>CM077099.1:5585913-5605235 GCA_039619505.1 Cimex hemipterus | reverse complement strand
AGAGAGAGAGAGAGAGAGAGAGAGAGAGAGAGAGAGAGAGAGAGAATAAACAAACAACGTAATTTATGAACTTCAACGCTGAGCAACTTCAGCCCACTTGGTTTCCATCGTCTTCAGCTTTTTTTAATGAAGAAATAACATCAGATCTTCCCTTTCATTGGTCAGAAATAAGCGAATTGTAAAGAGAAAAATTATGCAAGTTGCCCCAGGCCAAGTTCAACTTCAAAATTTCAGATACGGCTATTTTATAGAATGTTTTACGTTCAAAACGATGGTGCAATCGGATTTCAAACTGATCACAAATGACAAAGTTAAAAAACCAGTCAAAAAGACTTTCTTTTTATAAAGCATCAGTTTTTCAGAAGAAATTCAACCGGGCCATTTAAAAAGGACACATCTAAGCAGACGGCCTTGCAATTCTTATTAAAAAGGGAAAATCAATTCCCCGCCGCCCGCTAGACCTATTCCAATCTTTGCCCATTTATTAACACCACTTCAAATTTTGGTAGTATAACTCTCTGTTTAATTATAGCATGCCTGTTAATTAGATTTGTAGGTTCTTTCGTATACCGCAAAACTTTTTTTTTACCGAGAAAGATTTAATTCGGCTAAATTAAAGCCAGCTAAGAGAAATTTCAATTAAGCACATTTCTTTTTTTTTAATGTAAAGTAATTGACTAATCGATTTGCATATAAATTACAGGCAGTTGTTGTTACAATACAACAAATTGCAAAAAAAAAAAAAAAAATGAAAACGTATGCTGTAATTCAAATGTTTGTGGTCAACTTACTATCTTTTCTTTTTTTTGTCCATTTGCTTTACAGCAGCAATATTATTTAAATTATATTTGAACGGATCATCTTCATATTCATTTCATACATAATAAAAGCAAAATTATTAAAAAATTAAAAACTATCGGCAATACTAATTACAAAAAGATAATTTTAATGCTAAATAATCATGGTTAATAACATTTATCATTATGATATCAGTTCATATTTTTATAATCAATCATTAAATCTTTGGAAAGTTTCTTCACATATACCGACCCAAAAATGTTATCAGATTATTTGGAGATCGTGATGTGTGGTCTGCTGTTTTATAAAAACATTTTCTTTATCGTACCAACGTTTCGATCTATATTGAGATCTTCTTTGGAGCTTACAATGTTCCTTTTCCGTGTAGATGTATCAATCTTGCTGTCGTCTTCTGAACAAACAAACAACAACTGTTCAAGAAACATGCGGCTTGGCCGTATTGTAGAAAGCCATGAAAAGGGGTGTAGACCGCAAGGCATCGGTTGCAGTACGGCACTATTTACGATAGTTTTATTGGTGTCATGAGATGCCTGGAGGAGTAGAAAAACATTGTCCATCGTTTTAAAATAGGACAGTCATCACATATTATATCAGTTGGAAGATTACAGGAAGACCGAGGTTAAAAAAAAAGAAAAGATTTTGTTCTATTATGTCCAGTTGCTATAAACTACATGAAATAATTTGACACGCTTCCGTAAATTTTAAATAATAATTTCTTTTCAGAGATCTTTTTCATAGACTGAGCACTGGTTTAAAATAAATAAGAAAATCCAACAATCAAAAGTATTAATTCGCAACATTAAAATACATAATTCTGCCGACTGAAATAGTTAATTCGGTAACTGAAAAAAATATATTCAATAGACAATATGGACAATGTATAGTGTGTTCATTTTTAAACATTTATCCGCGAATGTTTGCACATCTTATGCATGGCAAAACTATGTCATATAAAGAACATACATATGATCGTAAGGTATACGTCTAAAAAATCGGAACAGTAGATCACCTCTTATATTCAACACCACTTTTTCTCTTTATAATATATAGATATACATTATTTTAACAAGTTAAGGCATAATTAAAAAATATTTCACTTTCAGTCTACTTATAATTCATTTAGTTTGACAAAAGTTTAACCCTGAGACGGATCTCGGCTGTCACGTAGCTATCAAGAAACTTTAGCCACCATCTTGGAAAATGACGTGTAAATATAACCACAATTTTACACTGTCGTCTTCACTTCCTGAGACACGTACATGTCTAAGTAGAAAGGTTACACTGAACCAGATTTGTCTAAACGTTCGCAGGCCGTCAGGAGGCTTCCCCGTGCAGTATTCTCTCTTCCGGTATCTTGCTCCCGTCTGACACTGCGGTCGAACAGAGCCGGTTTAACTTTACCAATCATAGAAGCGGCACATGTCTCGGTGAAATACCAACTCGCTATCCACGTCCAACTCCCGAGCACATATTGCCAAAGTTAACCTAAATCCTTGCCCGACAGCTCTGTTTGCAATAACGTTGATATAAAAGTGACAACTGCATTGAATTAGCATGGTTGAATTTTAGCTGCAGCATGATGAAATTACGGATAAAAAGCTGAATGATACTACTGAGCTGACACACCTTTCACAACACATGCTCCTGCCAACAGTATGTTTTAAAAATTAAAAAAAAAGTATAAATACTAGTGAAATTTTTATCTTACATACAAAAACTTACTTACGTTTCACTAAAAAGCAGTAAGAAAAATTATTAAATTTTTTTTTAAATTTTCACAAAACAATAACAAGAAGAAATAGTTACAAACATGGCCTACATTTAAACTAAATAATAAGTTACCCTTACCGTTATTTTCTAAAATATTTATGTAGACTAGTAATAATTAAAAATGCCTAGATACCTTGTTACATAATATAAATATATAATATTTATAAAACCATTCAACAGGGGCTAGTCAGTTCTTAAGAACTCAGGACGTAGAATTACATACTCCTTAATCAAATTGAAAGTTTCAAACATAAAACCTAGTTCTGTACCTCAAGAACCCCTCCCTGCGGTCGACTTCATTTCCCCCAGTAAGTTTTGGCGACTAGTTTGTACGATCTTTGCACAACTCTTTCTGATATGCCATTACTAAAAACTCCAAATTCATTCCCTTATATCAGTTCGGGTTCATGACTAAACTGTGCCCCAGGGTGGTTGACACCATCGCATTTTGTCTTTGGGGAAGGAATTCTGCTCGGGTGTCTACCCCGGTGATAGAAAAGCCTTCGTGCGAGTTTAAAGCGGGGAACACATTTACTGGATACAACGCATAGTGCATTGAGATTATTGGGATACATGCTGTGTGACTGTACGTGGCGTGCACTTGACGTTGCATATATTTGCACATACTGCCAATACGTGGAATGGCGTCGGGTAGCATCGGCTAGCGTCGCATAGTGTGAAAGTGGGGTCCCGGCTTAAGACGGCTTGCTATGGGAACCCTAAAATTCACTTTTTATCTACTCTTGAAACACTATTTTTCTGATAGGTACTTTAAAGTATAGTAGTATCATTACTCTCAACCACTATGACAAAGCGAGTGTATCTCAGGTGAATAACTTTGAACCCACTTATTCCGGTCCTATTTGCAAATACTTCTATCAGTTTATCAATCCCAAAACAGTACTCACTTATGCAGACTATTTCCATCCTTTCTGCTACACTTATTTTACGTCACCTCTAGGATTATCTTTCCAGCTTGCAAGAATATTTGAAGCAATAGAGGATTAAACTCAACTAATCCAATTAATTTTTTCGCTGTACAAACTCTCCTCCAATCGTCTACAACTTCCACTGCAACAAATTTTGCCCGTCATTTTTAACTTAACATCGACAAAAAAATGGACCTGGAACCTGAACAGATGATATAAACTTCTCATAAGACTTGATGGACTAGTTGATAGCAGATGGAAACTTTCATTCCAAAATAAACGTCTCGTCTTGACAAAATTGCAACAACTATCGTGAGCGCATAGAAATAAATTGTGAGGTTCAACTAAGCGTCCAAACATCCAAAGAATTAGTGACTCCAGAATTCTACAGACCATTTCTGCTCCTACTAAGTATTCAAGCTTACTCAATTTTCCTTTTCCGGAAACCGTTAGAAGGTATGGTTGCCTCTAGACTCATTTCAACCCCGACCATTCTCTTCTCAACAAACCTCCAAGACATCATAGCGCCTGTGGCCTTGGTATCCCCCCTTAAACGTTTTAAATATAATTTTATTTAGTAATAGGTAGTAACCTCTTTACTGTTGTCTTTTACCCGAATTCTTATTATTTTATACGATCATAGACATCAGACACCCATCTCGGTTGTCGTTGCGGAGAAAACAGTTGCAGGTCTGGGGAGTCACTAGCGCAATCACTTTCCAATGTTAACTCCATACGTTCTATTTCTTTTTGCATTCTTGTTCGTCAGCAAACATTACTTTCGTTAGTATGTATTGAATTAAACGACACAAGAAACTGTGTCCTCAAATTTAATCTGGGTATGCTAAAGTTGGCAGTGTGTTTGTAGGTGGATGCAAGTAAATAAACATAACATGAACCTGATCAATGTCTATCAGTTCTACATTTGTGATCTGTTCATAGAGCATCATACTTTGCCAATTTTAATGCCTTCAGCAATTTTTAAATGGGGTAGCATAATTAAAAGTATTTCGCACTGTATGTCATTAACGATGTAGTAAGAAAATAAGATATGATTGATTTCAAAACTAGATGTAAAATGCATTAAAAGCAAATGAAATTATTATAAACATGTGTTGTAGAGACACTCAGTTGAATTGGCTCAATACGTTTTGGTATAGAAGAACCTTTGAAAACTTGTCAGATTTCGTTCTTCGCTTCTTTTTATCTTTATCTGATCAGCCTTCGAGTTCATAAACGGAAAGGAATAAATCGAAACAGCTGACGTTTTATCAGAACGTGTGTTTGCAAGTTGAATGAACACCAATTGGCTGACGTCCATTCGCATTTTTAAATAATAAGAATCCAAAGGTCTTTGATAATTCGTAATATTTCTAACATTTGATATTTTTGTCAATATAAACTTTGATACTTCCTTACAAAACCGAATAATAATTAATACGAATATTTGCAATTTATTCTATTAATCAATTAAATAATTAGTTGTATGAAACAAAATAGAAAATACCAATAAAAATTAAACAAGTGCTAATCTTCAGTTTAATAACGGATTCGCTTAATAATAGTAAACATGAAGATTACTCATTTTGTAAAGAATCACTTTTTTGATCTTTTCTCAATTTTTAATCTATTTGTTTCCTCATTAACCATGGAAAGACATCATCTTGAGCCAGAATTTCGCAACACTACTGTGAGAATGAATCATCGAGGTCATCAAATGGATATCGCACAGGCTTAGTGTTTGTTGCAGCTTGGTTTCCGGGGCTTTAGCCCGATTCTGAGGGAGTGGTAGTGCAAATAGGAGGCCTGGTAATGGATCACAGCTGATTGCTGTAGGACGGGTCTTTTCCATAGTGCCCGCCAGAACGTAAATAAAGTACAAGATCGTTCGGTAAGGCAAGATTCGTAATCGTTACGTTGGCCCCACATCGTATTCCCCTTTGGGACGACCTGCATCATCAGCCCGCCACTAACAACTCAGGAGAATATGGCGCAGCAAGCACCTAGAAAATCAATTGGAATCCTGTTAAATTTAATGATGAATCGTGTTGCTGTCTGTACAAGGATTGCAGGCGATCTCTCTTCAGTGCAGTTTGGATAAAGCGGATTTGCACTAGACGACTAGATGAATTACATATTAATGAAGACAACCTCACCGTAATAACTTACATCCAATAAATTGTCGATGAATAAATAGTTCCTTAAAACTCAACCTCAAATTGGCAGGGATTTTCGATTTCTGGATGACAATCCCAGACCACATAGAGGCAGAGTTTTTTTTATATCATTGTTTATAAAACCTGGGAATTTTTTATCTGTTCATTCCCCTATGGTATCCAAACCTCCGTCCCAGTGAGCATATGTGGGATACATTGCATAGACGCCTTTTCGATCACCATCCGCAGTTTCGATCCTTAAAAAGTAAGTGCAGCGTTACAACGTCTTTGAAGTGAAGTTCCTAATAAAATTAGTGATAATCTTATAACCATAACAAATTTTCAGAGGTTTTAGATCAGCAGGATTAATTGTTGAAAAAATTTATTGTGTCCAATCAACAAAATTGTGGAATTAAAACCTTTTATTTTGTTATTTTTCAAAATCCGTTAGCTAAATTTTTCTTCAGTAAAGCCTTAATAAATTTTAATGCAATTTATATAAAATAAACATGCTAGGGAAAGTTAGAAAATTTGCAGTATTCATATTCACTTTTGAGCAGTTTATACGAATACATGTTATTTGTGACATTTAAACTACCCTGAAAATAATTGTTGCGAACATGCAGTTTTAGTTTTGCACTTTTAGCAATTTCGACAATCAGCCCGATAGTGAAAGGTCTTTGTCCGTTTTTGCACCCGCCTTCTGAGTTTTCCCACTGAGATCAAAGTAAAAGCCCTTTGTTGCTTTTCGTGGATGTACAATGCTTAGGCAGCTTTGACCAGTTACTGTTGCCGTTCTTAGTGGACTTACCAAAGTAGAAATTACCGTCCTCCTTGATTAGGGCCCTTCGCAATTGGGTTAGTTACGCACCTGGGAAAAGTACAGAGCCCTCTATAAAAAAAAAAATCAGATTTGCACAAATTGGCACAAGGGAAGGAATTAGTTTTAAATGGACCTGATGTTTTCGCTATTGTCTCAAACATCTACCTTCAGACAATTACGCTCTGATTCATTCCCGAAAAATACCTAAGAAACGCGTTTGTAATAAAATAATTAAACAATACTCGTTAACAACAAAATATAAGGAAACACAATAAATACAGGATGTAAGTGTTTCGGGAACAGGCAATGATAGTTTTCTTTGTCGTTTCTTCATTATATGCAATGCTTATACTTTATAGTATGCTTTATTTTTTAACTGCCTATAAAAACCTGTAGCTACTCATATCACTGTAGAGATCTCCGTCGTTATCTAGTTGTTATCTATTCGATTCGTAGTTGCTTCGCCAGCCATTCTAAGTTCTAACCTGGGCAGAGCCCATGCCCAATTGATCGTAGTTATGAAGGGTATATTATTTTTAAGAAATTTAAAATTAAGAATTTCGGCCTTTCTTCCGTGACACGCAACCTGTAGTTAGATTTTAAACCGACTTGTAGGAATTGAATTACTATTTTGTTTGTATTAAAATTATTTAACACTCATTGATTATCATTAAAATAATATCGTTTACCACAAGTCAAAAATAAATGTCTTTCGGGTTTTATATATAAACAATTTCGGTTTAACACCGTTAATTGCTAACTTTTTACCAAATGCTAATGTACGCAAATTTCCTCTTCGGCTTATATTGAAAGTAATGCCTGAAAATGATCTCGTAAATGAGATTATTTTTAAAAGGTTTTACGAGGTTTGCCCTGAAGAATTTTAATAGCTTGTGAAACGTAATAACATTAAGTCTATCACTCCATCATGTTTTTTTCATCTCCATTGTAGAGATCCTCTTATTTCCGACTCGGGAGAAGATAGAAACAGGAGGACTTTTCAAATATGAAATTCTTTCCCGTTGTATTTATAATAGTATGGGGAGTCCGGAAGGGGTTTTCGATCTGGAAACAAATTCAACGGTGTAATGTATCAGAACGATTTTTGATAAATTAAATAATTCGAAACGAAGAGTTTCCAATTCAACCTGTTTATAATAAATTATGTTTAGAGGTCTAATTGGCCAAATTACTTCTTCATTTAATTTGTATTATTATTCTTACGAGGGTTCGCAACAGTAGAGGTCATATAAACCCTCAGGGCGCGGGTGTTTTTGAAAAAAAGCCCATTTTTAAGTATGTCGGGTTCGAACCCGGGACCTTTACCATACCGTGTCCACGACTAAACTTTGCGGACACCGCCGCCCCCCAATTATTCTTTTTATGTACGTTCTTGGTCTGCTTATAATTATAACGTTGGATCACCTGACTAATAACTTTGTTTTTATATCAACAGTACTTTTTGACGTTGCACAAAAATAAAATATTACTAATTTCAAATAGGATCTCAAAATAAAGTGAGGAATCGAATCCTAAAATATTGCTACACAATAGATTTTTGACGCATATTTTCACACCGAAACTACCAAATCTTTAGCTACCATTGTGGTAAACTGTATTGTTAAGGAAATGAAAATCAAAAATGAGTATTACCATAGTTAATGGAAGGTTTTGTATAATGTATTGATGATCTATATAATTTTAATTTCAACTAAACATAACTGAACCCACATATTACCCTGGTGGACTCCGCTTTAAATCGAAATCTTGACGCCAAAATAGTTAAGCAAAAAATGGTGCATTCAGTCCAAACGTTAAATTAAAAAGTGTACTCAACCTTCAAAACCTGAGGATTCGTATGTTTGGCAGGAAAAATAAATATTTATGCTCCATATGCCATAAATATGAGGATAGTTAGCTTTCATAGCCTATAATAAAATACTACCTAACCATATGTTTACGCCAACTGTACCTTTGTACATAGATTGTAAATATCCCTACAAGTAGTTGTTTTCTTTTGATCTCCTCCTCCTACGCGAGCCCTTCACACCTACACTTCTCTGTTCACTCTCTTACGTTCTACTCCTTCTCTTCGCTCAAGTTTTTCTAATTTTAAAGTTGTGCCAGTGATTTAATGAGTTGTTGGTTCAACCCGAGAATTATAACCAATAAGATTAGCCGGAGACTACGACGGACTCGGGCCCGAAGTTGCGTCGCCGCTGTGAAGTCGCCAAGTTTCAGCAAGGTGAGTTTTTGGTCATGGTTTTATTTAATTTCCTACAAGTTAAATCATTGGCTCCATTCAAAGTCCCCATTTATTTTCGTGCATTTTATCTTATTAATTAATTTACCTCTTTAGAAATTATTCCCGGTTTTTTTCTCTCTTTTCTTCTTTTCGAATCGTTTAAATCAAGCGATTAAACACCATACCTTAACTTTCTCTAACCAAACTACAACACGACATACTATCCCTTACTTAACACTACGTTCAAGAGTTCCAATAAATGGGAATACTGTACGTTGCCGAAACGTCTGAAGAGTTGATTTGCGTAATATAAGTAAAACACCATTATATTACATTATTTATTTTATACTAACCGTACTTACAAAATTTCAACAAAACTCCACCCTAACCCTTATACCACGTTACATTCGAAGTTAAAATAAATTTGCTTGCTGTATGGATAGTGAATTTGTATTATTTCAATACACCAATTTTAACCTAACTCCTTCGTAATCTTTGGCAGTCGAACTAAATGTTCATGCTGTATGTGCCATTAAAATGAAGAGAGTTAATTTACATATGTATTTACCATATTAATAATATTTTACTTCCACCTAGCTTAACCCTAATCTAACTCAATTTAATATGACCAAAACTAGCCCTTCTGAAGCAAAGAAACTTTCAAACCCGGAGAAATATTATGTTATCCATATAATTCCAATGGTTCCAAAAAGGTGCAAATGGAAGTAGTGGGATTTTTGCTTCTCCTTTCTTATTTATCCATCGCCCTGCAATTTACCAACAGAATAATTCGATGAACACTACATTCTAACTTTAATAAATGTCACCATCGTAATAAGAATAAGATTGTATTAAATGGGTAGAGATTAGTGACCGGTAATCGATATTTATTCAGATATCGTGAGATGCGTCCTAGTGTGATGTAGGCATCAGAAAAACATTTTTTTTTTATCGTGTACGTTTCGATCTATTATTGAGATCATCTTCAGGGCTCAATTTTTTGTCTTCTGTGTAATTGTTGTGCATTATTGCATGTCGTGTTGAGAATGCACAATTACTCAGAAGACAAAAACTTTGCGCCCTGAAGATGATCTCAATAAAAGATCTAAACGTTGTAGGATAAAGAAAATGTTGGGAAAAAAACCTACCACACCAGACCGCATCTCACGATATCTGAATATTTGTATTAAATCCAAGGATTTCTGGCAATATATCCGTTCCCTCATGTCATTAGTACTACTATTAATAATTAACAAGGTTAACAGGTATTTACAATATAGTAACCTACGGTATCAACCATAATGATGTTACGAATTAACCTTACAAGGATGAGATCACATCAAACACCCGTTTATTCTATACTGGTATCAACCTTTCAAATTATTATTTGCCTCGTATTTAATATAGAATTATAATATTGAAGAGAAATATTAATTAATTTAGCTAAAATTTGTAAAACAGTATCGTTATCTCAAACCATTAGCTGCTTTCAACAAGTTTTGTTGCCTTAAAAATGATGAAAACGAGTGGATTCAGCGTCTACATCATCATGGCGTTGTGACATCTGATTATACATTTTCTTCAACCACTGGTATATTTTGACCTATATTAAAAAGCGATTATTATTAGTAATTAGTAATTCATGATTATTGAAGGAATTCAGTTTTTATTAGTAATGATACTTTGCGTTCAATTTAACGCGTAACGTAATTACTCCTAATGTTAATATTGTTCTGAAAAGTCAGTAAAAGTGTAAGAAGACTGCCGTATAGCATGGTTAGCATGATTTATCAATTTTAGACATAGAAAAAATGTGTTTTTTGAGCAACGATTTCTCCAGCAATGAGTTTTCTTTTCAACAGCATTTACTTTGGTATTGCCTCCCCTTTATACGCCGGGAGTTGTTCCATGCCCCAAATTTCTTGTATTTTACGACGCGCAAACATAACGTGGGTTTTTTTACGAACAAAGAAATTTATTAACTCCGGCAGCTTGGGCCACGGGGGCGTAATTTACCCGGATAAGTTGATATGAGCGTGTTATTGTAGTTTGGCACAATGAGCCACGTCCCCGTTGCTACTCCCTATGTACACGTCCTATTTGGCGCTTAGGGTGAATAACAAGATTTAACCACCCTCCCCTTTTCGGTTTACCAGTATCTCATCAGCAGCCCCCGCGCCCAGCTGCCTAGCCCCCGTCCCATTAAAAGTACAATAACCACTAACGAGAAGGGGGTTAGTCTCCATTTTAATTAACCTGCGGTTAGAAGATAATGTTTCCGCGGGATTCACTTCTAATCTAATATTTACCTTAGCAGATAATAACGCTGGGAACTTCGCGGCGTTGTCATCATAAATCTGCTGTTCACGGTCCCTTTTATGACTCCGTCCTATTGTCGTTCCTACGGTCTTACTACGATTCGATCTCGAACTGCCCCTATTAATCATTTCATTCTTTACTCATTCTAATTGAAAAAAATCTTATTTCAGCCAAGAGAACGTAATATCAAATAATGAGTTTGTAAAAGTTTTATTATTTGGTACTTCTGGGACGTATTTTTATTCACAAATCTTTATTGATTATTACAACTTCAATAGTAGGCATGCAATAAGCGATCTATTATAAGATACGTACTTAGAATGGATGTTGGATAATGAAATAAATCTCCATGAAAACCTTGAGAAAAAGACTCCGATATTTGATGAATCAGAAAACCCGCAATTTCTTACATGGAAATTATTATTTTGTATTTTACAATTATTCAATAATGGTCATGTATGACGAGGAACCACCTCGTGGGATTCGAATTGTGTTTGCCATACTAGAGATTCTGAGTACGGATCCGGGCAGACCGTTTAATAAAATGAAAACCGTATTGATAAGTCGTTTGGCCCTTAAGATCACAGCATTTAAACAGTTAAGCATGAAAAATTCGGTTTGTAGAATTACGCATTATGTAACTACTTTACAGTTTTGTCTTTTCCGACGATAGTCTGCTTGACCTAGTTCATTTTGTATTTAGAAGAATAACAGAATTTTGCCATCTTCATATGTTAATTTACTTGTCAAAATAGTTTATTTGAAATAGCTTCATCGCGTCTGACGGATAAGAGGAGGGGCAAGAAATTTCATGAGTGTCTGTGGGAATCGAACCAACGACCGCAGGGTCTACAAGCCTACGTCTGACGTTCCACATTTTTGGCTAACTAGGTCCACCATTGATTTTTTATGCACACAAGTTAGGAAATAGGATTTTTTGGTAAATTAATTTTTTTTCCTATTTATTGGATTTTCCACCATCTATTGTATATAAGATAAAGATGTTGAAAAAATACTTAATTAGGGTCAAAAGTTGCCTTATACCTTATGAAAAATATATTCCGATGTTTGGGACGAAAGAGGTTAGTTTCAAAATCAGAACATAAAAAAAATAAATAAATACATGCGATTTATTCAATATAAATAAAATTAATATTAATATGAGCAAAACAAAACTGTTTTTTTGGAAAATTATGAAAAAAAATGTTACAACTAAATTCTACAATGCAAATAAAATAATTTAAGTGTGTAAATATTATATAATATTACCACTTTCTACAGGACGAATATGTTTAAATAATCAGAACAGATACATTCTTGTGTCAAAAGTCTTGCGAAAAAATATTTAATAATTTTAAAAAAGTTTCGTCTATTTTTCGAAAATAATGAATGATTCACAGAACCAAACGTTTAATTTAATAAAGAAATAAAGATTGTTATTGTACGAAAAAGATGCAAAATCGATTCATGCCTGGAAAAACTTCTTCATCTTACCAATTCAACAATGGTTTTAATGGAGAAAATAGTTTATACATATAGGGAGGATCTGCGTCGTTTTTTCTTTAAAAAATAATAATTAGAAAATATTTTTAAAAATTTAGGAAAGATTAAAATAAAAGTTTTGGTATAAAAACCTACGTTTTGCCTTATACATCCCCATTAGAAGAAAAAATAAATAAAAGTAGAAAAAATAAATTAATAAAAAGTCCAAAATAAGGCGTACGAAGAAGAAACGTATCATGTAAAAAGTGTTAGTAGCCGGTTTGTTAGAAATTTTTCTCCAATTCAATTCAAATTTACTTGCGATGGATGTTAAGGTTAACTTGGTTGGTTACATTAGTATTTATGTTAGGCTATTTTCGTGAATGTACGCAACTAATATTATTTTAACTGAAAGCGAATCACATACTTCTTGTACATTAAATCGGAATCCAAATTTGAAATTGTATAAAATTTGTATACTTTTCTACTTGGTTCACAAAAAGCTATATCTGTCTTATGATGTGTCATGTACATTCAGCTGAGACTTATTTCTACTTTAATCCATAAGTTAATGCTTTTATTAAATGGTATAGTTCGGAGAAACTATACTGGTTACCTTTGCCTCATTAAACCATGTAGATTACGTATAATTTTGTATTTCCAGGTTTTAGGGTTTGATGAAAAGAAGGAAAGTCTTACATATGACTCGTTGTCCAAGATCCTCCGATATACCCCTCGTCGTCTACCTTCGCAATTGCAGACAAACTTGTCCTTTGGGAAATTAGCCTCGGAAGCTTTGGGTCAAGGATCATATTGTCCCTTCATCATCCGCCGTCAGCCTTCTCTGGATTATTAAACATTAATAATTAATCGCCGGCAATCCGGGCTAATTCTAAAAACAAATCAAGTGTGGGGAATGGTGAGTTAATGAAACTGAATCAACTCTCGCACATCCGTTCGAGCTTGAATACATACCATGTTGAATCTTTTACCACATTTGTTCAAAAATTAAAGTTCAAAAATCGTTCTGCATAAAATCTTTAGCTGGTTGAATATTGCAGAATAAGTTCAAATTGTAATCAATTCAGTCCGTTCTCGTGCCTCTAATTAACATTCTAAACCATTTTCCCATCACTATACAAATTACACAGTAATTAACTAAGAAAAAAATTAGCAACTTTAAACATTTTCATGTACACTAATTATAAACTATCGTAAAAAAGACTAAAATTTTAAGTGATACATTTATTTGTATATTTTATATCTATGTTTATAAAGAACACATGTATATATATTGTAATAAATTGTAATATCAAGCATAAAGCAATATCGACAGAAAATAATTTTCATTCCTTTCACCAAGATTTCCAATAATGTGCCCCTTAATCAGAACTTTAAAACTGTTATTTATATTTTAAAACAAATAAATTGACATTCTAATCGTGTTTTGAAATTTATGGGGTTAAACATAAGTAATTTTTTTAGTTGGAGCGGAACAAAATCTACTTTTTTTCCCGTACAATTATTCACTTCAAATTAACCTTTTCAAATTTCAAATGAATCTTTTTTACTTCAAATTAACGTTTTTCACCAATCCGAGGTTGTGATTCTCCTGACTGTCGACAATTTATTCTAAAATAGATCGAACTAGAATGGCTGGTGGCTACGAGATGTGGATAGGTTCATAAACCCAAATTTTAATATTTTTAAAATAAAGAAAGCATTTTCTCCATCAAATCAGCCGTTTTTAAATTCATGTTAACCTTTTTTTTTATATATCTTATATATTTTTTCACAATTTAAAAATTTTAGCAGATGGAATGAAATATCCAGTTTTTTTTATCGTTGAGTTTTTTAACGACGACATGCAAATTAATTCAAATTGAAAACTATATAAAACGAAATTTAAAGAAATAGTTCTTTTACTTTGAAATAAACTGATAAAAAATTGAACATAGAAACAAATTACGTTTCTTTTAATTTAAATAATAAAAAATAATTTACATTTTAAACAATCTGGACGTATATTCTCTTAATAAAAAACTAATTGTGCGCATCCCTCGTTAATTTACATTTTAAATCATATTTTAAAATTCTAATGATTTTACAACTATATCACCCTATAAAATTAACAGCCTTGTTAGCTACAGACTGAACACTTATCTTCATAAAACTCTCTTAAAAATCCTAGACTGAAAAGAGCACATGACATTTAATGGAATGTTTCATGAAATTTGTTTTTTTATTTACTTCGTTCATTACCAATCTTGTTAGGAATTAGACATTATGGCTAGCAATAACTTTTTAATATAGGGGTAAAGGTTAAATTGATGGGATTCTACTGCTAAATCTTTGAGGGCAATCGAAATATGACATTGGATGCCTGGGTCATTCATCGATACGTATTTTATGGGTATTGCTGAATACCATTAAGTGATATATGCAAAACGGATATCGACAGATTGGGGGCGGTAAATTGCACTATTTTTAATGCTTTTCGGTACGGCGGAAGTCGGTAAAATATAAAAAGCAGTAAATACACTTGATAAAAATTTTAAGTTTTTAATCTCATCTCCAACTTATTCATATCACACATTTCTTATTGAATTTGTGATGTTTCTGTTTTTTCCTTTGTTTAGATTTACATACAAACAATTCAACGCCCCGCTAAGGAAAAATTCAATATTTATTGTATGCGTTCAGAATTGACTCGTAACTAATTATTTGTTCTTATTGAGTTTTACTTGTATGTTAGCACATCATATTAAATGATGATAGTACAAAAACGTTAAAAAACGCCAACATTTTTTTGTACGATTTCATCTTTTGGTCAGTGGGTATGATGAACCTTTATTTTGCCAAATCCTTTTTGGATTTCAGTTGACGAAAAACTAATTCACCGAGTTTTGGATAGCCAAAATGATCCCTAAGTAAGATATTACAAATATTTTTTCAAAAACCGATGTAAATTATTAATTTTGCTTATTTCGTTAATATCTCATTTTCTTGCGAATTAAATTTATTTAAACCTTGCTAACTCAAGGTTTGACTTTTTGCGACGTTTTCTTTTTTCTCCATTAATTGTAATCCTGATTTTTGGAAATTTCACAATTAACCCGGGTTGGACTGCTACTACCACTTATAGGGTATGTCCTGTACAAAGTAAAAAATGTTTACTAGAGCTCATGCACTAACGCAAAGTAAAAAAAAAATAAATAAAATAAAATTGGTGAAAATCAAAGATAAGTGGATTATTTGGACAAATTGACTTAGGGGAGAACTGCAAACCCAGTCTAAAAGTGCAATATCGTATTAAGCAAAAACAGTTCAGTTAAATTTACAATATCTGATGAATTAATGTTTCTTGGGATGACCATTGGATTATCTCAAACAATCTTGCGTTTAGAATAAAATAATATAATTTAAAACTGAGTTCAAACATTAAGTTTGATATTCTTTTAATAACTTTTTAGATAGCTTGATTGTAATTTATAATAATAAAAGTAACGTTTTATATTATATGAAATAGTTTTGAAATTAGTGGTTTAACTTTGTTAGGAACAGGACCCGCCTTGTCATTTCCCCTTTCGTGGCCTGTCGTTTGATCATCCATGTCCTCTATCCGGGTTCTCGCTGAGCCATTACATGCGACAACATTGCACCGGCAAGACATAATCTGCACCCGCCAAATTCCATAAAACCGGTTAAATAATCAATTTTGTTTTTAAGTAAGCGTTGGTCTAACTGTATTCAATAACAGAGAGGAAAATGCGGAAATGCAATAAATAAATGAAATTGTACAACAAAATAGCTTTCACTCCGTCAAAATGAAATTCCTTAACTGTTCGCATCGACATAAACACGATTGTGTGTTATTTAAGGTAAAATTTATTACCTTTTTCAAACAAAACATTTTGTTGTTAAAATCTTTCCTAAATTAATTTTTTTTTAATTATTTGGTCGTGAGTTGCGGTCTGGTATGATGTAGGTTTTAGAAAAACATTTTCTTTCTCGTGTCAACGTTTCAATGTTTATTGAGATCATCTTCAGGGACTGAAGTTTTTAAACATTCTTTAAATTTTACAAATCAAAATATTTTTTATGTGATGTGATGATGATCTATACACAATATCACATAACATAAAATTTATAATATTACATACAAAAAAATCATTCCACATATCAAACATTTCTAAATGGTCTAATTCTTCTCTTTCCTTTCCCTAATTATCCCCCGTCTATATAACCCTGCATGGACAATCAGGCCGAATCATTAGTCACGTTTTTAACTAATGTCGGCTCCTTTCGCCTCAAAAAACCCGACTCTTTATATAAAAATGTCTGCTTCTATCCCGACTTCCACCTCACCACCATCAAAATTCAACGTACATATACTTAAAATAGCAATATCTCACTGGCATTCTCTACACACAACACTAACACATATACACGGAAAACGAACCCTTTGAGTGAGTACAAATACTTTGATTGAATCTAATTTTTTCTAGTATTGAATAAATACATTTTTTTAATCTAAAATTTTGTAGCAATGTATAAAATCATTTTTTTCTAAACTTTTTGGTCAGCGAATACATTTTTTCCCATCCTACATGTATTTATAAATAGTAAACGATGTTTAAAACTCCCAGGCCCTGAATATGATCTCAACAAAGATCAAAACGTTAGTATTATTATTGAGATATCGTGAGATGCGGTTTGAAGTGATGTAGGTTTCAGAAAACATTTCTTTTTTTGAAACCTACATTACACCAGACCGCATCTCTCGATATGTCAATAATTATCGATTAACGGTCACTGATCTCTACAAGTTAGCATTATATTTTTCCAAACCCTACGTCACACCAGATCGCCCCTCACTATCACCAAATAATCAGTGGATAACAGTCAGTGAACACCACGCATTTTTCATTAAAAATATGTTTTTAGCATTGTTAAAAAGTGTTAAGGAAAATCGACTCAAAAATGCTTTCGTTACTGGTATGATGATTTTCACATATCCCATGTTGCGCCCCTCACAGCGATATTTTTTTCATTGTCCAACAATTTAGTAAGCCTTACCGCTGGGTTGGTCGGCAACGGGTTTTGGCATTTCGCCATCTTCAGAGTTGGGTCTGTCCTTTTTTTCAATATTAAGGATATAGATACGGTGTGGCAGCACACAGACATTGCAAACACTAACGTTATAACAAATTTTGTAATAGCTCGTGGGTATTTTTAATGTTTTTCTATTGCCGTATTCAAATGTGCACTGTCTGTAACGCAAGTTAGGATTTTGGTAAAATAAAATGGACAGAAACTGGGAAACACGAGATAGAAAGAAGAATTCTATCTCCCAACTCCACAAAATTCGTTAAGTATGATACCTTCAACATAACGGTTTTACATCGAAAATCATGCTATACGTTCGAGTCGAATACAGTTCTCACTTTCCAAGAAAGGAGAAAGGAACATTCAATTTTATCAAACGTTCCGACCCGACCTCAAATAAATATAGCTATCAAAGAAATGCGGTCTGCATTAGCAAATAGAAAAAGAGTCGGTTTGTTACACGACACGCAAGGGCTGATATTTGGTTGTTGACGCGGCAAAACTTGTTGCATTTCGGCTTTGGTTTGCTACGTTAACACACATACGGCCAACTTGCTAGTCAATAATGAACACCATGCCAAATATACTGGTATTTTTCAATTTTAATTACAGGATTTGCTTTGAAAGTAATGAATATTTGGAGATCGTGAGGTGCAGTCTGGTGTTAGATAGGTTTTAGAAAAACATTTTCTTTATCATTCCACGTTTCTGTCTTTATTTGTGTCATCATCAGAGGGCTGTGTTTTATAAACATTGTTTAAATCTTACAAATACATGTAGGATGTGGGAAAAAAATGAATTTATACAAAGCTAGAAAATTTGAGATTAAGAAAAGACTAAATTTTTTCAATGATAAAAAATTTAAATTAAAAAAGTTGAATATATAAAATGCTAAAAAATTTTAGATTAAGAAAATAATAATGATGAATTTTTTACTATGCTAAAAAATGTCAGATTCAATCAGTTTTGTACTCACTCAAAGTGTTTGTTTTCATTGTGGATGTGTCTAACATTTTCTAGCCTTGTATAAATTCATTATTATTATTTTTTTAATCTAAATTTTTTAGCCTAAATTAATTACTGTACAATGTTACTAAACACCTCACATTTGAAAGTAATGAAATAATAAAATAACGTTACCTTTTGATTGTTGCATACTTTTTTATTTAGATCACAGTACAACTATATTATTTAAAAAGATTGAATTTAATTGCAGTTCTTTATGAACCGAGGAAGCTGGTATACTACAGATCTCACTAATCAAAAAATTAAAACAGTAACCACAGATCATAGCCACCAAGTAATAGATAGGTAAATGCGTCATGGAAACCTGTTCCTTTAAGGTAAAGACCTTATTGCCAGTTTGGTTCTCCTTGTCATTAAAGAGTACGAAAAAATTTATGTTCTAAATGGAGAATTCTCTAAAATTCCGAACGGCAAAATACGCTATTTTTTGGTATCCCCATGGGACTAAGGCGCAATAAGTAGTATTTAATTCTAAAATTATATATGCAGAGAAAAGGGTATTTAAGTTTTTCATTCTTAAAATAAAGTTAGAGATGTATTGGGTTGTCCGGAAAATAATGCAGGATTTTGGTATTAAACAAAAAAAAAAAGAAACTTGTTACTTTAAAGCAATGTTCTTTAATCAAAATAATTTCCCATACTCT
>CM077099.1:5538009-5572914 GCA_039619505.1 Cimex hemipterus | reverse complement strand
TATATATATATATATATAGAGAGAGAGAGAGAGAGGTAAAAACGCATAGTTAAATAGTACGAAGACAATATAATAAGTAAATTGGTGGTTGTACAACAAAAAAAAAAGATTTTGTAAACTATATCATAAACAATAGACACAAATACCGAGTCTCTTTCTCTAAATTCACTTTCTCTGGAATAAATAAACATAAAATTAGTAATTAACTTTTTCGTCTAGATAATTTTTCACCCTTACACCAATTTAATTTTAAATTCATCGACATATGAGTTGCAGATTCATTTTTTGTAATAATTCTTTCAACCTCACTTGTTGACAAATTCCGTGCAAATTTCATTCGTCACATTACGCTATTTTCAACCCGTTTAACCATTCAAGTAAAGGGCGTCATTTTATTGTCGTAAATTGTAACCGGTCTAAAAAGATTATCGAATCGACTGAAACGATCTTTTCCGCCGGAAAACGTTCCACCGCCTGAATCCTACTGTGACATAGGATGTTCGGTTATTATCGAACAGTTACTTATAAATTCAATGTTGTAATAAATGTTGTTAATTGTATAGGTATTTTCTATGAATCATTAAAGCATTAAATATGCAATATTCTAGAAACAAATCTTGCCCTAAAAACTTTATAGTAAAAAATACATGGAAATTAAGTTAATAGTACAATTGTCCAAAATTTAAAAAAATGCATTTTGAAATCAATCCTATAAAGTCTTTAAATCAAATTTTTTTAAAAGTAATTAATTCTACCATAATAATGATTACAATATTTTCTCGCGAAAGAAGTTTTCCAACAAAATTAATATTATAATTAACATTGATTCCTTCTTAGTAAAGCTTGAAGTAGGAAAAGGTTAATTTTAAGCTCAGAAAATTCATAATGTTGACCTACAGCAACCTTTAAATGTGATGTTAACATTAAATATTAAATATTCACAAGGTTGAGATAAATAATGTTTTTAACCTATCTGGGTTTTTATGTTTTCCCAACCGATGTTCAAACTGTATCCTGCTGTTCATGGAATTGTTTCTTATCCAAGATTCTAGGATTGTCCATATCATTGTAAATCAAATTTCAAAGATATTTCCTGGCTTTGAAAAAAGCTTTTCCGGCGGAAAACTTGCCCAGGGCTGAATCTCCCCGTTCTGCAGGAGGTTCAGTTATTCTTGACATAGAAATTGAAGGTTATTGTTATAAAGATATTATCGTCGGGATTAACGACTTGTAAATTTTTCTTTTTCTTCTTCTACAAATTAAATAATTAATTTTTCAAATTATTTTAAATTAGTTTTTATAACTCTTGGAAAAGCTTTGGAGAGCACTAAAACGTTTATGTGATTAAAAGATCTTTACAACCTTCCTGATTTTTCAGCTAACTTTCGGCAACTACAATATTCAAGTGTAACGAGGCCCGTATTTTCCCTCTTGTTTCCACATTCCCGTTAAGGGGCATAGATTGGCCGGATTCTGTGTTATAAATTTTAACCGTCTTCAAAGAAATAAGATTTCCCGGCGGGAAAGGTTACCCGGGGCTTGCTTAAGCGGAGATTTTTAGAGCCCGCCCTCCTCGAATGGAAAACTCACTCGGGTGAATAAAACATCCCAGTAACAGTTCATGGGAGTTAAATTCCCACTTTGTTTACACGTTCCGTCTGCGGTTTTACACGTGATTTGGGAGTGCGGGGTTTGGGCCGCCTCTGTTAAACAGTGCTTAAATTGCGCTCGTCCCTCTCGTTTTAACAGGCCGGCAAGGTCGTGAATATCAGCGCTGCTCAATCTCCGTCCTCCTCATTAATAGGCACCTTGAGTTAGTCAAACCTCACCGATGAGGGGAAGTTTCCTCAGTAAAACTTCCTTCCTGTGGTTAAAATAAGAATCATTCAATAAATGAAGAATCCTAGGTTATAAATATGACAAGGTGACAAAGACTAACAGTTGACCTATAACATCTTTGTTTACATAGATAAACAAAACACCAAAGTGTTATTCGTCTTCATCTATGAGGTAAACGATGGTCATGGAGATATTTTATAACTAGAAATCAACTAATTAAACCTCAGAGGAAAAATAATATTTACAATTAATGACTTAATTAAATGAATGCTAAAAATGCCGATTTGTAATACAAATTTACCATATTATCGGCTTGCTCTTTAATCGCAAATGGAAATCCCGTTTGTGAAATTAACGGTGTTCATTTCAAAGAAAAGGTACAATTTTGAACCTTTAAATTATCTGTGTTGAAAACGATAATTATTTTTCCTCCGAGGTTTAATCAGTTTATTTCTAAATATATATTAATTGAATTGTGACTGATTTTATAACGTCCACTGCTTTCGAGACTTCTGCCTTCGTTGATGGTCCTGGTTGTGTGTTTTAGGGCGGCAATCATTCGGAAAATGGTCCTGGGTCCAATTAGGATCAACCCACATGGAATGACGTGTTGTGCCATGGGGTCAAGTCATTTTTCGTTGTATTTGCCGTCGACTCCAATTCTCGTTCAGATACTGAAAACGCCCAGATCCATTCGTCCTTCCTAATGGGTCATGGCGGAGAATGTGGAGTTGCCTCAGCTATTTTCCAGAAGTGGGTCTTGTGGATATTTGCGGTTGAACTAGAGAAACGTGGAAATTTTTCTTTATAATCTTCGTTCAATTAATTAATCTTTTGTAAGGTAGTGAAATAAAAAAATCCAGTGTCACGAGCGCGATTCAACCAATACCTTACATAAAGATTAATTAATTGAAATCATTATCAAATGGTACACCACGAAACCTAAAGAGTTCAATATAATTTTAGTTAAACAAATAGTATACATTTAAAAACATAGATCACAAACAACTAAAAATCATGCTATCTTTTGTTAGAATGTTTTATGTTAAATGGCAAAATGAATTTTGAAAACGTAAGGTCACATCTGATTCAAATTTCATAAAAAGTTGACAAGTTTCAATTTTCTTTTTTTTATCAGATAGTCAGATTAATCACTGAAATATAATTTCGTAAACAAGTGTACAAAATAACTCTTTGTGTTTGATGAAAACAACGTTAACAAATTCGATGAATTCATTGACTATTCTTATGATAAATTTCCCTTTAAATTAAGATAAAAGTGCTCGTGACTCCAACTTTTTCATCTCGACCAAGACTTAAATAAAAGAAGAATTATTTGATATTATCTCTATAATTAGATTTGGTCTTGTTTTGTCATTGAAATTATGCCAATACAAATTGAGTAGGTTTGAAATTAATATGTAAAATTATTTTAACAAAATATATTTTCGTGCAACCAACAGAAATTGTAGTATTTTCTAAAATGAATTTATTGTTGTATGTTGATTGACAGTGATTTTAAGAAAATAATTAAAATTTCAAACATTATATAATTTTATGATTACAAACTACAGAAATTTTAAACCCACGTTTTAATAGGGTACAATAAATTTCTTTTTATCTATATATTCTTCTCTTCTCCAAAAAAGTACAACTGCGAAAAGTCTGGTTCTGTACGACTTGTACGTGGAAAACACAAATGTAAACTCATGTTAAATTTATTTAATCAATGCATTATAAATGATAATACAAACGTTTTGCCCATGAATTAAGTATAAAATTAAATGTCAACATTACACATTATGTTTTGGGTAGAGTTTAAAAATGTTTTTTATATATAGTTTTATTTTTATATATATAGTTATATATATATATATATATATATATACAGTTTTTAACAACGTTACATAATGCGAAACTAATACCATTGGGTGTCCTGAAATTGTAGTTCAATGACTTTAACTAAACATAAAATAATAAAAAATAATAATTGTGTGTGTGTGTGTGTGTGTGTGAGTGTGCGCGCGCGCGTGTGTGTGTGTGCGTGAGAGAGAGAGAGAGAGAGAGAGAGAGAGAGATTTAGTTTAATAACAAATACATCAAGCAAAATAATAGGAAACGATTTAGAATAGAATAGCTATTTATTTGATTACATCTACACTTTTGGGATTTTCCTTTCGACCAATATTTTCTGGTACAGTTTAATTTAATGTAACTTTCATTTATTTTTAAAATGACACTTTTTTACTAAATAGAAATATTTTGGAAACGACGATTTGCAACTATTCATTCTTAGGGGAATTTCTTGTTTTTGCTTTCATAAAATAGTAGAAGGTACCATTTTCCGATTACAACTAATTTCGATAGGTTCCGTTCCAGTCGACGAGGTAAATTAGGTTTTTCCTTGTAATTTTCCACAGGGCTGGTTTATACTCGATGAAGGGGTAATAAACTTTCCCAGTGGTAAACTGAATGAGTTACGAAACTAAAATTGATCTCGTCCCGTGAAACCTTATTATCTCGTGTCTGTGCTGCATGTTGCCAATTTGCAATTCAGGCCCAATGGGTTTTATTTCGGCATGGATCAATCGCCGGAGCAGTTGTAGTATCCAAGCCCGGTTTGATTAAAATAACCTGATTGGGTGCGGCTTTTCATTTTGTTTCACACTATTTTTCCTTTTTTTTTTGTATTCGTAACGCAAGTGCTAATTTTTAAAAGGCAAATTCAATAGCAAGTACAGATCACTGTTGTAACGCCCGAATCATTCATCTGAGACCGTTACAGAGTCCACTGCCGGCAACAGATGTTCACGACTAACTACTCCGAAGTTCACAGACCTTGAAGAGTGCTTTTCAATCCGTAAATAGCAAAATATCACAGTATGAAAGCTCTAATATGGATAAAATTTCCTTTTTTGGGATCAGTTGTGAGGAAGGCAAAATTTCTCAATTTCTCACATCCATAGGATAGACATCCCACGGCCTAATTGTTATAATTATTCTTTAAAAACTTTTTCGGAGAAAAACATGAAAGCATGAGTGAGCATAACTTTTAATTACATTAACATTCCAGCAGGCATTGCCCATTTTTAAAACAAAACTGCTAACCACTTTGCAAAAATAAATGGAACAGTCGAATATTTATGACTAATGAATAGAATTCTATTTTCTTGCCGGTTAAATCCTGCTGTTTAATACAGTTCAGAATGACTTGCTTTCATGTCGAAGAATTGTATTTAAAAATGTTAATTTTGTGTGATCACTGTTCGACAATTGGCTAAGTCGTTTTCTCCAACATCGCGTAAATTCCGTGTCCAATAATGAATTTTTTGCCGTGTATACTTTTGTCAATCCGATTTGATATTTTCTTTACAGTCAACCTTAGAGCTAGTTAGAAATTTGAAATTGTAAAACAAGTTATGTTTCTATTTTTATTATTTTTCTTTCCCTAGATGAAATGATATGAAAATGTACATTGTACGATAATATAATAAGTTATAAAAAAAGTTAACTTGTAAAAATAAATAAAAGCACTTGGCTTTGGTTGACAACCGTCTGCGACAAAACTGGCTCCCTTTTTCTCTCTCTCGCTCTTTTATTCTCTTTCTCTCTTTTTAGTGACTCTTTCTCACTTATTATTTTTTCTTTAACACGTATTTTATTTGACCTTTATGTCGATCACTCACTTTCTCTCTTACTCTCTTTTCTTTGTCTGTCTCTATCTCCGTTTGTCTCTCTCTCTCCCCCCTCTCTTCCTACCCCTCTTACTTACTTGTATTTTTTTTACTATGCCGCATTAAACTTTCTATAAATCTTTTTTGTATGTACAAATATAAATAGATCGTGTAACTTATTTTCATACCACCACAACTTTCTTCTTATTTGAAAAAACCCGAATTTAAATTCAATTAAATTTGAAAGTTTTAAAACGCCATAAATCTATTTATTTTGCCCCATCTATCTTAAACGCAATCGTGCCGAACTTTACTGTTTCTGAATAACAGAGCTAAACATTTTGAAAATTTGAGCTGATTGATTTTTGTTAGTTTCGTATAGTTATGTTTAGGATATGTCAACCTATGTTTTATAAACACCGTGGTTATTCATAAATCAAAAGATGTTGTATAACATGCACAAAAATTCTTTCACATTTTTACTGATATATAACATTGAAATAATTTTAACTTTTAATATAATAACATATATTTTTCCATCGTTTTGTCATATATTTCATTCAAAGGAAGTTAGCAGTAGAATACAGGTTACTGGTGTTGTAAGTTGATTAATTTCGTATTGAATGAGGAAGTAAGGAGAACGAATGATCAAACTACATGAACGACAGTCGTTTCTTCTAATTTTTTAGGCATTTTTTAAAATATCTTTTCTTGTATTTAGGTTTAATCTGAAAAAAATTGAAAAACAGTAGAAGATAAAACATTAAGGTTTTTGTTGGCTTATGAAGGAATCCGGTATTACATGTCGGTCCAATCTTCCTCTTTGTAAAGTCCATATTGTTTCTGGTTCAACATCATCAGATAAACAGCGATGCAAGGCGCGCTAGTAATGCGCGGACAGTACAATTCATGCCCGAAGATAATTTCCCGTGCATTCCTTAACTCGGTTCACGTTCTAATAACTCAAAATAATAAACTGTAAAAGGGCTGTGAATATTTTACCATAACCGCGTTGATTACTTTTGTTCTGACATATTTCTTCCACAATTTGATCTATAGTGCGTGAATTTCTGCAGTTAATTAGCAGCGTTTGTTTCTAACTGCAATGGGGCTAGGGATAATCCACAGTGCTCCTTAAATCCGGGTAATACAATGCAACGCAAATACTTGTAAGGCTATGAATTTTTGATTGTAAAGTATAGAGATTTATAATATGACGTAAATATTATTTGGAAAGCGTGGACAAGATTCAATTGGTCAATAATCTCAATGGAAAATGGTCGAATCGCTCATAAGCAATTTTTTTGGTAACTTGCTTTAGAACCTGGGTTTTGAATCAGAAACCGTCGGGAAAAAGAATAAAACCGCATTTTAAACTACAATAATTCAGCTCGATTACCAACCAAGTCGTATTGAATCATAGGACGCACCTGCCCGTAAAATTCGGCATCCGGTGTAGCCGTTGGGACAAGCGGGATTCTTCTTCAACTCTCCAAGCTGGCCCATTAACTATTCACAGGCCCATAACAATAACCAGCTTCATTTTCCATATCCCCTGACTCTTTGTAATGCTGGTTTATGCGAAGTAACCATTGAAATCGTTTTCATTGTTACCGTTTGCTAAATTAAATACGTTTTAAACCTCGATTCACAAACACAAACAGTAAGTGGAACTACTCAAAACTTAATAGAACCTACATCATCAAATAACATTTTAAACAAAACATATTTTGAGCAATACATACAATTCAATTACATTTTGTAAATAAGTAAAAAGCTTTTAAATTCAAATACAATGACTTATATTTGCATACTCAGAATCAAGTGTAAAATGGGCAAGTTTTAAAGGAACCAAACATGCAGATTATCATATTCATAGATGTTTATATTTGTAAAAAGAAAATGCTTATAGTAGTTTACATACATAGGAAAACAGATGTAAGAATTGACAAATAAAAGGTTTCATTAGATATATTGATGAGACACATGGCATTTCATCATTTTTAGTTGTTATACATATTTGTTGTAATGAAATTTCATAGGTTATATTAATAGTGGTTTAAAAATTAAGTTTTATTTATGATAGCATTAAATACCCTGTTTCCAACAAAATCTCCGTACTTCTCACGTTTACCTACTTAGCTTATTTACAATTAAATGTTTAGAAATTACTTACTTGGAATTTGTTGCAAGTTACTTAAAAAAATTGTTTTAGGTGTAAAAGCGAAAATTAACTATGTATCACAAGAAAATAAATCTATTTGCAAAAACTAAAAAGACTATAATCTATGCAAGAAAATTTGAGATGTCTGCTCAAATGCAATGCGTAATGAGAAAATATTTTATTTTTAAAAACTCAGTCAACAAATTTTCTATCAGAACTTACAAACAATATGCAACGGCACAAATTTCAATTACGTCAGATAACTATAACAGGATGATTTTTATTAATTTCATCCGCTTTTATCAGTACCAATGGTATAGAATCAGACATTACTGAAATAGACTGTAAGAAGAATTATTCTACTTTATGACGGATAAAATGTCGAATTTTGATAAAATTCGAAAGAGTTACACATTTTTTGGTGAAACACTGCATTTCGGAGATGAGAATTGCTCCACTCCACCCCAAAAATGTGTGTTTTTTATGACAAAGAAAACTAGTATTTAATGGTTTTCTTTGTGCTGAAACGATTCCAAATTGAAATTTTATCGATGTCCAACTTGCGGACAGAGTTTAGTCTAAGCATCTTTGGTTTCTTACAAACATAGTGAAATATAATAACATTAAAATACATGTATAATGAAAGTAGAATATCTCTTTTAGAAAAAATTTAGTTTTAAATTTTATTGCGGCTGAGGTTTTCCACGGATCCGAATTTTTATTTTGCCTGGAAACGCGGTATGAGCTGCCATGTTTTCTTGTTCCTTTTTTGAAATTAATTTTTTTACATTATATATTTATAACGCAACACCAAAGTCAGAAACAATTACTTGACTCAAAAGTCAAAAATCAAAATTTTTCCGGAGAGAGGTCATTCAAACACAGAAGCAACGGGACGCATACGAAGATCATTGCTCAGAAATCTCGTACACTTGTCTGAAATTTTCGTTCTAGTATCACCAGAAAATATTTGATTAAAATTCGTGTTCACACAGATGTCTTCTGATATTTCATAGTATAACTTTCGTTAAAATATTTTTGGGCATAAGGATACATCGACGAATATTTTTTTATGACGGACATACAGATAAGTAGGCGAATAATGTAATCGTGTGGTTATGCTCTAAGTTTCATAAAAGTGAGGAAAATCGATATTGTATGAATTATAACACTACATATAAATGTTATGTTCATGTTTTTGTTTTAGGTACGATAACGAAACTCCAATTCCAAGGTCTAACCTCAACAAGCACGAAATGGCTCGGTTATTTTTCAGTTGGTAATGTTATTTCATTATTTGTTATAAAATAAAATCTACAGTACAACTCACTTCAAGAAAATGACTCAGTAAAAGTGTAAACACTTACTAAATATGCATGGTTTCGTATAATAATTAACACACAACACTCAAATCTGTATTATCACTTTTAATTAAAAATATTTTTGTAGTACGGCTTTTGATCGTAAAACCAGTATGGTTTCCTAATAATTTATTATCTAAAAATGATTTTTTTAAAAATAATTATTGCGAATTATGGCTTTCAACGTTTTAAAAGTTATGTTTAAAATAACTTATTGGCATGAATGTGACAGATTTTCTACTTAATCCAAAAGAACATCTTCCTCCAGTCGCGAACAAAAGATTTTCTCAAATAAAAAAGAGGCATTCATTTCATAAACCATGGCTGAAAAGTTACTCCAAAGAGATATTAAGATAAAGATTTAAGCAATTTGTAAAGGCATAGAATTTTTTGTCTCGAAAAAATCAGTCAATGAAAGGAAAAAGTTTCCCTTGTTGTCTGATTAAATTCAACAAAGCTTTCCCTTTACTAGGGTAAAGTTTATTATCCATTCGAATGAAAAACATTTAATTATTGCTTGACGTGTATCTGATATATCGAGTTTGATTCATTAATTGGTTTAGATATTGTAGGTTTTATCTCCATTCTTACGTGAAATTTAAAAACAAACTTTTTATTTATTTTGTAAAAGTGATTAAAAAGGAATAATAAAAATATGTATTGATGTTTGTAGAACTCGTTATAATGTGCAGGTAGATGCAAGTGCATTTTGATACAGGGTTTATTTCGTTGGATGTTATGAATATTTACATAATTGCACCAAATGTACGTCATTAAATCATCAAAATAGCCCCACTGATAATAATAAAAGCGACCTCTTTGAACATCCTATTTACGTTTAAATATATTCTGACTTTTAGCGAGGTTCATTTGTATATAGACATGGAAATCAAGTGGTTTAGGTTTGATGAATGTTAGAAAAAATATGTATATAAGGCAATGGTTGAGATCGAAAAAGTCCGTGTTTCGAGCTGGCTTCGAACCCACGATCTTCTTCTCAATACGCCGCTGCTCCAACCACTTGATCTATCCTGAATTTGATCCACTTGGACTCTAGCGTTCCATCTTACCCACACATTTTTAATTTCCCCTCCTTTTTGCTATTTTCTCAACCAATATATAAAGCTTAACTAATTGAAAAATGTGTAGAGATTAGTGACCATTAATCCATAATTATTCTGGATTTCAATTATTATTCAGTCATCGTCAGATTGTGTGATGTAGGTTTCAAAAAAACTTCAAATCCCGCTCGTGCCATTGACTTTTTTTTATCTCAACTAAAAACCTTAATTAATTGTTACAGGAAAATATTTTCTTTATCGTGCTAATGTTTCGATCTTTATCCAGAGCATCTTTAGGGCTCAAAGTGTATGTTTTCTGAGTACTTATGCCATGCTTGCGTGTCGTGTTGAGAGTACCCTGACACCTACATCACACCATACCTCATCTGACGATATCTGAATAATAATTGAAAAACCTTATTCTATGAATCGGACCATGAACTCTAGTAAATTAGTGACAAAATATATTTACTAAATACTGTACAATGAGAAGTTGAGATGGCAGGCACGCATCAACGTCGTCGAGATCCAGAGCAGGAAAATCCTATCACTGTTGAGATTTGTTGGTCACTTTAAGTGGGGAGCGGACAGGGAGACTCTGTTAAACATTTTTAACTTGCTTCTTTGCTCGAGAATCTTTTATGGATGTATGGTTTATTCCTCGTCTTGCCTCCCGAACTTCGTAGAGCGCAGCTCACCGGGCCGGGTTCTTGGCCAAGCCGGAGTATCCTCTTGCTATGAAAATTCTCCACTGCCCGTACAGAGTAGTTTACGACAGGCCGGCTTGGTGCTGGGGACGGTGCTTCGGGTTGGGCCTTTCCGGCCGTACGCGTCTGCGACGATCTTGCGAACTTGCCTAAATCGTGTACACCGCCATACCTCTACAAGGGTTGGCGACGGGTCCAAGACCGGGGAGGGTGTGGCGTGTGTTGCGAGGGAGTAGCCACCTTCTGGTCACAGCAGAGCTGTATGCGATTTGGCACGCTCTCGAGGCGGTGCGGACCGGGGAGGGCTCAGCCTTCCTCGTATGAACCGCCTCTCTGAGCGCTGTCTGGGCTATACGCGACAGGTTCTCTGTGGACCCTCTCGTCGTGCTCCTGCTAGAGAAATACGCGGAGCTGGAGCCTCTCGGAAAAACGGTGGTTGTTGTCTGGATTCCCGGACGCGTCGGCCTGGAGTGTAAAGAACGCGTGGACGAGGCGGCAAAAGCCGGTACGTCCCACTCTCCAAATCTGACCATCGCGATCAGGCCCCCTGACGCTAAGCACGCAGTTAAAAATATGATATAGGAAGATGGCAGCGTCAGTGGGTGGGATCGTCGGAGAGGTTCTTGCAAGTCAAGAGCACGAAAATGGCCCTCAGAGAATCTGAGCAGGAGACAAAGGATCGTCCTCACCCGACTGAGGATTGGTCATACTCGGTTGACACAAGGGCAACTTCTTATGGGCCAAAGCCCGCGCAGGTGCCCTTTATGCAGAGAAAAGTTGCTCGATGTGTCCTACATAATAGAGGTGTGTCATGCCTTGGCTCCATACAGAGAGCGTGCTGGCATGCTGCCGGATTTAAGAAGAGTCCTCAAGCATGGTAGCGGGTTTCTGAGTCCCCTGTTCCGCTTTCTAGGGTAAAGTGGTTTTTTTTATTGTACATAATATGTATTAAGTGTTATGTGTCTTTGTTTTTTGTCTGTGTGTATGTATTTATTGGCGTGATTGGCGAGGGGTGAGGGGGTGAATATAACGTCACCATCGCCACTCGAACGGTGAAAGCTAGTGACTGTGTATGCGAAGTCGATGGCGGAATATTAATAAAAGTACCTCATTGACTCAAATGTAGCTTAGTTTAAGTGTAGGACGGTGGAGGAATATCAAGTACTCCACCGACCAAACGGAATGATGAGTGTACTGTATGAATGAACTTAATTGTATGAACGTATTTATTTGTATGAATGGTGTGTCTGAACGGGTGTAGAATATAGACTTAATGTGGAGCTGGAATCACCAAGATTCCGACATCCAGGAAAAAAAAAAAAAATTAAAATAAACTTCCCTCAAAATGTCGCAATTTTCTTTTTCTTTAATCCGAGATATCTTTATAATTTTAGTAATAATATTTAGTGTTTTTGAGACAGATTTGAGATTGAATATAGAATCACTGTTTTTCCAATCGACAAAGGACCAAGCTGTTCTTTTTTCCTTTCTTTTTCTTTTTCCTGCACGTGAAAACAGTAACATTTGGAGGATAGTCTATCATCTGCTTTGGAGGTGGGAGATTTCCTAGAAGGCACGTAGTGAATGCTATCAAAAGAAAAAAATCAAAAATTAATTATCAGCATACAGTTCCTATGGTTCCATACTTATAATTTAATTCCAATTTTATTGAGTTAAAAATTAAATGTACATTGGGTACCTAAATTCAATCAAGCCTGTTTACAATAAAAATAATCTAATTCAATTGTATAAATCATCCATTTATAACTGTAGAATTTAATCATTTTTTTATACAAAACTTGACAGATAATCCGGCCAAATTATGAGTGTTGTGGCAGGTAAAGTTCAGTCAACCTTGAAGCGATCAAATCGTGCGCTTGAATAAACGGTTCTCCGGCCATTGTAATTGATAAACTGACAACGATAAATTGCCAATCGATGCTGGGCTAAGTCGTAGGTTGTGGGCAGTCAATCAACTTAAAACAGCAAAAAAGACTTCGTTAGACGAGTGGTTTAGTAGGTTTGCTATAATGAAAACAATTCATGATAGTACAAAACTAATTAATATTTTTGTTAGCAAGAATTTCAGAAATGACTCAAAAAGTATACGGAATTTGTGCGTAAGTTTTTAATGATGTACGGCACTAGGTCAATATAAAAGAACCTATTAGTTTCTTTTTTGCTATACATGAGGAAAATAAGAGTGACGATGTACAATTTCCATTTTCCACGAAACTGTCTCATTTTTTCCATTGACCGCTATGAAATTTACCTAAAACATCCCTGGATAAAAAAGAATCGGGACGTAGGAACTGTTTCGTCCTATTCAGCAGCAAGTTAGGCTGATCATCATAGCGGTACCAACCTCCTATCGTTTGGAAGCATGAAGGCCGATTTGACGTTCTTGAATAATCAGCCATGTCAAGCGAAATTCTAAGATTAAAAAAGACTCTATAAAAATAGTAATTTGTTGTTTACTCTAAAAACAATTGAAAAAGGCTGACAATGTTTTGCTAGATCATCACTGGATATAAACAATATTTAAATTCAAATGTGGAATTAATCTTTATTTATAATTCAAATATTTACTTTCTGCTGGGAAACTTTAGGGTCACTTATTCTGCAAAAATCTTTACAAATAAAATCGTTCTAAATTAAACGAAAATTTTCATTAAGAAGAAACTTGTTGCTTATTAGCTGTCAAAAATATTTACTCAAGTATATAGGTTTTATTAAATTTTATGATACATTAATTTTGTATTTTATTTCATAAAATATTGTGTAAAAGCACTCACAAATTGCAAAAGACAAGTAGGGATGTATTAAATCTTATCTAATATCCGGCGTTTTGATAATTATGGTTGTTGTGTGGCATTGTAATTCTATGGATTTTAAGCGTTATGTCATGGGAAATTAGGTGTGTGAGCCGTCTTTTATTTTTTTCCCTTCCTCCTCTTATCGTCAAAACGCAGTACATCGGGTCTGTGACTATTTTGGCGCGCTTTGATTCCATAGTGGCCCACGGCGTCACGGTTTTTTACTCCTTTTCCCATGTTTATACAAGGACGGACTCGGTCCCCGGAATCACACGCCGTCGAGCCTCGCTATGTCAACAACCTCGGCTCTTTGATGCTTTTACGAATCTTTACCGGGTAGACAAACATGCTTCCTACTTGCGAATCGGGCCGGGCCCGCATCCTGCTCTCAGACATCTGATTACGTTTACGGTTTTAAGCATTTTGAAAGAGTGTAATACTCATACAGCCTTTTCGAAAAACAAACATTAAATACGTATCATTATATTTACTCCTGAATATATGTGCAAAACCCACTTGACCATGATTGATTAGTTGGTGGCACGTTCTTTTTGTACTATGTTACTTACCAGTAAACACTCTTTATTCCCACCCAAATACTCAAAGCATCCAAACTAATAATACCACACAAAAACGAAATCTGTCAAACAGTATTTGCAGTTAAAAGAAATGGGAATCCATCGGGGCATGTTTTATCAAAATATTAACCTAGTTTAATGGTTTTGTCGGATACGCTGATTCCTTCAGAAGCACAGTCACACATTCTAAAACAACTCCAGCTAATATATAAGTTCATTTAATAAGGAAAACCTAAAGGAAATTTTAAATGTGACCGTAGGCATTTATTCCTTTCTGGTACCCAACAAATTTCTTTCTGCAATCATAGCTCTAATTCAAAGTACTTCAAGAAAAAAACACCTATCCGTATTTTGAGGTTGAAAAAGTAAAGATTTTTAAAAAATAAAAATGCCGAAATCGAAAGTGTTGAGATATATTTTTTCAATAAGTGCATGATAGTGGTGGGTTGTGGTAGCGAGGACGTTCCTTCGTCAGTCTAGGGTTTTTTTTGGAGAGGTGTGTTCAACTGGTTAAGTATTTTGAGGTTAGACAAGTCTGCTGGGTGTTAGATTTTAGCTCGGATTACCTATTGGGAAGTGATGACTGATTCTCCCTAGAAACCTGTTTTGTTATCTTCATCTGTTTTTTTTTTTTTTTTTTTTTTTTCAATTTTCAAACTTTTCCAAAATCATTTGAAAAGCCCTGTCGGCCAAGTGGGCCAAGACGTATTTCGAAACCGACTGTCCCTTCTAAATAGGACTCCCTCCCAGTCTGTTTTTCCCACTAGTGCTAGACATTTTGTCATTTGTAGGTCGGATGGGAAAGCCTCCTTCGTTCCCTCTCGCCAATAAGAATATGTAGAATAAATAAATAAATAAGAAAAGGTCGTGACGGTTTAATTTCTATGAAGCATTCAATGAGGAACAAGATAGTAGCATAATGAAAATTAAAAATTTAGAAAGTATACTGGTAAAAATGGAGAGAAATGTAAAATGGAACTCCTCAAAAGGTTTAATTAAATTATTAAAATTAATGCCATAAATGTAAATATTAGATGAATGATTGCCACGTTCGTTTTTTGTAATTACAGATTTTCATAAAATCAAGCACAAACGAACAGTATAGCGGTGGCGGAGTAGGTTACATGGCTAAATCCGTCCTTTCTTAGAACTTCTATGAAATGAAAGAGAACTCCTACAGGAGGGAACCTAATTATAACCCTAAGCTGGCATATTGATCATTGGACGTTTTACATAATTCACACGCTATTACCAGTCGTCACTCATCCTCACGTTGATTCACTAGTCTCAATTCTTTGTTGTTATTTAACTACAAACATTTCTCTCTCGCAAATAAGAAATAAATCGGCACAGGAAGAAACAGTATAAAAAATAATGAATTTTTTAATAAAAAAATTAAAAAAAATGACAAGGAAGATTATAATTCTTACAAGTTCCAAGCTGCTAAAGTTCTTGTTTTATGATTTAATAAACAAAATTTTGTGGGTTTTTTCTCATAAAGCGTTTTTTTTAAGAGCTTATCTTAACTTGAAGGAAGTGATGAAAGTTGAATGAATTTTGTTAAACAATGAAGTACAAATTCAATTATAAAAGTTCAAAGCACACTAAAGTTCTCTTGTTCTCTAGGGAAAACTTTATTTTCGATTACTAATAAAATTAATACACGATAGTTCCGTTATTACATTTAGTTGTTGGATGTTGGCTAACACGACAAATAAAACTAAAGAAATTTATTTATTGTGACAGTTTTATACTCCTTGTTGAAATTGTAAACGTTTGGTTATTCTTTATGTTATCTACCATAGTTAAATAAACTTGACAATAACAAGGTGTTTTTATTGGAAATCTGTTAACGATTAATATGATATTAAAAATTAATTATTTCATTTTGAAAATTATTAGTTTACGTATACATATTTGAAATTTATATGTAATATTAATTGAATCCTGGAAAATTGACAATTTTTCCTGCGATATTTAATTTATTGTTGCCTATGTGCAATGTATGAAAAAACTCATTTCAGTGTGCCTTCCTTGAATAATTGATGTGTTTATAATATTTTCCAAATAAAAGTTAACCCTTTAAACAATCAAAAATATTTGAAAATATAAAAAGTTCAACACTGTATCTTTTCTTTATAAACAATTATTTGCAGTTTATTTCATAAATTTAAATATTATTGAATCTGGAAGTTTAATTTCCTATCAGAATAAATGATGTCTGATTTAATTTGTTCATCTCATATTTCCACGTAACTGTGATGGGGTGAACACTCACGTAGTAAGGATTGAGTTGAAAAATTAAATCCTGAAAGCCGTTTTGTTTAGAGAAACTATATTTTTCCAGGTATAAAATTTTCCAATAGAGTTTTTACTCGCACCAAGACAACTATAAAATTTTATAAAAGTGAGTTAATTTAATGACGTTAATGATGACTGCATTTTTTAGTGAAAGTTTTCAATCCAACAATTAGACGTTTTGCTGCTTTGCTAGCACAAAACAACAAAGTTTAAGCATTGGAAGACGTTTTAACATTAAAAACGGAAGTAAACTGTGATTAATTTGTATTTTGAAATATTTTACGAGAAAAGTGAATTTTTGTTGAATTTTTAGCCCGTAGTATTTTGATTTTGGTGAACAAAAATTCTTTGTATAATACGAATTACATCATTCCGTTCGCTTAGAACATCGATTTTTCGCGAAGCGCCTTGCCTGTCTGATCTGCCACGCTACCGAAATTGCCAAGCATATTACACTTCTAAAGCTTATTATTTTAAATAGTTTTTTGTAACTTTTTGATAAGATCGACCAACAGTTGCAATTGTAATGACACAGTAATCATGTTGACGTGAAGAAGTTTTTCTGAAATTTGTTTACAAATTCCTAGGCGACTATGAGCCACAGACATGACATTTGAATTTCTTAAAGGATATTCGAATATTGAAATTTTGTAGGTTAGTGCGATCAAAATGGCTATCTGTTGTACTAAAAGAGTACAATAGTCAAATTATTCTGTAGACAAGTTATTCAGAGTTCAATTTTGATGAAAAATAATTGATTTTTAGAAATTCATTTTTTTTAAAATAAAAACACTTCGAAATTCGTATTTTTTCGAAGCATTGAGTTAACAATCCATTTTTGCAATATTCTTTTCTATTTCTAAAGCCTACTTCTTCCGTTTATTAACAAAATATCCCATGTTGTACTGAATAAAATATATTTTTGTATCTGCTGGATGATAATAATTTGTTTTATTTTCAAGTTGTTTAAGTATTTCCATTCAATTTTAGATATTAAAAACCGGAAAATTTACATCGAAAACTTTATTTTGGTAAATACTGAGTCAATTTTGTTTATTTCATGCAAAAATTTCTTAGATATTTTAATAAATAGAGGTTTTTTTCTAAATTTGTTGTTTGCTTCAAAAACAATTTTACTGTCTCTTGAAAAGTTGATTTAAAACTGCTTTTCATCTTAATTTCTAGAATAGGTAAATAGATTATGAAAATGAGCTTGTGGCCGTGAGTGGTTACCGAATTTTCCCAATAAATTCCCGGAGATAAATATTTACGGATCTATATAATAAATCTGTCATCAGGAAGAGGGTAAACTGCTCCTGGTATGGATTGGATCCTGCAAGCCCGCAAGGCATCCTCGTCTGGCAAATCACGTCAACCTTGTCAGAGAGAGGCTTGCTAACTTCCTGTCCTGCCCCCTCCCACCAATTTCTACAATTAGCCGCGACTTCCTCTCCTAACAAAGGCGATGTTCAAATATAATTAATCTGGGTTTTAATTAAAACCTTCGGCAAACAGATAACATTTCTTTGGATGAGTCGAAAACATGAGGGCCAGTCGTGTATAACAAAGAAATTGAAAATTCACCACAAATCTGATTTTGTTAAACACATCATAAAGCAACATAAAAACTGTATGTGAAACAATGTAAAGCCTTTTCATCAAAAATAGTTTGAATTATAATACATGACCTTCGTACACAATGTGCTAATGATTCTCTAATCTCTCATACTAATGCCTACTAGGCCGGGATATAATGAAGTGTCGTTCTCCAGGTCAAAGTAATTTGCCATAGGATATTCGCTTCCGGAATCCCAATTCTTCAGAAAACACAGAAGACAATTACTGTGGCTAAAATGGTATAAGATCGTTATTTAATGAACTTTCCAAACATCACTTCCCTACTTAATTAAATGCTATTCTATGCTTAGGTATATTACTGTTAGAGTTCAGAAAGCGAGAGAGTGTGAGAGAGAGAGAGAGAGAGAGAGAGAGAGAGAGAGAGAGAGAGAGAGTATGGTAATAAAAGTTGAATGAGATGAAGAAGTTACTGTCACAGGCGGGATTTGAACCCACGTTCTTCGGCTAAATCACGCCGCTGCTCTATCTACTTGTTCTATCGTGCCTTTAGCTTGTAATAATAATGGTCGAACAATCGCAATTCTAATGGATATAAATGTTTGATTTAATTGTCGGAAATTACAATAAATTATTGTTTTACTTAAGCACAGCAATCGTATAATACATTTTACGGTCTTAATTTATTAATGTCATCATTTCACACAATTGAGGAACACTTGCTCGCATCTGATTTTAAGTAGCCAACGAAGAGTCGGAAGACTTAGAGACCCACTAGCTTGAACATTTAGGTTAAAGATATCCTTAGAGTGATCTAGGTCCTTAAAGAGAAGATACCTGTTGGAGACCTGACTTCGATGCTCACAACTCACACGATGTTGCTCACGTAGTCTGGACAAAAGTTTTATCATATAATTGCGCCAACTCGAGAGGTTTTCTAGACAAAAAGTAAAATTGCAACCATATTGAGAAGCTAAAGTATTCCATTGCTGAAACCAAGAGCCATTAGATTTAATAATCTCGAGAGCAGTAATTTTGGAGATTCGGGCAACAGGGCCCTTAAGTTTTAGTGGTATGGTTTTTAAAAAATATAGTTAAATAGTACTAATCGTGAAGCAGGCATTTATTTTTCGTGTTTAGAACTAATAGGGTCTTACGTGTTATACCCATTCTATTGGTTACCCTTATTGTTAGATTATGCCGTATTATTTATTCATTTCTAAGTAGTGTACTGTTAATATACGCGCAATTGGAAACAAAAGGGAGCATTGAGATATTTTTAATTGATTCAAGAAATCAAGAAAAAGAAACAAATAAAACATTTACCTTTACTGTTTTTCAAGAACGTGAATGTTTCGATCTCATTGATTTTTCATTCAAGGCATGCAATGACAAAAAACATAGTAAGAAATATAGTTTCAAATATTCTTTAGTTACGTAAAAACAAAAATTTTGAGTCAAATGAATGTATGCTCATAAAAAGCACCTTAATTGATTTCCGCATAAACGAATAAAGGTTATTCATATTAATTCTTAGGGTTACATTTTTTTACATAATCTCTTGCTTGAATGTTCTCGCATGGAAAGCGTTTCGTCGAAAAATGCATTGTACGCGGTTGTCAAAAAATTCTCGACAAATTCTCCACGCATTAGGTAAGAAAGAGAGAAGCATTATTCAGCCTGAATTCTGTCACCGCATTCCCCTGTTTGGTTAATAGAACCATTGTGCCAAATAGAGGAAGACGAGAGTGTTTGAGACAATGCTCCGTCACATCTGTCAAATTCCCGCCACAGCTGTTTATTCTCTTCACCTCATCAGTCAATTTGTACCTTCGGAACAGGTCCCTTTTGTGCTAATCGTTAACTGCCGATTGAGTCGAAAACGGCTCCATTTGCCTACTTCAGCCCCCGGATGTCAAGTGGAGAATGAAAGCGGCCCGGTGTCATCTCGCCTTTTCCGAGCCCGCTGTGTTTCAATGGGCAATCAGTGGCTCAGGACACGTCAAAAACACTATGTTTACCTCATACTTTCGTGTTCAAGCATGGACACTTATGAAAATTCACTGTTCGTTTTGTTTGGCAGGGGAAGATTTTAGTCAAAATATTCGCTGATTTTTTTCTATATTACAGCAATATCGACAAATGGACACATACATTATTATTGTAATATACATAAAAAGTGTATAGGATTATTACATAAATCTACATCATTTATCCCTCTATTGTTGTGTTGCTTTGGTGCCAGTCAAAATTTATTGTTGAAAATTTTCAAAAAAATACGATAACACATCAGTTTACACTATGGCTGTTCATAAACGTGAGTATAATTTTTCTCGTTTTCCAGAAAGTGCCTTACCAATCCAAACCACCCTTGTCCGGCAATTTATGATCCATTCCCATCACCAAACTGAGTTATACCTTAATGGTATCATATAGATCAAAATCAATTATGATATTTTAAGAAATAATTTTTTTTTTGTTGATTATGAAGTCACAATATGAACGACTGGTAACTCATTTCCAACAAAAAATTCTTGGTTCAATGTTATTATACTGATATTTCATAAATATTTTTAAAAAATTTCAAAAATTTATATGTGGATATTCGGATATCCTGAGATGCGGTCTGGTGTGATGTAAGTTTGAGAAAAGCATTTTCTCTCAGGCACGAGCGGGATTCGAAACCACGATCTTCGGCTGCTCTACCACTTGAGCTATCGTGACCTCGATCCACTCGGACACTAAATTCCTATCTGAACGCCCCCTTTTGAATTTTCCATCCTTTTTGCCATTTCTATTAACAAAATCTTAATTAATTGTAAGATATTAATTGGCCAAGCGGACCACGAAACTAGTTGATTTAGCAATTTATGAAGTTGAACGCGTTCTTTGCAGAATAAAATAGTATAAATTTTCATGACTCAGCAATTATTGATTGTTAAATGGATTATAACGGATTTATTTAAAAACAGTGAACGAAATCTGATGATCTCATTAAAATTGAAGTTTCAAATTTGTTACAAGTTTTCACATTTGGTCACTTTTCTGTAATCTTTCAAACTTTTTTGTTTTGAATTGATGAATTTTGATTAATTTTCTTATAATATGTCTTACTCCAAGCTTACGTTGGATTCATGTGTGTTCGGCTATATGCCTTCTTCAATGAAATACAACCTATGACATACATAAGTATGACAGACAGAAAATGGTTGCCTAATGAAAATAATAATACATTTTAAAACTTTTTCATGTTGTAAAACATCATATTGATTATTATGTAGTTTAAATTTAAATGTTCTTAAGAAATATAAATCTATAAATTTTGTCGAAATGGTATTTTGAGACGACTGTCGTATATTGATTCAAAATTTCCAAACTCAGCCTGTATATCAGAAACTCATGAAATATGTCAACCCTCTTTTAAAGTTTGAATTTTTAAATTATTTTGTAAAACTTCTTTTATAACGTTTTTTTAATCAAAAATAAATTTTAGGACGATTTTACGAGGGAAAAAGGGTGCGCATCTACCCTCTTGACATACTGCTAATTGTAAATTGCATTACGCCATTTCCAACTTTCAGGGAAGACCCTTTTTCACCTCATCCTTTCAGTGGAACGACCGCTTTACGAGGTTGGTTCTTGCAGCCCCCACCGACTTTTCTCGGTTACGAGCATCAGAAGCGCTTTTTACTGTTTCCAAAAAGCTAGGTATCGTCTACCCAAAAGACATGACTCAGGTAGATGTAGAAAAAAAATCCCACTCATTGGATTCTCAACAAAAATAGACCTTGTTTTGGCCGGTGGCGATTAATTTATCAAGTTGCTATATGTCAAGTTATTTTTAGTAGCATGGTCACAACGGATCCGGGCAAAAGGTCTTGAATTTCTTTATGAATTTATTTGGACTATCACATTTAGTATGCACTGTTCTCTGATTTGTTGCATTTTACTGGAATGGATTTTTGTTATAATAGTAATTGAATAATTGCTTAAGCTATTTTGTTCTTCAATTTCCTTTAATCATCGTTTTTAGAAAAAAATACAGCAATTAATAAAAACTGTATTTACTATAATAAAATAATATTAATATCTATTGTTAAAAATCATTTTTAATTAATATCTTTTGTCATAACGTAAAATCATAACACATGTTTAATTAGTACAATGTATGGTTCGTGTGCTTTCTTTTATTATTTTTTTGTTTTCCTCACACCTCTTTCCCTCCTAATTAATTAATAATAAAACGTCAAAGGAAATTTCACATTTCCATTTTCAATTTTTGCACAGACCTTTCAGGTAGCTTGAATACGTTTGCTTATTAATTCAAATAGAAAACAATTAGAACCTAGTAGTAAAAAATTAAATTACAATTTAACAGAAGATCAGCCAAATTTATTCCTCCACTTAGTACGTTGCAGTCATTGGTACGCCCATATTCAGTGAATTTCTACTTGTTGGCCCTCTAACTGCTATGTATTATATTTTAAATTTAATATAATGGAAGAATAAAATGATAAATATGAGCCTATAATCACGCAGAGACTGTTGCTAGTCTGACTCCATTACTATTATTATTATTAGCCATACAAGCCTATGGGGAAATTTTAAATTATGGAAAAAACTCGCAGTTTTAATTTAAAAAAAAAGAATGAAAGAAATTTTATAATTTTATTAAATTTAATGTAATTTGGCCTTCCGAATTAAGAATTTGAAAAAGAAAATCAAAGTCTGGATGGCAATAGGATAAATTAGGTTACGAGTGAATGTTTGGAGTCAGAGCTTTATAGCACTCAGAAGAGATAAAGCTGACCTAAAATAGAATGTTTGGATGTCAGGGCGTGAAAATACAACGCCCTTAAAAATTATTAATAACAATATTAATAGCTTTAATAATAATAAATTAATAAGAGAAAGCAAGAACATACTTTAAATTATTTATTCTGTTAATAAACCAATTCTTGAGGGACCGCCGTGGCCGAGTGGTAAGAACGTTTGCGTATATTATACATAACGTAATATTATTTGAATATTTGTCTTCGACGACCAACGACAACTTTTCTTTATGTCATATTTACTTATAATTATCTTATATTTTATTTTTTACTTTACTGAACAATTCCAGTGACTGTAAAAAGAGTATATTGTGTCGATTTTTCCTGAGCTAATATGAATATTTTGTTCATTTTCATATACGTGTTCTTTTGCTGTTCAGCTGTGTCATCGCGTTGGTCATTCCTTTGATTTACGGCAGTACTGTTCTGAAAACTTTCTTGACTTAAACTAAATAGTTTAAATTAGTGAAGCAACGGGCATGGTGCTCATGATTAACGCACCACGGGTTTCCCAGTCACTTACGGCAATATCCTCTCTGCCTTATTCGATACATGCTGGTGTTCTTCAGGGTAATGAACTGGTCCCCATATTGTATCGACTGTTACCTCTATATTTTCAGACGATCCTGTAATTTTTTCATATATAATTCATAACCACGGAAAGTACAAAATCGACTGAAACTACGCAAAATCTTCTCACGACTACTTTACATCCTACATAAATTCTCAACCAGACACTATTTTACAACTCCAAACTAATGGACTAAGATTCAGCCATGAACGAAAACGTCCTCCATATTATAACCACAAATCAAAATATTTTCGAAAAATTTTCAACCTTGGATTTTGTCAAATGAACACACACGAGGATCTAAATGTTCCTTTAATTAAAGAAGCAGTTCGATCTTGTTATCGTACATTTTAATATAATCTATGGATCTGAGCTGTAAGCGGAATAGTTAGATTCAGAATAGGTCATACTCGGTCGACACATAGACACTTGCTGGTGGGCCAAGCCCACCGCAGTAGTCTGTTATGCAGAGAAAGGTTGCTCTATTTTTCCCACATAGTCGAAGCATGTCGTACCTTGGCTCTCTACAGGCCACGAGTAGCCATGCCTCCAGATTTAAAGAGGTTTCTAGTAGCAGCAGCTAGTTTCAGGGTCTTATATTTCGCTTTTTAAAATAAATGAAATTTTATATTGTCACATGCATGATGTAAGTGTATAGAGGTTAAGTTATGTGTTTTGTGTTTCTCTGTCTTGTATGAGTGAGTGTATTTCTTAGTGCGAATGGGGAGGATCTGATGGCAAAGGTGCTTCTCCATCACCTCTCAGGTTATGTGTATGACTTGGGCCGATGGCGAAAAACTATTAATATATCCCATCGACCCCAAATTAGAGTAGTTTATTGTGGTGAACAGGTGGTTGGAGGAATCTCCAGTACGAAACACTATGAGTGGGATGAACATATCAATAGGCATGAATGTATTTATTAGTGTGATTGTTTATCGAGTGTGTTACGGGCATTTTGCTAGTGCTTCGGGGCTGAAATGACCAAGCTGTCGGTTGCCCCTGCCAAAAAACAAATTGTCAGAATATATCCATCAATTGTAAAACTAGCTTACAATTTGCCATCTAACTTTATCTGCATATTGAAGAGTCAGTCAGTCAAGACCTACCAAAGCTCTAGTAAACTGTTGCAAGATTAGAGAAAGAATGAAAAAATATACCGTCTTATGAATCAAAGTATTATTGTCATGGCTATTTATGATGCCTGGTAATTTATCCGCTCTTAATAATTTCTGCTTACATTTTCTGTATATTTACTTCATACGTTTTAATTAAAATTACAAAAAGCGTATACAGCGGAAAAACAAATAAAATTAATTTTCTTTTGTAACCTACATTAAAGATGGTTTTTTTAGGATTCAACATTTTCTGTTTTATCCATTTGTACCATTTGAAGTTTTGTTTTCTGTGATAACTGGCTAGGGGTTGTGCTTTTGGAGAATACAATAAATTTGATATGTAGATGTAGTTGAAGTACATAAAAATTTGCGATTCCGTACTTCAAATAGTACTTATGGTTAAAGTAAACTAGATTAAAAAGAATACGTTTGTATTGTTATAATAGAACACGATATTTATTATATTTTACTTGTTGTAAAATGATCAGGACCTAAAATATAATTTGGTATATTTATCACTTCTAATAGTATATACTTAGATATATACTTATAGATAGTACTTTTGAATGTAATATTTTATAAGTAGTGTATTTTTCGTGCCCCACTTTTTGCACCCAGACACCTTTACTGCCATCCGATTGCTCGGCGATAACATGAAAAAAGTAAAATTTCTTTCAAAATCTTTCGAGTTAGATTACTATCATCCTAATTATCGGATTTCGATATAACAAGGTAATCCTTTTTTGAAAGATGAGTTCGAAAATTGGCGCAGAAGGGCATGTCAGCGTCTGTTATCGGGTTGAAACCAGACGACGAGGAAAATCACCCCTTGAAAAATCCAGTTCACCTTAATAGATTTTTTTTTATTTGCAACACAAGAAAGCCAACCTGTCGTTTCACCAATCGCACAAGTCGCCTTGGGAACGAGAAACAGCACAACAGGCGTTACGCTCCATATAGTTTTTAATCAACCTGGTTTGATCGGCATAAGCAATTTTCCTTTCCCTAATCTTGTACAAACTATTAGGTACTTCCCTTGAGATCCTATTTCAGCAGCCCCCATCCCCCAGCCATGGCCTTGTTAAACAGGCGAGACCAGGATAGTGGATCAAGAGTTTTGCTCAATAAACTCTTGATCTTCATTTTGGCCGAGGATCGCTTTCTGCATTTTTTTCTTCACACCAATTCCCCTCTTCTCGACGACTTACGTTGCCCATACAGCATGAATTTTCAAAAACTTTTCTTTCTCTCTCCACTCTCTTTCACTCTCTCCCTTTTTTCTTTCACTCTTCACTCCCTTGCACTCTCTCTCTTTTTTCTTTCTCTCTTCTCTCTCTCTCTCTCTCTCTCTCTCTCTCTCTCTCTCTCTCTCTCTTTCTCTTTCTCTCTTTCTCTCTATAACCTATCATGGGAATCATAAATTGATAAAATTATTTCCCTACAAAAAACTTAATATCAGCATAAAACTAATCAATTCATCATAATAGATTCCTTACAACGTAATCGTCATATGTGATCTCAACTATTCTTTATAATATAAACTACAGAAAGCATTAAATACGTGCGTCCGTCATATCTTCAATCTACTATGTGATTCTAGAATATATAACAAGAATACATTTACAAATTTATGACATAGCAACATTTTTATACAAAACAGTTCAAACTGAAACCAATCCCTCCCCAAAATACATGTTTCATAATTTGAAATTTCAAATGCAATATCCATAACATTAATAACAGAACAGCTAATTACTTTCATCATTTACGAAAAAACAAAACAAAAACGTAGTAATTCATTTAAAATATAAGCTTCAAATGTCTTTAACTAAACACAGAAAAATACAATTCAAATACAAAGTATAAAATCATTCAAAGTCCAACTTAAACTACACTTATTGAGTAAATGTATTGTGAAAATAATTACAAATTGGTGTTTACCTTATTTAATATTTACTTAGAAAACATTCATTCATAGCTTACATACTTTAATTTATTATTTTGTTATTCTATTTTTTTATTATATAATTTTACATTAACTAGTAAAATTTGAATAATCTTTTTATTGCTACTTTATTTCATTTTTAAATCATAAAATTATTTTCCAATCTAGAAAATTCTAATTTAGTTTTTAAGAATCTTTCGATAAATCTATATCTGATTTTGTTATTCAAATAGCTCTGTATAAAAACAGAACTTATGAATTTAACATTCACTTTATTCATTTATTCCATTGTTGATTTCATAAAAAATTGTTATTTCTGTTTTCTATGTTCCATGTTTGTTACAACAAGACACAAATTTAATTATAATTAGAGGTTAAGTGTAAGACAGGCCCGAGGGACCTAAATTTTGCGGGTGTTTAATAATCAATCGTTAATTAATTTCTCTGTCACTCACTTTCTCTCAGTCTCTCGCTTTTGCTTTGCATCTACCAATGTTATAAATTAAAAAAAGGCACACATGAATATCTTTTATTAACTTGGAAAGTTAAAAAATGCAATGATGTTGGTTATGTTAGGCTCAACATTTTTATTATTGTTTGACGTTTGTTTTGGCTATTTGAGAAGTCTGTTGTTTTTTCCTTAAACCTAATCTTAATAAAATAATAGCTTACTCGCATAGTTTGAGTTTATTTTTCTATGCGTCATTCATTGGATTTAATGTTACGTATCCAATTTTTCCTTTTTATATGATCGTACCGTTATAATTACAATTGTAAATATAATGTACATCCTAATGGCAAATACAGAACGGTCGCTTTTTTCTGGCAAGCTTGCTTTTAGCTTGGGGCGGGATGATGATTAATTAAAATTATAATACCCTCAATGTCAATTGTCGTCCTGTTACGCTTCGTAGTATTAGGGAGCTGGCATGTTCATAACTCCCTTAATTTCGATAACATCCCACGGGCCTTGAGCGACATGTGCAACTGATTTTGATGTAACGCCCTCCGACATCATAATACAAGTGTGCTCCCCATCATACAAAATTCTAGTAAAATAAAGAGTGATTCGGCATATTGGGGAAATTGTGAAATAATATTCCGTTTCACCACGTTCTAATCCGTTAGCATTTTTGTTTTTCTCTTTCTTTTTTTCATTCGATTTTTGCTATTCATTCCCCTCCCCTCACCACCTGTGTCTAAACCTTGACTTCTCTTGTAACTCTTTTCTCCCGTTCAGCCGATAGGTTAAACTTCAGTCGAAAGTTAAGAAACGTAATGTACAACGAGGGGTAAGGAAACTGGCAGCCCTTACTAATGGTTATGCAGCCAATGTAGCAAGGGTGATTATCATTCCATGAACCACCCTCCATAATGTCTTCATTACTATGAAGATAAAGGAGGTTACCCAAAAAGGCATGGATAAGGTTGCCATCATGTCACATCTGAGAATGATGAACTTTTATAGTTCGGAATATTTTCCGTCTAACTTCACACGTTCTACCGGTATTGGGATTAAGCAAACACGTTAGAAAGGTTAATGTCAGTTTACGCACTTCAAGGCGAAGACATTCTGAAGATGGATTACGTGTAGGAAGTTCAGACATTGGTTCAGTTGTCAAGGCAAAGAACAACTCGGTAAAATTTCGTAAGATATCACATTAATTAGTCTGTGCTTAATTGAATTATAATCTTGCTTTTGGATGAGTTAAGGTTTTGTTTGAAGTATTCGGCCGATATATGATTTGGAGAAAAACATGGGTGTTATATAGCTAAGATTCAGCTACAACCATTTGAACAATTTAATACTAATTTTAATTTTTCAGCCATCACTTTAGTGCTTGTAACATTATTATTAGATCTGCAAATCATGAAAATAGATACTCCGCAAATGGTGGTTCTTTATTAATTAACAAGTTAAGTATTTTGGTCAGAATTTGTCTACTCCATTCGTTTCCGATGACGCTAGAAACTGAAACGAAGCTGATTAATTTTAAGTTTCCAGCTGGAAACTGTGCTAAAGTTTAGAATGGCTGATTTGTTTTGCAATGTAACGGGTCTGGCTGAAAAAATCTTTTTCTTACCATAACATACTGATAGAAAGATATCCCTTCATGTATTTCAATGTCTTGGACAGTTGGGGTTTTTCGTCGAGGTGTCTGTCAGGAAACATATACAAACACATCAGGCTTTTCTTCGATGAATAACGGCATCACTTTATTTGGAGCGTTGAATAGAAAAGGTTTTTTATCGTCTGGTTTACAGATAAAATATTTTTATTCCAAAAGGATGTTATTCTAAAAATTAATCGCTTTAGATTTATTTAGAAAATTTGATTACCGATAATATCACAGTGAAAATTGGTTTACTAATAAATAACTCAAGGAATATGTCCCTCGAGTAAACAAAGAGGAGGATTTTTTGTAAACCAAATATTTACTCTTGGTAAACGTCTGGGATGGAAGCGATTAGTTTTCAAATTCTCGGGGGATGCCGGGGAATACACATAAGTGCTTAGAAATCCCTCTGGGAATGCAAAATAGGAGGACGTGGATATCTGGAGAAGGAAATGCCTTACAATCACAGTTAAAGAAAACCCGAAGGTTTCCACGGTTATATATAATATAAAATTGATATTCCCCCCTCGGGATTAGTTTTACGGTGTCTGTAACGTCTACCGACCCACCCCCGTTTAAGGCGTATTGCAGTCTTGGGTGAACTTACAAGAATAATTGGTTCCACCCCCTAAACTGTTTTTTTCCCTTTCTGCGCTCCCGGTTTTTGATTAAATCTCTAAAGAAAATTAAACAGAAACGGAAATTATACAACATATGGTGCATTGGGGAGAAAGGCGAATAATTAATTATCCCCGACCAGCCTATGATTTTTTACGATTTTTCTTCCATTTCTTTGTTTTTTGAGTTATGAATTTCGATTAATTGTTTATTCCCCTTCCTCCACGAGTCTGGCCTGATATTCACGAACCACATAAATAGAAGTTCGGTATTCCCCCTCTGTACACGAAAATAGATTCTTCCTCGACCTTTATTCTTTGAAGTTAAATGAAAATAGGCTCGAAATTCATTCCTCCGGTCTTTTGCATAATTCCGTTGCGTTTTATTAATGGCTAGCTTTCTTTATACTCAAAAAAAGAAGAAACATTCGTGGAAAAGTTATATTAACTCATCCGAGTACATACCTCTACCAAATAATTAATTAACACTATATAATCGTACACTGGAGTAACTATATCATCATCCACTTCAAAATATCATTTAAAGTTTCCTGTGTAATAATTAATCAAGGCAGCATTACTATAAATTAATTAGACCAAAACTTCTTACTTATAACCATAGCAGTGTAAATATAAATTTCAAAAGTAAAATTTAATGAGTGCATGTTGTCTTATATTTTAAACTTTCAAGCGCTTTTCGGTTAGTTTAAAATTTATAAAATTGTTTTCAACATGGCGCACTTAGACGAGGTATTAAGGAACAACTCAATTGTGCAACGCCAAGGAAATAATCATTGTATGGCAAGATAACCTTGAATGATGCACACCGTAATTATGCTAAAGATTATCACGTATTGTCTTCTGAAGCATAAACTCATTAAAGCTGATAAACCCAGGAGTTTATTATGTAATTATTTTGAACATCTCTCAGTAAAGCTACATCGATATGTTTAACGGGTCACATTCCAATATGAGTAGCTTCGAGAGAAGAACACCGGCACACTAGATGCCCAATGCATAAAAAATGGAACCAAAAAGTAGTAAAATAAGCTGTTAGCAGTGCTCAGGGGAACACTCCTCTATTTTCTGGCATCGACAAGAATAAAAAATAAAAAATAAATACCTACGTGGATTGCCAGAATTCATTTGGTTCCACTCACATAAAACGTACACTATCTCCTTCACAATTTTAGTTTTCTGAGGTACACGAACTGTAATTTTTCTTCCGATATGTACGTCTCAAAATACAATATAATAATAAATAAAACTGAAAACCGAATAAAGGAAGAATAAATTCCATCCACTTATTCTATATCACAAATTATGTCAACGAATTAAACGAGGATTAATATTTGTTTTAACAAGAATTATTTATCCCTGTCTCTTTTTAAAGGTAATGATGTGTTGATAGAAGAATTTAGGTCACTACGCTGGAAGAGATGGTTAAGTCTCCTATTTGACTCGGAGCAATCCTGAGTTTGTATACTCGCTATACCATTAGAATTTTCGGATAAAATTTGAATTTAGAATTGAATAATTCAACGTAAAACAGGTTGACCTCTCGTTAGAGTCGGATGTAGGATTTTCCTTTTACATTGACATTTGTTAAGCAAATATTCCAAAATATTTGTAGGTACATCCATTTTGTTTCATAGGAGAAAATCTATTTAGATCGTTAATATTTAATGATTTCTAAAGGATTTTTTTCTTATAATGGTAAAAAACAATAATTAAAAATTTATGAAACAATATTTTAAAACTTTCATTTTATCACTGATATCGTGCCATTACGATTGCATGGATCTAACACGGTTATTTAGGTCGATATTTTTGATTTTAGACCAAGGTAATAATTTTGTAAGTTAACCTATACTCACTTGTTGGTTTTCTTTTTGATTTAGTAATTTCATTTTATCTGAAAAAGTGAATATTAAGTGTCGTGAAAATGCAGTCTATTTCTGGAAAAATTTATGACAATTTATCTTCTTTCGTTTAATTGAAATCGTTTTGTTTCCCGAAGTATATTTGACACCAATGATAATAATTAAAGATAAACTATGCAATACGCGAAAATGTATAAATGAACTGCTTTCTCCTGTTACGAATAATAATAATAAATATTAATTAGGTTTAATTGGTTTTAATTATTAGTGATTGTTTTTGGAATGCAGTCAAATTTCCAGTTTATAGTCAATGCATTTATTTATCCCCCAAAGTTTTGGAAGATTTAATTCCGTTTTCAAATCGAAAATTGATAGGTCATCTGATCAAAACAAATTTCTACTAAGAAAGCAACCAAGAAGGTAAAAAGCAATAAATTTTTTGAAAGGTGTCAAAAATAGTTGTCACAAACAACATCAATTCATGAGTGGCTAAAATTATTTACTATCCGTTTTTTATCAGTTACAAAGTTACAAACATTACTTTTTTTTTTCAATGTAAAATTAAAAATTAAAATTAATTAAATATTAAGTAAAATTAAAATTAATCTTTATTTAAGGTATTGTGTGAGATAAAAAAATTAGAGTCACGAGCGGGTGTCGAACAAACTACCATCGGCTAAATACGCTGCTGGTCTGCCATTTCAGCTTGTGTACTACTCGGAATAGAGCAGCGGCGTATTTAGCCGAAGGTCGTTGGTTCGAATCCCGCTCGTGACACTGACTTTTTTAATTTCATTAATTAATTCAAATAAGTTACTTGGTTAATCGGACGATGCAATCTAATGGAGGTAAAAGTTAAGTGTGACCTCTTTTTCATCAACCCAAAACAAATGGGCATGGGGTTTCTATCCAAGTAATTAATTTCGTCAAAAATAAATGAAGCAAAAACTAATGATAAACTTGTAATCAGTGTTCTGAATAGTCTAAAACATATGTATTAACTATTGTTAAAAAAAAGGTCAGTGTTTTATTTTATCTTGGATTATATAGAATTCTTATGACATCAGAAACTTCTTATTCGATTTATTCATAACCTTACAAATGTTTATTGAATTAGGGGTGGGTTTTAGAGTTTGTCCGTCGGGAAAACCAGTTTAAATTAAAGTTGAGTGTGAGTCACGAGAGAATCTTATTACCCCTAAATAATGCGAGTTAATAAAAATAAAAGTGTACGTCCTGCATCGGTTCCAGCGAGACAATAAAGTACTGCGAGGGGAGTTAGGGGTGAAATGAAGCTATATATTGTTGGGTAATGCGGGACTATTGAGAGCGGCATGCTCAAGAATAACACGCCCCCTACCCGGTCACAAATCTAATCTAGCGCTTCATTTAGTCCAACACAGGATTGGGCACGGTTAGGCAAGCAGGTCGCAACCTAGCATCCCCTTGCGCGCAACCCCCGATTTCCTATATTTTCCTATCAATCCAATCTGTTAAGCCGGAGGGTTCCAGCTTTCCAGGGTTGACAAGTATTTTCCATTTTGCGAATTCGAGGCCCGGCAAAGTTCGTTAAGCCGATCCCTGCGATACTCTGCTATTTGCATCTGGAACCGGGCACGTTAATTGCTAGATGTTACGGTTTTTTGTGTGTACTTTTTTTCCAAACTGCATTATCTCGACCCTTCGCAATGACGGAACCTTCAACAAATAAAAATAAAAATAACTGTAGATAGAAGTACTGTCAGTAATTATATACCTACTGGGTTACGTATACACCAATAAATTAAAAATTTAAACAATTGTTATAAATGTAACAATCATAAATTAATATACCACTTTATTTTTCTCCTTTTTTCATCTTTATTTTAATACTTGGATTGAAAAATTGGCCACTCTCTTTTTGTAAGTAAATACACGCAGTAGTTATAATTTTGGGATTTTATTAGATATTTTTACTGAAAAATATATAATATAGCTAAATAGAAAAATTTAATAAAATACGAAACTGAGTAAAACTGAAACGTTGCTATATAAACAATAAAGAAAATAAAGGTATTCACGATCTTTGTGTTAATCCTGTTAACTCCGTTAGGTCGTGTGTTCGAGAAAAATGATGATGTAGACTTGTAAGAATCGGTTAGTGCTCGATCTAACAGGCCAATGCCAATGTTAGATGTTATATCTAGTTAATGGACGTTAATAAAATTCTGTAGTGTTAATTGATTTTGTAATTTACAATAAATCCTGGTTAACGTCAACAGTCTGATAGTGTTGTCCATTGGATGTAAATCCATAAAAATCACATTTGTTTTAGTTCTCAGCATGAACAAAAATCTGAAAAAGGCGGTCAGAAAAATAAAGTATATTAAATATAACACAAGATAAAGAAATTGCGAATATATTCTTGCGATTTCTTCGTAATTTTTTAGGCGTTTTAATTGGCTTTGATTAAATGATAATTAATCATTAGGGGGTATTGCCTATTAATTCTATTAGATCTTATTAGTTCGAGAAATATTATGAGGAAGACTTGTAAGGATCGACTATTGCTCGATCTAACAGGCCAGGGCCAATGTAAGAAATGGGGGTCAGTGCTATCCGTTTGGGGTTAGGTAACCGACATGGCAGCCATTAATTTAACAGCTGTTTTTGCTTACACGTATTTTCATTCTCAAATACGCGTTGTTTAAATCAGACAAATATTTTCTTTTGTTAACTTCTGACTTGCTCTTATACTCTCATGCATAATAGATACATCCCTTGTCTTATAAAATTGTAGGCTGCTAGATAGAAGTTGAATATATCAGCAAGAATCGAAACGGTTCATTTCGTAGTTGTATCGGGTACATGGTTAGGATTTGAATGAAATAGTTGATTAATTTTCCTTTTTACTAACTTATGGCATCACACAATTTAACCCAAACAAAACTATACCTAAACAACAAGCCATCAACGAATTTGATAGCTTTATTTTTGGTTCTACCAGTGGAATTGTGGAAAAATTAACGTTTGACATGGTAACAAACGAAGAGCGTGTTCACGATTTTACTGGGCATTTCTCTATTCGAGTTAACACGAGGTAAATATTTACACACACTTTGAATAGCCCTATTTTGTTTAATTCGGAGTATTTCGTCTTCATGCATTCTTCTTCGCCGGTTGCATTTCACTTGAAATCGATTTTATGTGATTTTGAATGAAGTGCTGTGGTATATTTCCATACTTCACCAATAGCGCCTTTCCTGCACATCCTCAGAAATAACAGGGTGTCTTTTTACCCTTTCGCAACTCGTCCCATAAGTGATCGCAATGGCATAACTCAGTACTTCATGTTAACCACTCCAAACATTTATCAACGTACCTAAATGTGTGGGGTTAAAGATTCATCGACTCGCACAAAAATACAGCCGTCGACACTTACTGTCATATGAGGAGCAACTTTTTCTAATAACACATCTATAATGTATCACGCATTTGTTAGTAAACCCTCGATGTACATCAAGTTGTCCATAGAAATATCTGCTCAAACCATAAAAGTACCACTTCCACAGTTTTTTCGCGTGAAAATTTTGCGAGGGTATATCGCTTTTCCGTTCTTCTCCATACTTTTCTTGCAGCCTGTATTTATGTAACAATACATTTTCCCTTGCTCTCACTACTTCTGACTCATTTTAATAATCAATCGTTACTTAAATTCTATGTCTGTCTGTCTGTCTGTCTGTCTGTCTCTCTCTCTCTCTCTGTCT
>CM077099.1:5438063-5508009 GCA_039619505.1 Cimex hemipterus | reverse complement strand
CATTCATACAAATGAGTAATCCTGTAAACGTAAACAGAATATTTTATGTAGATTTTTTTTAATGAAAACTTAAAATCCTGCATTATTTTCCGGACAACCCAATAAATTTAATATTAACGTTGCATTAATACCGTTGAATCTGTGATAATGGTTTTTAAATGGATAATATATCTATCCGAAGTAATCAAGGAAGAAGAGGTAAGAACAAAAAATAAATAGAAAACAGTACATAAATACTTCAGGCTTTTCTAGATAGATCGATGTTTTCATAAAATATTTCTCAGCACAAATTTTTGAATTATTGCATTTAGCTTTAGCTATGATCATTTCTTTATCAAAATTACTGAATTTTGAACTATGGTTTCGCTGATATTTATTGTTCACAGATTGTTATGATTAGATATTTAGAATTAAATTTAATTATTTAAATTCAATATATATATTATTTAAAAAATAGTAATATAATGTACTAAATTATGGTTAGAAATTCGATTTATTTTTACCAGAGCAACATCATTAGAAGAGAGAGAACGAATGAATGGATTAATAAATAACGCATTAGTTTATATGTAGAGATTAGTGACCGTTAACGGATAATTATTCAGATATCGTGAGATGCGGTCTGGTTTGATGTAGGTATCAGAAAAAAAATTTTCTTTATCGTGCCGACGTTTCGATCTTTTATTGAAATCATCTTCAGGGCCTGGGATTTACAAACATAGTTTACATTTAGAAAATACATATAGAATTTGGAAAAGTGAATTTATATAATGCAAAAATTATATTTTATATTCTATCAAAGTATTTCTACTCACTCAAAGTGTTTGTCTTCTGTGTAATTGTGTCATGTCGTGTTGAGAGTGCCTCAAAATCTCAAACACCTCACCTTATGAGTTTTTTCACCTTTTGCTATATTTCAAATGTCGTGTAATCGGTTTGGATTCTCGACGACAATTGAAATGGCGACGGAGAGCTTCAGTGAAGCGTAATTAATTGTGATATATTAATTGGTAATGTGAGGTTGAGATGGGAAGTTGATTGGTTGAGTGGTTCGAGGTCACGATAGCTCAGGTGGTAGAGCAGCGGAGTATCTAGCCGAAGGTCGTGGGTTCGAATCCCTGTCGTGCTATTAACCTCTTTTACGTTTCAACTAAAAACCCTAATTAATTGTGATTTTTCTTAAAACTAAGAACACTTTTTTCAGAGATAGTGACAACCTAACTACTTAATTATTACTTAAACCTCTAGCAGTGGCTACATTTCTACTGAAAAGTTTTGGGCAATCTTTAATCTTTATGACGATACATCGGCTTTCTGATATATCGAAATGTGTATATCGACTTCACCGATATTTCGTGATTCAAATATCGACACATCGATATATTTAATTTTAGGTACACTATGATTATTTCATAATATCCATACGAGCTAGCCCAACTGAAAGAAAAAGACGATATTAGCAACGGTAAAAGTATAATCATGGCAACGAATAATTGTGTAATTCCTATTAAGTAATAAGAGATACAAAACAAACTAGATTAAGGGTATACAAATTAGGGGTTTTACGCCTTTCGAGCGTGTTTTACAAGTTGCCATTTGTTTTCCCTTTTCCGGGGTATTAAATATTTCAAAACAACACTTTTGACTTTTCCCGGAGAAGGTGCCAACATAAAAACATATTTGATAATTATGCTCAGAATCGTAGATACATAAGCTGATGTCGACGCAAAAAGCAGGTTACTCACGGATCACGGTTTGGTACAATTAAAATGATATGCATATGTCTCATACGAGATGGCATTGTCTAATCCAATTTGGCTGAATGGCAGATATTTTTTAAATTATTTATTCAATAATAAATAAGAACAATGTATAGTCAAGTTTTTGTAAATTAATTTTGTTTTGTAAATCAATAACGAATATATCTGTACTTTTCAACGAATATAATATTTCAAGTATTTACCCTCAAATATATCGATACACATATACTCGATATATGTACAAATGTACCTTCATATCGTTGCCATCTTTACTGAAAAATCAAATTGACCTCTAAAACACAAATTACACTTTCGGTTGTTTTTGAATATTTTCATAACCATAACTATTCGTAATAAATTGACAAACATTCATAAACAATTATCTTCCAATTTACTGAACAGGTTTTTGTGAAATTTGCACAAATTTGAATAAATTCTTTCCATGTTGATAAGATTGGTCTCGCCTCTCTACATCAACTACATTCTAATCTGTCCCTGGTCATCATAATTAGACAGATAAAATTAATTTGACCGTATGTGCATAAACCTATCTTAATGTATTCTCAGCAGTTAATTACCTAAAATTTTCGGTTTGATGAATTTAATTGAAAATTATGACTAATCTAATGACTGAATATTGCACATCAAAATATTATGTATAAATTATTGGATTTGTACCTTTATCTTCAGGATCAATAATGTAAATAAGTAATCTTTAATTAAGGTATTGGTTGAGATAAAAAAGTCAGTGTCACTAGCGGGATTCGAACCCTCAACCTTTCGCTAAATAGGCCGCTGCTCTACCACTTAAACTATTGTCATTTCGAGCCATACTTTTGATTAACTAGGTTAATTATTACAGTCAAGAGGAAATGTCTATTTCTGACATTTTGGAGAAAATATTTCTAGAAGGGAAAATATATGTAATATAAAACTATTAGAGTCCGGGGTCCGATTGACAAAATAACTTCGAGAGAAATTGGAGCGAAATTACAATAGCGAAATTGGTAAAGTAGCAGCCTGTTTGGTCGAAGGTCGTGGGTTCGAATTCCGCTCGTGACATTGACTTTTTTATCTTAACCAAAACCTTAAATTGTGATGTAATAATAATTGAATAGAATTTAATTCCTCAATCGTACCAAGAAACCTAAAAAATATTAATAAGTTTGATTTTATTTTTTTCGACAATTCTTGAAATTATGTCAATAAATGCTTAATATATAGTTATATTTTATATATTTTCTTTTTTTCATTTGTTTTGTAAATGAATGTATTTATCTATTCTCACATTCACATGTATAACTCTTAAAATATCATGATAGGAGCATTTTGACTGTATCTAAGAATAAATTTTAACTTTTTTTCGGCGATAAAACAACCAGGATAATTTTATTCGTGGAATATGCCAATAGGTTTCATCTTATAACTAATTATTACTATACATCGGATCGAAGGGATCCTCCCAGTGCATTACTAACGAGATAAACCCCGAAACGGTGATAGATGATGATATAATTCGGAGTTAGTTGCGCTTCAGAGGGTAATAATTCAGGTTCTAAGTGTGGACGGGGTGGTTTCGCCGGAAAGTAGCTCAGGGGTTGCCCGTGGAAGGGGGTTGCTCTTATTACCGCCCCAGGACCGGTCCTTAATTAGACCGAAGGTCCATTTTCGGGTACAAATGACACCGAACTTATTGGCTCTTTGCCCTGAATTTTAAATGTAAAAGGGACTCCTTTAGCTTAAAACGACTAGCACGTTGAGCAAGGTTGGAGAGGGGGAATTCTACAAATTATTCACTCTTTAAAAATAAACTTCATGCGGAATGCGGAGTGGGTGAAGATTAAATTCATATGGAACGCAATAACCGTTTTCTCTGTATATTAAATACTAAAGTCTTCATACATATAAAGCAGCCACTTCCCTTTGTAACGTCAGCCGCTCCTTAAAACGAATACCTTTGCTACATATTTAAAAAGAAATATAAAACTTTCAAAGATGAAGAGAATTCCTCTCCTGTTGAAAACCACATTATGAGGAATATTTGTAATTTCACTTTCTCCCGTCTACTTTTTCATTTTATTTTTCTTTCCGTTTTCAGATATTGAAGGCTGCCTTTTTTTTAACGTCCTGTTTCGACTTTTAGCGGAAGCTAATATAAACTTTCTTTACAGAACTCTTATTTTTAATATATTTGTAAAAAGGGAGTCAAGTTGCTCACTCATTTAATCCAAAATGTTTTGTAGAATATGCAACAAAAGATAGGTGTTTCTCTCGTTTTCTGTTGCGTTAAATAATATGTAAAGAAACCAAACAATTTATAATGGTTTGAGGAGTTATCACAATTCAAATTTTGAATTAACTGGCTCTACGCTTCACTCTGTATATTACAATCTGAAAATCATCCGGAAAAATTGGTATTTTTGTCCATTAGGTAATCTTCAAATTTATGATTTTTGCATCCTATAGCCTCGGTTTTCATTGCTCTTTTATGGCTGCAGTGCTGGCTTCGATGTTAATGCTGTGACTGCTTGAAAAATCCCATTGTAATCGTTGTAATTAAAAACATTTTAAAAAGTACAACTTTTATTTAAAAGACAGTAATGAAATTAAAACCATTTTAAGCCGTCCAGTATCTTTATGTAATATTGGAATGGTCTTATTACGAATGTAACTTAACTTTTTATCACATTTTTTTTCAGGACTAACTTAAACATAATTCATTCGCGACCAACACATCCATCTCCTCCCACTTCCATGATTATTACAACCCTGAAACTAAAACTATTCATTAACTTTTTGAATAATGTCTGAATAGGCCCGACCTAGCCTCTTCTCCATGCCGCCATGATTGCATTTGACATCACCACATAAAGTTTTCTATTTCTTTAGCCCAGGCGTTTTGTAATCAATCAAATCAATCCTTTTCAACCCTCTTCTGATTAATCCACACAATTGTTTAGATAAAAAATACGATTTTCGGTACAGGCATATTCACCCTAAAGAAGAAGCGTGGTACTACAAAAACGTAGACAAATATCATAGTATCAAATAATAGAAAAAGTATTTACGTATATTTCGAATAGTTTTATTTATTTCATATAAATGTTTAAGAAAATGTGAAGACGTTCGTTATAATAATTATATCATTGGTCACTAATTTAACGAAATACTCTGTAATTACTACTTACAAATACAAACAGCCCTTTATTAACTATATTATCGGATATTTCTATTTGAAATTATCTTGAGTTTTTACCGCGGTATAAATTGATTTACATTATTCATGCGCGTTTGTTTTCAGATGTGCTGAAAAAGGTAAATTTCTCTCTCAAACATAATTTGCAGACAGTTCTGGTCCATTCGTTTCAGTCTCACGCCCTCCTCTATCCACCATTTGCTTTTTCCCTCTATGCCGAAGCCCTTTTTGTATAAAGATTCCATTAAAATGTAAAAGGGTCTTTCATGCCGAGTGAGTCTGTGGGGTTTTAATCTCAGTTTCGACTTGACATTCCTACCGTACAAAATATTAATAATTTCTGCATGTTTAACCATTAATGCAAATTTATAGTTTGATATCGAAATAGCTCAAAATTTTTTTAGTCAGGAGGTGATATAAGTGAAAAGTGTGGCATTATGTATATACCTGCCTTGCATTATATCCCATAATTTAAATTAATGTAATATTTAATATGGAATTTTTAAACATTGCATTAATTATTCTCCCCTTTTTGCATGTCCATACTTTTGAATTATGAATTACAGCCAAGAGCAAATTATCTATTATAAACACTTTGGAGAAAATATTTCTAGAAGGGAAAATGTATGTACTATACATCCATTTGAGTTCGCAGTCCGATTGTCCAAATAACGTACTTCGATCAATTAAACTTTATGTAAGATATTGGTCGAGAAAAAGTGGATCGAAGTCACGATAGCCCAAGTGGTAGCGCAGCAGCGTATTTAGCAAAAGGTCGTGGGTTCGAATCCCACTCGTGACACTGACTTTTTTATCCCGCCCTATAAGATATAGATTAATTAATTGAAATGGGTTACTCCATAAATCGGACCATGAAATCTAATGGAGGTAAAAGATAAAGTGTGACTTCTTTTTTATCAGCCAAAAAAAGAACTGTCCAATTGATTTCTATCGTATATTTAATATATGTATGTAATGGTATCCCCGAATGTGCATGGAAGTTGAAAGTCACCATACCTTTTAAATAAAAGGTTTGGATTATATGGTTGAAAAGTCTTGTTTATAAAATAACAACGGAATTTATGCGTAAATTGGTTTTGAGCCCGACTAATATTTTGGTTAAATTTACGAAATTTCAATTTGTTATTAGTTATAAATTCAAGTTAATAATTACCAAAACTTTAATTCAGTGCACTATATGTGAATGATTCTATAAAAAATGTTCAAAACAGAATCACCCAATAATAGAGGCGAAGAGCTCTTTCATCCTATAGAAATGATGGACATGCTATGGTTTAAAATAAAATCGAGAAAAACCTGATGGTAAACTTTACGACATTCAAATTTTTATTTATATTGTACATTTGGAATATTCTCAGCAGGACATGGTGCCGTATTTACCACTAATTCCGTAGTATTTAATCGATTGCATTGATGCATGCTATATGCGACATTTTCCTATTTAGCGCAACGTCAATTAGCGTTGGTCAAAACGACCGTTGCCTTTTGCTAGTCAAAGGATTTTCGAACACTACTCTTTCTGGCCAAACATCCGTTTACACTTTATTAGCCGTGATGGGCCCTTAACCGGTCATCAAATGCAATTAAAGGATCAAAGAGGTAAGGGGACTTCCATCCCCCAGGCGAAGCTTGTACACCGCCTTTCGTCAATTCTGGAACGAACAAACGGAAGCATTATCAGCATGCGTTACGTCAAAGGCAATAGAACCGCGTTTCCTCCAGACCAGTGAACCGGTCCATCGATGATCCCCTATCAGCGAGAACGATTGAGAGCAACAAAGCATCATGCAGATCGAACTACATTTCGGATTTATGCCACTTGTTAGACGTCACTTGGCTGTTTAATTGATGTTCGAAGGCTTGATTAATTTCACAGTGGTTTTACAAGAATGATTGTTTTACCATAACAATTCAAGTTGGTTTATGTCATTCAATGATCTCCCAATACTCATCTATATCATATATAATTTTTTCAACATATTTAAAAATTACGTGGCCAATGTTTTATAATATATAATGTTTAATGAACTGAAATTTCGTATTACTGAGATTTTGAATACAAATTTAATGGACCATATTCTTCTTCTTTTTCTTTTTAATAGTATTAACAAATTCAGGATGATTCGATATTTTTTCCGACAATTGGGTGAAGTATCTTTGTTTTTTTTTTAATCCTTTGGCTCTATTCCCGTTTTTCATTATTACATTTAATTTTTTAAATTGTATACAAACTTATCCGCTAAATCTTCATTTTTCTCCTTTTGAGTATGAACGAGAGAGAGAGAGAGAGAGAGAGAGAGAGAGAGAGAGATATGTTGTTTTGATTAAAATATTAAACATTAACTTTTTGACCTATGTAGCGTTTTATCTGTGTCGAACTAAAAAGCAACTGTTCCAAAGTCCCAAATTAATTAATATTTTGTCGTTAATTGTTATCTCGTGTTGTTGTTTGATACATACCCAAACTTATTGATATTATTTTCTTGTTAAAAGTAACAAATTATTTTGTTTGCATTACTCTCTATGTAAAGAATTTTCAATTACTGAAAAAATGGTAACAGTCAAGTGATAAGATTTTTGGAGATTAACTTTTCGTAAGAAGACTGATGTTAGAACATATTATAAATATTAATCCTAAATATAGCTTCATGGATGTATTTTAGGATTAACTTGGACGCGATTAATATGTGCGAGCACGCTTGAAAGCCGATATTTAATCAGGGCATTATGCAAATCGTTGTTAGCAACGATCAGAAAATCCGAGGGTGGGGAACTAACTGGAAGGAAGCCTGCTAAGGTGAAATCTGCAAACGATCCTCGGGTTCGATTCAGAAGAAATAAGGAGCCGGGGCGTAAAGATGAATATTGGGAGATAAGTGGAAGTGGGAAGGAAGCCGGAAGGAACAATGTGCATGCAGATCTCCGGACTTTCCGGGAAAGGATGGCGACATTAGGGGGGTGCTTGACTGAGAAAGTACGAACCTCAGAGACGGCAAATTTCTTCGAAGTGGCCCCAGGCAGTGTAGAGGGGCAGTTATCAGGGGAGGCCCCATCACCTTAGTATGTTAACAAAATGAGGCCCAAGGGAACCCTCTTCTAACAGATAAATACCAGCACTTCTTCCACCTATCTCTCACGGAGTAATTTTGAAAAGCACCGCGGAAAGTCATTTCACGAGCTCTATAACTTTAGCCCTATCAAGGGACGTAGAATCTCGAACTCTCGTAATCTGGTATTACCACGATTTTTCATTACCCCGGACAAAAATAGGCCCGTCAACCAAATGCCTATTTTAAAACTGGACTAATTCCCATATATTACCTTTTCCCTTACCTTGTGGTTATAAAAGTTATTGTTCGAAATATGATGGCTTTGGGAGCGGTGCGTTGGGAACCAACATAGCGTGAAATCCCATAGCTCGCTTGTGGGAGATTCTTCTTCGGCTATACCGTTCAAATCAATCTTCAAAGAAGTCGGCATCGGAAAATCGACCTGACAGACAAACAGAAAACGGTCATTACTTAGGGGCTTTCGATCAGGCGAAACAACGAAATTGCCGGCGGGGCGATTCAACTTGAATAATCGGGTATAATAACGGATAAACCGCTATCTTTGAATAGCTTTTCTATCCCGCTGTAAATATTTATATATAATTTTGCAATACTGCACTTAAAGAAATACAACGAAACAATGCATACTTTTAAGCTAAGAATAATTGAAATTGCGTTCTGTCGTATGAAATAATTTATTTTTCAATAAAAATTATATACAATTCTGAACCTTTCTCAATGTATATTAATGTGGCATAGATAATATTCTAATTAATAGTAATTGGTAACCAAGTAAAATTTTATTTCTACCATGCTGACGGTTTTACTGGTATTTATGAAATTTTTTCTTATGAATTATTGTTATCAGTTGTTTTGCTATCCGTCATCCAGGAAGAAAAAATCATTTTGCTTGAGTTATGAAAGACTTTAACTAATAAAATCAGTATAATTTGTAAAAACTTTATTTTATTATAAACTGGGTATACTGGGTCTCTTTCGCAGGTTCAAATTTCAGTGGCTTAGATCATCTTCAGTGAAGAAATACCTCTATCAACTTGTATAACAAGACTATTTTTGGTTAAATTGTTGGTGAATTTAAATAAATTAAGGTTTCTCTTGTATTTTAAAAAACATTATTGCAAAAATTATAATTTAAGTGTCTACTAAGAAAGACCAAACCTATTTATTTCATATTTGTGAACTTTTATCAAAAGCCATTTAATTAAATGGAACAAAATTTTATATGCGAGTTAGTGAATATGTGACAAAAAAAAGCAAATAAAATATTCTTAAAAGAAATCAGTTCGTAAAATTGTAATTTGGAAAAGAGTTCGATTTTGTTTAAATTAAAACTTTTTCCTTTTGAATTTGACAGTATGCCACCATGCCGATAATCGATGTAGGGTTACAATCTTCGAAGAGGTCTTTAGACGGTTGGAAAAAGTGCTGGGTTCACCGAACTTTCCGCATTTTATAGTGCCATCATCAGGACCCATTTTATTACAAATTCGAAATAAATACACAGTAGCGTACAATTAACAATTAATGTAATAAAATGATATACATACTTTCCCAAGAATGAAGAAAACGATTAACATGGAAAACAAGAGTAAAAGCGTTTTGGGTTTCAGGCTATGGAGCACATGGCCATGTATACTACATGATGTCTGTTTTCACCGTCAAAAATGTGGTATGCTGGCCATGTGCTCCATAACCTCCAAACCAAAACGCTTTTACAATAGTTTTCTATGTTAATCATTTTCTTCATTCTTGGGAAAGTATGTGTATCATTTTATTACATTAATTGTTAATTGTATGTGACTTGTAATGACCTCTATAAAGATTGGAACCTTACATAGATTTGTACATTATTTGTACAATTCTTTATCGTCGTCATTGCCGATTATCTATTAATTATTGTACAACTTCATTATCAAAATCTGTTGTCATCGTAAAACAGTGTTCTTTTTCTGCGTGAAAACTTGACAGTTCACAAGAGGAAAAACACTGCAAACGTTTTAACACGCGAATCCGGTAAATTCAGTTCTGAAGCGATCAAAAACAAAAATGCAGGAATCATTACCCAACAGACGACAAAAAATACAAAAGTTCGAGCACCTTAAATTAACTTATTTAAATAAATTAATTCCCACCTTATTTTCTACGATAAACTCTCCACTCGCCCCAACAGATTAGCCCAATCATTCGTCTATAATCCTGTCAGACGACGAAAGCGGAGCCTTGTGTGACTTCATCACCTTAGACTAGACGCCCTTGTTTAAGTAAAGTTGGGAAAAAAATTAGGGATGAGCGTCGATGGTCGATGTCTATAAAACGTTTGTTTTTACCATCGATGGTGGGCTGTCTATGTTTTATAAACTTCTTCAGTTTTTCCCAATTTCCATTTTGTCAATATGGAACCCGTATTCTTCTGATATGATGTCAGGAGTTGTTCAATTTGTTCACTTTGTGGCACATCTGTACCCTCAGGACGATTATTTTCCAAAGCTGCACAAATTATTTGGAAAACCAGCAATCGTTTAAAGGATAAATTGGCTTAAAAGCTACGTTTTTTTTAAATTGCGTTCCGAAGAAGATGAGATAGTGTTTCATTTTAAAATTTGGATTCATTAATTCTAATAAATTACGAATCTGGTTAGTTTCGTACTTGTTAAATCTTTACCTTTTTTGAGTAAGGGACAGGAATTGGGCTTGGGTGGATTATGGATGTCTTACAAGGTATCGAAGAAAAACAGGGAGATATTTTGAATAAAATTCGAAGGCAGAAAATACTTTAACAATAGACGTCTTTTATTAGTACTTAATTTTTATTAATCAAGTTCCTAATAAAGATTCAGAAATGGCAAAATTTGAAAAATTAGCTTCTGTCTCTAAAGTGGCACTTAAAAATAATATATGCATATGAAAATAATTTGTGGTTTGAGTAATTGTACTCACAAAACAATCGAAGTGTAGATTATAGGGTCGATGGTCGTACCACATCGATGGTTCTGTTCCGATGTTTTTTGTTTTTTTTAACGATGCTCATCCCTAGTTCTCTATGATTAGGTCATGTAATACTTGTAAATGTATACAATCATGTTGTAAAATTGAGAATCCATAAAATTGCGAAATGAATTATTATATAGAAGGTAATAAATATATTATATGAAAAAATCATAGTTTGTACAATAAAAAATGTAAATCTTTTTTAAATTTGACGTAAAAACATAGCGCATTATCACGTTTGCACAACATTTTATTGATTATTGTAATTACCAAATAGAAAAGCAAAAAATAAAACATTGCAAATCGGTTGATACGGTGAGAGAACACGTTTTTGTGACGTCTACCTTCTTGAACACATAATCTCCGGATAATTTAAACCCTTCATCCGTCTTTCAATTATCAAAATTTTCGAACTTTTAAAGTTACGTTACGAACAGGAAAAATGAACGAGCCAAAGAGGATCATAAATTTTTTATCAACAACCCTGCAGGCCGTCGAATATATATTTAGAAGGATATTTTTCTTAGCAGTTTGATCATAGCTTGTCCGTCTCCGAGACCACCTAATCTCGCAAGAAGTCGAGTATCTTCCAAGTTTTCACTTTTTTCCTAATAAGGCAAAGCTCAAAAGGAATTTCATACATATTTTTTCCAAACGTATAACGGTGGATATACAGGTCACAAACATTTCAGACCTGTTATGCTTTAGTAAAATTTAAGTGAGACGACAGACGGTAAAATTAGCTCCATAATGCCACACTTTAGCGGGGTAAAGATAAAACCGAATGAGATATCATTTGAAAAAAATCAAGTCCGCTAAATAATTTGTTTGTTTTTCTAACAAAATGGACACGAGCTGGACAATATAGGTTTGACTTAATGTTGCATAGGTTAACGGAGCGAGCTCCTTAATTAGTCGTAAGCGTGCAAGTTTGGAGTCTAATTCAAATACTAAGTGAATTATCGGCCATGTTCTCGTGTTACGGGCTAACACTGATTCCAGCCGGAGATTTGAGGATAATTTCCAGCTCGTAGGGCTCATGACTGAAATTTACAAGGTGGAAATTCATTTAGTAAAATTAAGCTCTCTGGGCGCACTTCAAGACCGCGAATGTCTTTCTCGCTCCTCCTCGACTTTCCATTAGAGAAACTACAACAGGAACATTTTACGCGGAATGTCATTGAAAATCATTTAGAAATGTAAACTGTAAATGAAAAATTCATTTTAACAAAAGCGCCTTTACCGCTTAGAAGAGCAAATTAAATAGGAAAATTAATTAAAATAATCAACAGCGTTCCGACCATTCAGTATACGAAAGCATTTAATCGGTTTTCCTTCAACTTCAAATTACAATATACCAACTTGCACGCTCACTACAAATAAGTCCAAATGTAAAGGAGAATTTAAGTGCTTGATTGACAATAGGACAAGACGCTCACTTGAACAGAAACGCAAAGTACCATTGAAATGCAAATCAAGACCATTCTGAATTATACTTTTCTTAAACAGGTTGATGTAAAATTAACTAACCACTGATTTCTACAGGCGCTTTTGTCAGCGGCACTGACAAAAGTTTCGAACAAAAGTTTTAAAACACAATAACCTTTGGAATACCGTGTGGGTACCATCGAATGAACAAAAATAATTTAAATCAGACCAGCTATGTTTCTGGAAAGCGAAAACTTTTTTTTTTAAATGTCATAAATCTATAGAATGTTACTACCAGCCTGTAAATGATACATCGTAAATGGGCGTTCGGTTGCCGCAATGGTTTAGGCGTTGGCACAGCACTCTAAGGTGAAGGTCCCGGGTTCGAATCCACCATACTTATCGACATACTTACAAATGTTTATTTAAATCCTGAGGGTTGATGTAACCTCAGCTGTTGCGAACCTTCGTACATAAAAATAAAAAATATTTTAATTAATCTAACATGTTAATTCCAGTTTCGCCGTTTTATTACTTATTATTTTATTAAGTCCATTTATAATTAATACTGTTGTAAATTTACTGCCCATTTAATTTTTTTATATATATTTTTATGGTTATTGTGATTCATGCTGTACGTGATCGCGTTATTTTTGTTGCTAAATTAATAATTTTAGTTTTAATACACTACTATTTGCACAATATATTTCTAATTTTGGTGCTTTGATTGTTTATTTAATGTCTATTAATTGTTTATTACTGTTTATTCTATATGTACATTATACTATTGACTTTCTTAATACAGACCACGTCCAAACGTTTGAGTTTTTATTATGTTTGGTGTTTTTACGATTACTCTATCTTCCTTTTCCATTTTTTTAGTATGAATATTGAAAAAATTCCATTCCGTAAGTATTATATTGTCTCCTTATATTACTAAAAGAATACTTCGTATATTTTTTTAGCAACTTGTCTTAAAGAAATTTGATTATAGACAACCTATATAACGGTTGACAACTTACAACCTATGCAGAAAGCAACACGAACGAAAAGGTTCAATATTGAAATTCTATTTCTACCAATAGTATTACGTCGAGAACACTATTTTGCAAACGAGTTCTTAAAATACCTTAAAATATAATTTATCGAAAAGTTAATTCTTAGACAATTTAGAAACATACCACAGATAACCGAGACATAATACTAATTGTCTGAAATATTCTTCTTTTTTGGAATATTCTTTATGGTGATAATTAATTCCAAAATGTTAGAGCATTTCATAGGTTGAATATTGAGCCAGTTGGCAATGTTGTCGCATTTGAAATATTTCTTACCATCGAATTCGAACGTGGGCTCTCCCGGCTCCCCGTTTTCTAAAAATGTACCTGTTTGTAAAAGAAAACAATTTTTTCGAGTAAGTAATTAAGAAAATTTGGAAAATTGTATATTTTAAAATTTATTTATGTTAATTTGTTAATACAGAGTCATGTTGAAGGCGATATATTGTGCCGAAAGCTCAACAAGAAAAAAAATGTTGTTTCTGTCTTCCTGGCCTCATGCCCAATCTACCTAATGAAAAGAAAAATATTTAAACTGAGAAGGCTGATCACCAAACTAATGCCAAGACATGACAATCGGTATAGTTATCATAGTGAAGCGCATTGGTAGAATAAAACATCGACTTTTTTCTACCATTTTTAAGACTAATGATACAGGCAATTTTAAATATAATTTTATTCCCTAATTATATGTAGTGAATTAAATTGCGGAGAGTAAAAATAGTTTTAAAAAATCTTCATTTTTTATTATGATATTATGTTCTGTGCGTTGCGGCATTGCAGCGGAAAGTTCCGCTCTGTTCAGCTGGCTGAAAGGAGGTTAGTGCAAATTTATTTGAACAACTCTGTATTGAATTCAACCTCGGTTTAATTACTTCGGTCGCGATAACGAAACGTAACCGATTGGTCTCCGGTTATTTAGAAAACGGTCGACAGAAATGCGCAGTTTACCCTGACAGTGGGCTCTCGTCAAGGATGACGCCTTTTCTGACAACTTCCCTTTACCTTTATACACAGGAATCACGTCGAAGAGGTTTTCTTCTGAATTAAAAGAAGGATCTGAACCGTTAATTTCTCCGTTCATTCCCGGACCGAATGTTCCTAGAGTAGATCTGTCATTAATAATTTAACAGCAGTTTAACCTATTTAACAGTTGTTACTGTAACTTCTAATTGTTTTAGTGTAATGATATTGTAAAGTTTGACCGCGGTCTCAACGTGGTGTACAGTGAATGGAGGTTAGATCGAGAAGATTGAGACGTCCTTGGTTCCTCCTGAATTCGTTTAACGTCCTTAGGCATTCAAACTGTTCTGAATTAGTATAAAATTGTTGTACTATTGCAAAATCGTTGGCATGTTTTGTTTGTCATATGAACCTCATCGTATACAAATATCCTTTGAAAAATAATCACTCATCAAGATATATTAATACAGTTTTATTTGAACATTACTGGGCTGTATTCCCCATCGTCTTTATCACTCTCTCTCTCTCTCTCTCTCTCTCTCTCTCTCTCTCTCTCTCTCGCTCTCTCTCCCTCAATTGTACTCTCTCTATTTCACCAGAATTCTGTGTAATAATAAGTAGTAAATTAAAATAAAATGCTTCGTAAACAATTTTACCGCAATAGTAAGACCTCTACTTACATACGGAGTTATAGCCTGGGCATAAAGCAGAACAAGTCACAAAAAGAAAAGAACTCACAAAAATACAGAGACTTGCATGCATCTGCATAACGGGAGCAATGAGAACATGTGCTACGATTAGCATGGAAAAAATATTGGGTCTAATCCCCCTACATCACATGGTAGAAAGGACAGCACAGAAAACCACAATTAACCTTATCAGAGAGAAACCTCCAACAGGAATAAAACTGAAATGGAGAGACAGAAATAAACTGTAGAAAAACCATCTACTCATGGCTCCAAGAGATGACATGAACAGGATGTTTGAATTCAATCAAAAATTCCGAACACATCTGGGCATGAAAAAGGAATGGGAAGGAATGGGAAGGAATGGAAATCAACTCCTATAGAAATGGCACCATCCTTTGGTACACAGATGGATCCAAGACACAAGAAGGTACAGGAGCAGGAGTATTTGGACCTGGCATCAAATACTCGGAACCCTTGGGAAAACTCACCTGTATCTTCAAGCAGAGATTCACGCAATAGAAAGATGTGTCCAATTCAACCTAGATAAAGGATACAAAAACAAGAATATAGCTATCATGTCAGATAGCCAAGCAGCCATCAAAGCACTAAGTTCAAACATCATTAGTTCAAAGATGGTGCTGAACTGCAAAACCAAATTAAATTTATTAGGTACGCAGAGCAAAGTCAGCCTCTGCTGGGTCCCAGGACACATGGGTGTAGATGGCAACGAGAAAGCGGACACCGTTGCAAAGAAAGGGGCAGCTACACCGCTGACAGGACCCGAACCCTTCTGTGGCATAGGAATCCACACTATCAATGAACATCTCAGACAGAAGGACAAAAAGAAAATAAGGGAACATTAGAATTCGCTTATTGGTCACAGACAATCCAAGAATCTTCTAACCAATTTTGGGAAGAAAGAAATTACAGAATGTGTCAAAGGAGGCAGGAATAAACTGCGAATCCTAACAGGATTCCTAACTGGACACTGTAGATTAAATGGACATCTAAAGAAAATTGGAATAATCCAGGATGGCACATGGAGATTCTGCAAAGAAGCGGAAGAGACACCAACACATCTGCTAACAAGCTGCGGAGCAACATTAGCCCGTAGGAGGAAGTGTTTTGGGATGTACAATGTGACCCTAGAAGAACTTCAACCAATAAAACCGGGCCTTTTAATCGAGTTGCTTGATGAAATAGGACTCACCGATGTGCTCTAGGCAGAGAACGGGGGATACAATAGCTCTTAAAGGGCGCAATGTACAATACCCTGAAATATCATCATCATCATCTAACAATTTTACACTGTCTACACTGACACACGCTTTGCATGAGCTAGTAGGTCTGCTGACCTGACTTTGTACAATGTAGGTATTTTTTGCTCAGACTCAAAGTATAAGAAAGCATAGCTTTTGGTTCACTATTGTAGTAATTTGGTTGAATATTGACAAATGACAAAAGCGACTGACAGACTAAAAGTGGATCGTAAGCTCATTTTACGCACGATTTTAAAATTTCCACCTCACAAATCATAGCAGAACAGTAAATCCACAGCACGATGTACTTACCATAGCTTTATACAGAGTCTTGGTTGATCAAAAAGTTTATCTATGAAATATAGTAAAATTATGATTACAATATAACTATGATTATTAACATATGGGCATATCTAGTTCAGGTTATAGTAGTTTCATATCAAAATAGTATTATTTTAAACCATACCGTTAGATCTTTGTCACCAGATGTTGACTATACAGAAAGCAGATGTCAATCATGATGGGTCTCGCATTATTCTCGCATTACAGCAAACAGATGCATTTGTATTATTGAAAATAAGAGTTAACTAACTGCAATTACAACGGTGCATTCATTTTGTTAAGATATTTTTAAAGATGATGTTCAATAAATTTGACTGTTTGGAGAAATTTTGTATTATAAATTTTTGTAGTATGTAGTTAAATATGCCCCTTATTAGGTGGGTTGCAAAAACGATATATTATTATTAATTATCCGATATTTGAAAACAAACATTAAGAAGAACTGGCTAGTTTAATCTATTTTTAAAATAGTTTAACTAAACTAAAATCACAATAAACTTTTTTAAATAAATATTTCCTTCTTTACACTAGGGTTTACCATGATTTTTATCTCTTTTGAATTTTGAGTGAATTATTTTATTTGCAAATTGGTTTACCAACAAATATAAGCTTTCTCCTTTTAAAATTGATAACATTTTTCAACTAAACTATGCTGTCTATAATTGTCGCTACTACTAGATAAAGAATTAATTTTTATGGAAATAATAAACATAACACAACACACAGTGTAACAAATATTAAACTTACACCGTATCTGAATAATTGAAATAGAATTGTGAAAGATGGCAGTAATGGATTTGCTGAAGGGTGACAGTTTGCTAAATTAATTTTGAAGTTGGCTCGTCCATGTATCGGGACGCTGAACTTCTCAAGCTGAAGAACCCGCTTTTTGGCATCTCGGGTAATTTAAAACAGAAAAAAACATTTTAAAAAGATTGCTCAATTAGATGCTGTTATGCTCCATATGTCACGTTATTACATTAAAATCGTTGAAAGTTTCTGCTTTGCTTAAAGGGTAACACTCTATTATTGTTGTACCCTCGTGGTAAATCAATGAGATTTAATCATTTTGGTTCCGTTTTAACTTTACAATTAGATGTGGATTTAAGAAAATACCAGCATGAATGAAACATTAATTGACGAGGCTGTACATTAGTGTTTCTCATAATTATGATTCCAAGGTCGTCATGGGCATAAACTCGCCCCTTTCCTTAAATAAATCCACGTATTACGTACGGGATCGTTGTCACAAACATGAAACTGGCACCTAATTGAGAATAAATAGGCTGAGATATATTCTTGAGTAATTTATATGTCCGGTCATGTGTACGAGTCGTTTCCGCCTTGTTAAACTAACAGTTGCCCGGCACCCGTAGATATCGTTACGAATATTTACAACGGAAGGGGGAAAAATCGTATAAAATCTCAAACAGAAGGACCGGGCCCTATGGAATTTATTCTGTTACGCGAATCACGCGATACTGACTGTGAAAAGCCGAAACATTCGATTTCCTTCCGTGCAATTTGAACGCATAATCGAAATTTCCAGAAGGACGATACAACGTTTTGTGGCAGGCATAAAACTGGGAAGAAGTTAATAAAGCATATCATAAAAAAGGCTATCTTGCGTAAATCAATTTTTGTTCTGTTTATAGTTGTATTGTTTGTTTCGCCTCTCATTCAATTTTACCCATTTCGGCTTTGTTCATGTTTTCAAAGCTCGCACTTTATTTCGCTCTATTTCCGTCCTGATGCTTAATGAAATAACAGCGATGTGTGAGAAAACAGAAACAGCTGGGATATACAAAGAGACCAGAATGAAGCAAAATATTGCAGAAAAGGATCGACAATGTGGAAAATGCGTATTAGTATTGCTTAAAAAACAGTAAAATCTGTTTGCAGTCCAAGGTATAGTGAAATATTGGTTTAAAAAAAAAATATAAATCACTTATCCGCTGAAACCTTGCAGTTCATCCTATTTAGAATGTTATTTATCATTGTTTATTTTTGGTTTACCTACAAAATAAATTTGGATAAATACATTTTATCATTTATTTTCATACATTTTCTCATATCCATATGCAAATGAAATACATTATAATTATACAATACAAATTGTGTATTAATATATTGATAATATATCTAAAATATCACAAAATTAACTTCCAAATTGTGAATTATACAAATGTGTTTTACTCACAGATATAAAAAACTGTTGATTATATATTTCTTTTGATTTGATTTTTTAATACTTAACCAATTTCCCTATACGTAAAATATTTATTGTTTTATTTTTAAGACATACAAACATGCTCTCTAGTTTTCGTGGACCGCTTGATCAATTAATATAATTCAATTAATTAGGGGGCGTTGGTGGCCGCAAGGTCTCGTCTTTGACACGGCGCTCATCATTGTAAGGTGAAGGTCCCGGGTTCGAATGCAGGGCCGCTGGATTCGAACCCGACATACTTACAAATAGGCTACACCGGCACCCAGAGGGTTAATATTACCTCTGCTGTTGCGAACTCTCGTTCAAAAAAAAAATTATTGGTTTTAGTTAAATAAAAATCCAATAAATTAATTATTAACAATAACGTTTCAATTAATTAATGTTTATATAAGGTATTGGTTGAGATAAAAAAGTCAGGTTCATGAGCGGGATTTGAACCCAAGACTTTTAGCTAAATACGCCGCTACCCTACCACTTGGCCTATCATGACTTCCATCCTCTCATTTCAACCCTGTTTTTCGAATTTTCCGTCCTTTTTCCTATTGGTTTTTTATTATTTTTTTTATCTCAACCAATACCTGATATGACGATTAATTAATTGAACAACGTTATTAGGTCATTCGGACCACAAACTCTGAGGAATTGATAATAATTTCGTTCTTATATTTCAAAAGGTATGAGATGTTTAATAAACTGTACTTCACAAATTCAAATGTAATCTAAATCTGTCTGTTTTGACTGTTTGTTTTGTTATGCTTGTCGTAGTATTTAATATGTTCTTTAAACAGTTATAAATACAAGGGAGCAAACATTTGTGATCCCAAAGATTCGGCGAAACAGTGGGACGTTTACATCAATAAAACAATACACGTCAAAGAAAGAGAGGAAATTCATATCGCCGGAGACATTCCAGAGGAACAATAACCCCCGGTGGTGTTCAAAAGAGATCAAGACTTTCTCGATCCGAGAAAGTAAAACTCCTCTCAGCAGAGGCAAAGTGTGAAAACCTTTTAAGGAGTAATGTTGCTCGTAAAGGAATAGCCAGTCTAACTTCTTCTTCTACTTAGCTTAAAAGGCAAACTTCAAATTTACCTGCTACCCAAATTTACCCATACCTAACTACGGGTGATGCTTAATTCATAAGAAAATGCGGAAATATTTGGTCGAGAACGGCTTCGTCACGTTCTTCGGCGTCTGTAATCCTGTTTTGAAAATTTAAATAGCAGTGGGACACGGTGGAAAAAGCGACCATTATTTATTTCTTAAAGTGTTGTGGCAAACGAGAGAATACCCTATACTCCACTTGGGATATGAGTTAAAAATTCAAAATTCGTTTTAAAATTTAAATGGGTTGCTGGGCGATATAATTTCTACCTTCTTTGAAGAATGCAGGAACCTAACTACTTGTAACATTATTCTGTTAGCTCGTTCTCAGATAATAAATTGATTAGATCACTTTTTATAATACAAAAAATGGTGCTTCTTGGAAAAAATGTTCCTTTTCATTTATGTGCCCCTAAATTTGTTCCATTTTATTTGTGTAAAGGTTACAACCACTTTCAATCCAAAATTTTAAATATTGTACTAAATCTACTTGCAATAAAGATACTGATTTTGCATCGGGGAAGTGTTTTCCAACCTCAAAGTGTCAGATTTTACGCCTATTGTCCGTCAATTTTGTCTTTCCTAAAGAAATTAATTTTTCCTTCTGATCCACTCTATCCTCTACAAATAACAGTATTAAACAGCTATTTTATTATTGTTCTACACGAATTAGAAGCAAGATAATAGAGAAAGAATAAATTAATCAACAGGGTTATCAGGTTGTTAGGAGAAACTCAGAAATTGTAACTTCAATTCAATAAATGTTGGCAGAATGGAAAATATAAAACATAAGCCATATCAATTCAATGAACTGTGCACCCTTTCAAAGCCGTATAAAGTAAACAAACAAAGAAAGAAAAATCTGACGTCAGGGAAAATTTAATATATGGCATTTGTTCGTATAGTGCGTCGAAAAATATAAAATAACAACGGTCTTGCACTTATAATTTCGCGTATAATGTCCGAACAGTGTTAAGGTTTTCCCGAAAGTTTTTAATAATTTTAATGACGTGAAGAATTCTCGTCTTGGTGTATCTATAAAATCCATTCGTAATATGTCGGGTTCGATCTCAAGGCCTCGCGACGAGCGCCTTGCTAATGCCAAAACTGTTGCGCCCACCGAACCCAAAATCGAACTTAGTTCTCTATTAAACAAGAATGACTATTTTACGCTATCATAATTTCTGTTCTCATATCTTTACTCTTGCAACATCTATCATTGATGAATGATCTAACAGATTTATGATCATTGTGCATACCGTTTAAATTTTTAAAATGGTAAAATGGTTCATTCAAGGAAACGATCATTGGAAAAAACAAGGACAAGTTTTTATGATAACATTGTACATTTTAAGGAAATTAAGAACTTTATTTATATTACATTTTTAACAATGACTTTTCCCTTCTTGTTAATATTCATTCAGTGTAAATTTCTTTTCTGACAGAATTTATAATTATTGGCCATTCTTGGATAAACAAAAAACAACAGGACATTTTTTATTGCGTCCTAGTTTTTAGACAGCTGGGGCATTTATTTGTGTTTAAATTCGTAGCGATTTTTTATTAGACAAATGCTCGCTCTAAGGTGGATACATTTCATCCTAAGTAAATATATGGAATTAACCTTTCACTTTATCACTATTGAATATCGCAATATACAATTTACATACGAAAATCTCCTATTGTCACACAAATCCGTGTAATTTGAATAAAACCAAGCAATTGACAAATCGCTTTTTTCTTGTTTTTATTATTCACTTTTAACCTTATTTGCATTCAGCTTATTCATTCAGCTCATGTATACATATTTGTTTAATGTTTCAGGTATGTTGGAGTTTATCGCATCGGCGTAAATGCAGTCGAACTTCGCTGGTGTGTATTTCACAAAAAAATAACAATTGTTCAAATCAGTGGTGGTTAGTGGCCGTTAATCGATAATTATTACCATCTGTAAACAAATTAATCGTAACTTTTAAAAAGTGAGTGGAGTATAAAAAGACACATGCGAAGTGTTCAATTTTTCAGGAAATAATTCATTTAAACACAATTACAAACACTTTTTTACCGTGTGAAAGAAAACATTAACTATACTAACTTCTATGAAAATAGATCATGATACAATATAATTAATTCTACAACCTGAAATGTTAATGTACAGAGCTGACTCTATAATTTATATTATTATATAATCATGATTTTCAACATCACTATTCTATCACCACACACACACAAAAGCTAACGAAAACAACTTTCATTTCTCCTTAATTATTATCCACTGTAAAAGTGGGGTCATTATAGCGTAAAATAAATCGTTCACCCGAAGCAAGGTCCAGGCTGTTCGCTGGACGATAGAGAAGACATAATTCAGGTCCATTATTGATGTGATCTGACGTGAAATGTGTGGCTTATCGTTTTCATGCTGCAAAGGTTTGCGGTTTACCAAACTTGGGTATTTTACGGACAGAACAGATTATCCACTTACAAACTGAACCGATCTGAGGGACCGAATTTATCGCTTGGCTATCTCACTAACCAAAGTGAGCGCTCCTTAGAAATTTCACTAAAACCACACGATTTCAATCTTATCTGGGCGAAGAAAGGACCTTTTTCATATCCTGTGAAAAGAATAACGTGAGATCAACCAGTGTTGGAAACGTCAAATTCACCAGTAAATGATAAGTTGAAGCATTTACTTTCGAAATACAAAAGAGATAGTCGAAGAATACTGCGTTAATTTCAAAGGTGTGAACAGAATTAGAACATGGCATGTTTTATAGCATTAAACGCAATAAAACAATCAAGATAATAAAAAGAAGTAAAAATAAATAAAGGATGACAAAGATAAGATGCGAAGGGTAAAATATTGGGCCGGTGCAAAAATAACGCAGCCTTTGAAAAGTCAGTCAAAACTATTTTTAATTTTAAAAATGAAAAAAAATGTTCAAAATATTTTCCATCACATCTATACTTCTTTGCCAACGTGTAATAAGCGGTTCTTATACCGCAGATATAAATGTTTACATAGATATAGTAAAGATATAAAGTCTTAGCCCCCGCAGGTGTCCGTTATGCAGAGAAAGGTCTCGATGCGTCCCACATTGTAGACGAAGCGTATCGGGCCTTGGCTCCCTACAGAGCGCGAGTAGGCATGCCGCCATATTTAAAGAGGGTTCTCAGACAACGCAGCGAGTTTCAGGGTCGACTATTCCGGTTTTTAATGGAATAGGGAATTTTTTATTGCGTATAGAAATTAATCTGTGTGTTTTATGTTTCTGGTTCTTTTATGAGTGAAAGTATTTAATGGTGTGAATGAGGAGGGTCTGACTTGGCCGATGGTGGAAATTTTATGAAAATAACCCATCGACCCCAATCTACGTTAGTTTATTGTAGTGAACAGGTAGATGGCAGAATATCGAGTACTCCATCTACCAACCTGTACGGGTGCGAGCAATGTAATAGGTATGAATGTATTTATTGGTGTGACTGTGTATCGCATGTGAAGCGGTATTATGTTAATGCTTCGGGGCTGATATGACCAAGCTGTCGTATGCCCATGCCAAAAAATAAAATAAAACAAAATAAAATATAAAAGAGAAAGTCTTGGAAGTCTTTTTCGGCTTCACCGCATTCTGTAAAATTTTACTTCTCAAGAAGTGATCGAAATCGCTAAAAAAAGAACACGCCTCCTGTTATCTGACAGAATCCATTTTTCATTAGACATGATGAATTGATCGAGAAATTGATAATTTTGGTGGAACATAGAAGAGACGTACAAATATCAAAACGTCGATTCCTCTGGGTTTCTGTTAGTTCACACACATGTCGAACTCCTTTACTTTACCAATTTCCTCGAGATGGGGAACGATGATTGAGTGGTAAACATTAAGCGGTTCCGCAATTTTCTGTGTTGTCTTACGTGAATTTTCTTCAATGAGAATTTTGTGTTGGACGTCGTCAACAACGGAAGGCTTACTGCGACCTTTCCTGCCTTCAAGATCAACATATAATGACGAAATCTCCGAAATCTTGGGAGCACGTATTGCTGTTTTGGTTTGATCCGCACTACGCCCAAGTTTAAATTCGTACAAATAAATTTGACGGAAATCTAGTTGAGACATCCTTCATTTCGCAGGTCCTCAAAGTTATAAAATTCAGTATAAACCAATAAGTTTTGTATAAAAGATAACAGTAAATCGATAAATTAGATTTGAGGATTTATCTTTGATTCCAAGTATCTGAGAAAATAAAACAAATTTTCAAAACCAGCAATAATTTTGCATCTACAAAACATGAAGTATAATTTCCGGGAAAAAACAGTAGATGAATTCACAAATTCGAGTGGAAAGCAAACGGACGAAGCTTTTAAGTACATTTGACATGTACAAACGAATAATAGAACTATTTTCTCGTGTTTTTGTGCTTTCAGTGAAATAAAGAGAAAATTTCGATAAAATGGATATTTGTATAAGAAGTTGTTAAATGGCAAATTTCAGAAAGACGCCAAAACGGTTTTAATTCGCGCTGAAACGGAGTCGAGCTGCCGTTTCCTTCCGCACCTGCCTTCTGCTTGTATCCGCAGACGATTTCCCTCTCATAAGAACCGCCAACCAGTCTTAATATGAGGAAAATGGTAGCGCCAGATAGGATTTTCGCTCGCGTAATAAGATTTTCCAAGGAGGCGGCCCTGGCTCTGATTGCTTCCCGGGGAGGATGTATACCGTTCGGCGTACTTTTAACAATTCAATACGGAGATTGGAGGAAAAGTACTCAAACTTTTTCCTTTAGCTTCCGAAACAATCTCAGGCCGGTAGAAGGAAGGCTGCCACTTGACAATTACAGACAGACGCCTAAATTGCAATTTTCATCTTCCATCCAAGATGAAAAATCCTTGGATGTGTGTGCACAGATTCGCTTTGATATGTTTCATACATATTTATATTTCAATATGTAACAAAATATAATAATATATTCATTATTAAAACATTTGCACAACGGTGGCGTTTTCGTTGTAAAAAGTAGGTGAAGTAATTAGATAAAAGAGAAAAAAGGTGGACATTGTCAGAAAAATAATACAGGACGAATAAAAAAACTAAGGGGTCAATATCAAGGCAGAAAAATAGAAGCAGGAATGGGGAAATATTTGTTCAAATCTGGAACCTGAACTTTCAACAACTCTCAAGCAAAACACTATGAGCTATAAACTTAAGGGAATAATTTGTTGATAATAACAAAAATTCTTTGTTTGTTTAAGTGCCCTCAACGCCAATTATTTTCAATCTGAATGGACATCTTGATTTATACATCGTAAATGAGCAATGATTTTGTAGAATATATTCACGGTAAGGAGGAAACACTATAAAAGTAAGGTACAGTAAATATTTCTCGTAGATTTGAGAGAGGCAGATAAGACAGGCACATACCTCGAAGAGAAAAATCATTGCTTCAGAATTCATCAGCATTGGTTTTTCTTCCGAACGGGGGCGATGAAAAAAATAATCAATTTATTGACATTTCAAAACAGCATTTATTATCTGCTCAAAATCAACATTGGATGTTACTAAGTCGAAACCAGACACTCCCTCATTCCATGAAAATCTAACAGCTTTAACCCACTCGTCTCCATTTTTTGCGAATAAAACTGTCACATTCAAAATCGAACTTCTAATTTTAAACTATAACTGATTCGCGACCAATTCACCACGGTCAAATCAACTCCACTCAAATCTCATATGCTCACTCTACCCCGTACTCTTGTCAACCACTGACTGCCCAGTGTCCTATTTTTGTAGCAGCGGCTATTTGGAAATCTCCCAAGAGCTCGCCTCTCTCTTTCTATGGCTTCCTTGACAGCTCCTACCACTGCTTCCCTAATTGGTAATTCTAGAGCTTTCCGTTGAGACACTATTAACGAATATCTCCGACAGAAGGACAAAAAGAAAATAAAGGAACAATGGAATTCACACATTGAACATAGATAATCCAAGAATCTTTCAACTAATTTTGGTAAGAAAGAAATCACAGAATGTGTCAATGGAAACAGGAACAGACTGCGGATCCTAGCAGGGCACTGCATATTAAATGGACATTTAAAGAAAATTGGAACAATCCAAGATGGCACATGCAGATTCTGCAATGAGGGAGAAGAGACACCAACACATTTACTAACAAACTGCGGAGCTACATTAGTCAGCAGGAGGAAATATTTTGGTATGTAAAATGTGACCGTAGGCTTCAACCCCTGAAACCGAGCCTATTAATCAAATTTCCTGAGGAAATAGGACTCACCGATGCGATTTAGTTAGAGAACGGGGGATACAATAGCTCTTAAAGGGCGCGGTATACCATAACCTGAAAAATTACATCTCCATCTACATGTTGTCTTTGAGAAGATTCTCGAGCGTCCAAAGAAGAAACGAGATGTTTTGCCGCCAATTGTATAAATATTTATTGTTCAATACAGTTAATACAATAATCTTACCATAATTAATTATTAACCAGTTATACAAATAATCTTGGAGGGTTTACCAATTTATAAAAAGAAGTTATTATTTTAATAAACAGAAATACAATAAAATGTCAGGGGCGTCGGTGGCCGCAAGGTTTAGTTTTTGACACGGCGCTCATCACTGTAAAGGTCCCAGGTTCGAATCCAGCGGCACTGTATTCGAACCCGACATACTTACGAATGGGCTTTTTTTTCCAAAAACATCATCCCCCTGAGGGTTTATATGACCTCTGCTGTTGCGAACCCTCGTTAAAAATAAAATAAAATAAAAACTTACCCAGCTTACAATATTCGTCGGCCATATCAGAAAAAGATTACTTTTAAGTGGGTTTCTAGATATGAAGTAATAGAAGAAAACCAACAAGCTCGCTCACTAGCCAAAAAAGGGAAACTCTTTACCATGGGACCACAGCCAAAACTAAATTCTCCGGAGTGTGTACTTAAGTTGGAATTGGAAAAATTAACGCAAACATTCCAGGTATGAGGCAAGCTATGAAATTTATAAATCTTTCAAAACAGAAGGTGAAGGAAATAGAATAGCGATAAACTAAATTGTGTACAGCCCAGAATTTCACACCCCTTTTTTATGTATTGTCAAATATTGTGCAATCATGAGCTTCGGTGACTTATTAAATGTCTATTACAAAAAAGTAGTTGTTTACTATGTACAAACGCTAACTTTTGTATAAAGTATAACTTTTAACGTGATAACATTACGTTTTGGATCAAATGACTATATTTTCACCATTATCATATCCGGCTATATTCTGCAATAAAAAAGCTATCGTGGGTATTAAGACACAACTTGGAAATCGCTTCCTTTCAGCTTGGGGCAGGTATGATTTTTCTTGAAAAATAAATACTTGCGTTTCGTGAAAGGGTTGCCTGACTGGAAATGACCCGCAAGATACGGCTTGATGGGCCGGCGTCTTTTTTCTCCCCGGAGTGAACACTCAATTTGGCGTTTCGTTTCAGCTTTTCAGGCCAAAATTCTAAACTTATAGTCTTGTTTAAACATAATTAAATCTATATAAACCCCGGAGATTGTGCGAAGAAGGGTGAAAATAAGATCATGATGAGTAAAAAACAATTTGAAACGAACGGCTATTTGTTTTTTTTCCTGTGTGGACTTTATAGGACGCATAACATTAATTTAGGATGGCACACAAAAAACGAACCTAAACACGCAAATAAGTGATAGCGTTAAGCACTGGGCAAGGCCAATTAAAACCTAATATTTCAAAAAGCGTAAATAATTTGACGTTTCTACAATAAGATAGCGCACGAGAGTAGCAAAACCAGCCTTACGCTTTTGGTAGGTTATTATATAGGTTAGTACGTATTTTTGCACTATTTCTTAACTTTAAACAAAATATTTACATGAAAATCAGTGATAATTACTTCAGTCTACCTGTTTTACAAAGAGTTTAGTCTCTTTCAGCTGGCCTCGTTTCATTCTGTATCGATTCTTATTCCAGGAATTCGTTAAATGAAAGCGCTAATATGGTCGTAAAATGCCGTTTTATTGCCTTTGCTTTCCGAGTAATACATTATGTTTCATTTCACATAAAGCTTTAGCTTGTATAATGCTGTATAATTTAAAATTACAGGACGCTACTAATGTTTTCTCGCGTTGAACTTTTGATTTTCTTCCCAAGTTTATGATAATTTGTTTGCTATCAAACCGTAATTCCGAATGAAATCGTTTTTGATGGTAATAACGATGGCAAAATGGAAATTGGTAAAAGTTTCGTTTGATGAATTAAAAAAAGTTGCCCAATTACAATCCCATTAATAAAATCTACCAATAAGCAGAAGCAAACTCTGTGTTGTAATTAATTATACGTTATTCGAGTCTTTCCAAAATTTTTTATTGCTCATTGACTGGTTTAGATTTGTTTCTTATAACGTTCTTTTCTAAAAGTAACAATTAGAACGTATTCGCCTTTTATTCGTTTGTATAATTTTTTCAATTTTACTTACATTACCTTTCTTCTTCTGTCACTCACCACATATCCTTTTCTATCTCCCTCTCAATCTCTCACGCTCTTCCTCATTCACTCACCCATTTTAATTATATTTCTTTTTATCTTCTACTCTCCATCATTACTTTGTTACACTGTTTGTTTCTCAGTAGAGAGAAAAAGAAAGAGATAGATAGATAAATAGATTCTTCGATATATATATATATATATATATATATATATATATATATATATACAGATAGATTGATAGATAGAAATAGAGAGAGAGAAAGAGAGAGAGAGAGGGGAAACATTATGTACAGTTTCCCGATCAGGGTTGAAAGCACACGGCAAGTCTTACTTGATCAAGGAATTTGATTTCTAGGCCCGGTTTCAGTGGTTTTTATTCTTCAACGGTTACATTGTACGTCCAAACCTTCCTCCTTCAGTCAGGTGTAGCACTTCAATTTGTTAGTAAGGGGTTATAGAAGCCGCAGTAATGGTTAAGGCGTCAGATTCTCGTCTAGCAGATCCCGCGGTCGTGGGTTCGATCCCCACCATGGCTTCTCGACTTTTTCTGACGTCTAAGGGAACGGGTGGCCGCAATTGAAAGAAATTGTCACGGCACTCATCAATGGAAAAGGCGCGATCCGATTTGGTTCCAACCACTTTCAAAAATGGGTTTCTTTGATTGAAACACCGGTACAACGGGGGCTCAAGTTCACATTTGTGTTTCGAGCCCCCCCCCCCCACCAAATTACAAAAAGCTGTTCAGCTCCGCTGTAGGACAAAAAAAGATGGGCTAATGGTGTCGTCTCTGATTATTTTCAAAATATGCACATGCATGTTGGGTTATCCCAATCTTCTTCAGATGTCCATTTAGTTTACAGTTAAGATTCCAATTAACATTAGCTGTTTTTTTCTGCTTCCTTTACAGTACATATTGTAACCTATTTCCTCCCAAAGTTTATTGGGAGGTTCTGGCATTGTTTTTTCTAATTAGTGAGTTCCATTGTTCCCATATTTTCCTTTATCCTTCGGTCTGAGGTGCTGATTGATAGTGTCATTACTATGCTAGAAAGGAATTTTGGTCCTAACAGCGGTATAGCAGCCTCTCTTCTTGCAAGTGCATCCGCTTTCTCGTTGCCTTCTACTATCCTAGGACGTAGCAGAGGCTGACTGTTTTCCATACCTCATGTGGTTAGTTTGGCTTTGCAATTCTACTGCACTGAGCTAATAATGTTGGCACTTTGCGCTTTGATGGCTTCTGGGCTATCTGACATGACATGATGATTCTTGTTTTTGTACCCTTCGTACAGATTGAACTGGATACATCTTTCATCGACCTCATCCTTAACTTCTAGCATTCAAGAATCTTCTGTGTACTAGTGGTGGTATTCTTTAAGGAGGCTTCTCTCTTTTCAATTCCTCTGTGATACATAAGTTTATTTTGAAATCTTGCTTAATGTCAAACATCGTACTAATTGTCGTATCTTGAGGCCATGAGCAGGGGATGGTCTGTTATTAGGTTGTTGCTATCTCTCCATTTTAATTTCAATCTGATTGAAGGTTTCTGTTTTATAAAATTAATAATAATTCTCTATTCTATACTCGTTACTAGGTGATGAAGTTCGTGAAACTACATTTGTGACATGTTTATAATATAAATTTTATTTTTAAGATATTGGATTATATGGAATAACGTTCACAGTTAAAGAAAGAATAATTTTTGAAAAAATAAATTATAAAACCTATTGTGCTATAATTGCTGTTCCTAATGAAGCTAACGCCAAAATACATGGAAAACGCCTTTTCTACCTGGAACGAATAAGATTTACCTTTTGTTAAAAACGGACGGTGAAAGGTGTGACCGAATTGAATATTCAGAGACGTGTTTAACTTTTTCTATCATCACTGCTACAATGTTCTTAGTAATATTTTAAAATAAACAAACTAAAACGATAGTTTATTAAAATAATGACCCTTTTAACAGCATTTGTCGAATGTGATTTCAGAAAGATTAAATCCCCCAGGAGAAATATACAGGCAGGTTTGCGTATCTTCACGAGATCCAGAACCGTTAACCCCGTTTAAGGGGAAAAGAAGATTTTTCTATATTCCAGCGTCATGTTGAGAATAGAAAAAGAAAAGAGGAATCTCCCCTGTTGAAAGCAGTATCAGATATTCTCAGTAAGCGAATCCCCTGGGATCGGTTTGTATAAAAGGAATATTTACTCGGCCGTCTGTGAAACAAAGGCTATGGTCCGACATCGAGACATGATCCTCCATACTAATTTTTCCCGCACGTCTTCCTATTTGGTGAAAGAGATGGTAAAAACAATGTGCAAAATATAATTTGGGGATCAATTTGGAGTTGAGCGTGCTTTTTTTACCAAGGCACCAATAATAAAAGGAGAATTATTTTCAAGGGCTTAAGTTATTTTCGACCGATGTATTTCATGAGACAAATCTGTGGAAATATAATTCAATCAACATCAACAAAATGTTGAATAGCATGATAAACATGATATATTCCAGTGAATACACATCCAAGGAGAAGACCACGGTGTTATGACACAGAGTTTGATTAAACTTTTGCTCTCCAAATAACGGCCACGTAACCACCGTTTCTTGTGATTAGGCCTTAATTTCGGAAAACAATTTTTGAATATTAAAATTTTTCGGTTTTTTTCATTTTTAAGGGCTTTACGTATGCAATCCAGCTTCCAACAGTCTTCGCCCCTACAGTGCCTAAACTGTCATTAACATGTATAACTTGTTGAATTCAACTCTCAATAGCGGTACAATGTCATTTACGGAATACATTAGAAACAATGAAATGATAATCTCTGTCAGATATAAAACAATGCCGACCTGATCTATGCTTACTAATCTCTACTATCTTGATAGCGATTTAAGACCCTTCGGGCTATTGTTCTACGACTTTTAAGCACCCTGACCAGAATCGCTTGACTTCTTCCTTCTTCCAATAATGCTATGATTCTAGGCAAATATGCATAACTTAAAACCGTCACTCATAAAAAATTTTAAAGTTAATAGTTTAACCTAAACACCAAACTATGGTTAATTGGATTAAACTCTGTCACTATTAATGAAATTTTTTATTCAGTTTATTTATTTCTGTTTAAATTAATTCTATATTTATTGGGTTGTCCGGAAAATAATGCAGGATTTTAAGTTTTCATTAAAAAAAATCTATATAAAATATTCTGTTTACGTTTACAGGATTACTCATTTGTATGAATGTCAACACTTATTAATCCTCTTCCAAATGATATTGTTTGTTTACCTCTGTAGCATTCCGCTACTTGGAAATAATTCAGTCATCCTTATAATGTCAAAGCGAGAATTTCGTACGATTTTCTTTTACGAGTTTAAACTCGGCCGAAGCGGAGCCCAAACGGCTAGAAACATTAACCAAGTCTGGGGCGAGGGTTGTGTTAATGATTGCACTGTGCAAAGGTGGTTTCAAAAATTTCGGGAGGGAGATTTCAGCCTTGAAGATGAAGAAGGTCGTGGAAGGCCTTCCTCTCTTAATGATGATGTTCTGCGATCAGTGGTGGAAGAAAACCCCAAAACAACTGTTCGAGAACTTGCAGAGCAACTCAAAGTCAGTAAAACGACCGTCGCTGACCACCTCTTTGGTCAATCGGAAAGGGCCCATTTTGTTGCATGACAACGCTCGACCACATGTGTCACGTGTAACGTCACAAAAATTATTGGAGCTTGGCTATGAAACTTTGCCTCACCCACCCTACTCTCCGGACCTCTCGCCTACTGACTACCATTTTTTTAGACACCTGGACCACTACTTACAACACATAATATTCAAAAATCAAACGGAACTGGAAAATGCATTTATTGACTTTATCAATTCTAAAAATTCTGAATTCTACTCAGACGGAATTAATAACTTACCAACACGTTGGGAGAAATGTATTGAGAGTATGGGAAATTATTTTGATTAAAGAACATTGCTTTAAAGTAACTAGTTTCTTTTTTTTTGTTTAATACCAAAATCCTGCATTATTTTCCGGACAACCCAATATTTATGGACCTATCTGTTTGTCTCTGTGTATATATCTCAATTTCCATCTCCTTAACGTTATGGTTTCGTTTTGGGTCTTTTGAAGATTAGAGACCCCCTCATTATATTTTGTTGAAAACGTGTTTTACTGTTTTTACATATCATTACCACTATTTCTGTGATGCCACAGAAATTTACACAGAGATGAGTGTATCAAACTGCGTCTTGTACCATGTTCTTTTTGGTTCCTAGCTCTTTCCTGTGCCCATAACGGCTCAATTCGTTGTGTATGGCTATCTGCGATGGGATCAACCAAATTTTTTGAATGACTCACAGTAATGTGTTTTAGCCAACACAGGTATTTTTAACTTTTACTTGTATGGTAAGAGAGATTATTTTATATGTCAAGTTGAACATATGCCTATCAACCAAAATTGTTCATAATTGATGAAGCTTATGTTCTTAAAGAGGTTAATTATTTGATGTAATTAGGCCCAGGCCTGGTTCAACTACAGTGTTCTGTCCTTCAAATATGTTTAAATTAAATTGTAAGATTTTTTCTTTCCTATTTTTGTTAATATTTTTAATTTTGTTTTTGCTTGGTAATCTTTCACGTTTCATAAAATTCGCACGTGAAAATGCGATAAAACGTTTACCTCAGATGCTTCACGTAACGATTAACATGTATAATTCATTGCTGGCTATCGTCCTTTTACTGTTGTATGCTGCATTAGAAAAAAACAAGCGCTGAATAATTCACCACTTTTTGTAAGGTTTTATATTCCGATGGGTTTTGTAAGAGTGCAATCTTTGTAATCATTTATAGCCGAGATGTGAATTGTAGAAAAAAATGTACCGAGGAAATCCACATTTTGATGTGTAATGAGTGGAGAATTCTACTTTTCTTTTGGTTTATTTTTCTACATCAGGAACCGTCTTTTTGTTAGGAGATATCGAGCAGGAAGTGAAATTGATGGATAGTCTCTGATATGTCCACTTGAAAGCACGCACATACGCATTTCGTACAGACCCGTCTGATCAATGTATCGAACCGAACCAAGGTTGTACGTTATTACCCATTACGAGCAAACTTTCATTTTATGATGCACGAAGCTTTCATTAAATTAACAAATTAACTAAGTTCCGAGAAAACGGATTATTTCTTTTTCGGGAGACATATTTTTTTTAACAAAATTATAAAACTTTTTTTGCACCAAAAGTTGACAAATTGGGAATACATGTCCAGAGTTGTTATCTTTATAAACAATTAAAAGCGTCGCAATAAATTTACTTCATTTTATCTGAATCATGCACTTGGATAATTCATTCGCAAGCAGTAACATTTATCTTTTACTTAGATATTAAATAAACAGAATTTATAGTTTATGTTAAAGTTTAATTGGAATTTTCTGTGGCATATAGCTTCTCATAATTTTAAAATAATAGGGTTGGCAAAAGTAATCAAGGTGGTCCAACCGTTTCGCATCCCCCCAAATTCACAACATCCGTCAAACTGGAGAGGATTAACCAATTGGAAATCCAAAAGGGACTTCGGCAAAGTTCAATGAAGAGCATTCTCTGGATGATTTGAGCCGTGAATCTGACGGTTCTGTGCAAGTGACAGGAGCGCAAACACTATGAGTGGATTACGGCACGCGTAAAGGGTCTGGGTCCCTTTCATTTGCTTAAAAATGTGCCCATGTTGATGTTGATGTTGTTGCACTTTGGACGGGACGAACGAAGTTGGATTTTACATCAAAAGACGACTGATTTCAGGTCAGGGGCAAAGTGAATTAAGCGGAGGGAGTGAAGTACGCCCTCTTGTAAACTTCATTCGGGTCCGTTATGGAAATAGAGTGGAATCTTACGGCATACATGTAAAATCGTTCTAAATTTATCAGGAAAAGATAACAAAAAGGTATAATTAATGTAAATATTTCAAAATTAAGACATATAACTATCATAAAACTTCACTAAAGGCTAGACGTTGAACTGATGTGCTAATTTGGCAAATAGATGAGTGGTAAGATGCTAAAAAAAGTATTGCAAGGTTAAATTAAATACGTCAGTAAACAAAACCGTAAAACGGGAAAAATATGAACAAAACAAGTATAAATTATTTTTAATTTTGATAACAATTAATTTAGTAATTTCATTAAGTTATATAATAATCAAAGTACGTTTGTCAACAAGGTACATAAGCAGAAAACTGTTAATACCTAGGCTAATCGCTAGATAAATTGATAATATAAGTAAACAGATAGAACCATGAAATTAATTTACAAACTAATTAAGTGAGCATTAGGGAAGGCTGTTGAAAAGATTTAATAATAAATGAACGTAGATTGATACATGAATAGCCAAATTAGATACAAAATTATACAGATGCTGGTGATAGCAGCTCCATAAGACGTAACTAGACAGGGAACGGGGTTAATAGGTTGAAAGATAGATTAATAATTAAGTTGGCTAAACACAAATTAATTGCGTCGATCAGCAGCTGATCACATATCTAACAAAATAGAGTCTGTATATTTAAGTTTAATCTATCGATTGAAAGTTACCAAATATAAATATTTTGGTTGATAAAATAATTAGTGAATAGCTTTGCAGGATTATAATAATAAGCGTTAATTCTATTAGAAACACCAGGTTCAGTTTTGTCGAATGTCCAAGGAAACTTGTATTTATACTAGTTTGCTATTTTGTTTTCTTTGGTGTCTCGTTGGTATATTATGCGGGACTTAAGCAAGTTAAACGCAACACCCATACATCATTTTAGCGTTCTAAGCTAAAATCATTCGTTATCTCTCTTTTTCGTATTATTGAAAAGCAATGAATGTAATATAATATTTAAACATTTTTGTCATCGAGTTGTGACCGAGGAGTTCGGAATTTTGAAATTGCGTGTACAATTCAATAATCGCGAAAGTAAGCACATTAAATTATATGATTAAAAATAACGAAACAGGAGGATTTGTCAATTTGAAGTAGTATTTACAGTGCAGTGAATGCAGGCAAACCTTTGCAAAAAGAAATGTGGATTGATAGACCAAGATCGCAATGAAAATATATAATTGTATCTCCAGCACCTCAAAAAAATTCAAACTACAAACTTAAGCACTACACAAAATAGAGTGATTCAACCCCATTTTACATGACATTAAAGATATTTCCGCTGCCTAGAAATAGATGGCCATTACGCTCATATTTATATGTAAGGCTACACGCTTTTCAGCAAAGAAAACATCATCCTTCAACACCTTCATTAAAGCTCGGCAGCCATGAGCACTAAATTTGATAACAATGTACAAATAAGTATTAAACTCAGAAAACAAAATTGGGCTCAGTAAGCAACCTTGGCGAATACTACATCTCATTAAAAATGCAGAAAATCATGAACACCCACATATGGTTTTGAATTGCAGTTAGCAAAAGCTGGTTTTAGGTCATCCAAAAAGTAATACTACTTTCCGCCCAAATTAAAGAATTTTAATTTAATAAAGTTGCTTAATAAAGACAGCCGGATATTCACCTAATAACTTGTTAACAAAGACAAAATTTCTAATCGATGAAGGAGTACTGTAAATACTTTAGCTTCCGAATTAAAGCAAGAAATTCCTCAGTCTAGAAACTTCATTGATGTTGCCATGTTTGAAAAGAGAATATTATTTGTAGCAAAATTGTGATTAATCACAGTCCGCGAGATCCAATGGATATATAAACATTTAATAAAGTACTTGAATGAATAATGTTCCGTATTTCAAACTGATTTTGATCATTAACAGCACTTTATTGTAACCATAATTAAATTCCTAGTTATTATAATCGGCCTATTAAAAACACATGAAAAGCATCTTCCTACAAATTTGTCTGTGTTGTAAATTTTTGTTTGAATTTTGGTCGTCCTTCATTAATTAGGAATGATGTTCTATGTATGTATCTATTCATGTAATTTGTTACAATACAAGGATGATTAAAAATACAAAAAATATTAAAAAATAATTAATGAATCGTATTATTTTTATATTTAGTATTCATTTGCATTTAATTACCTTAATTCCAGTGAAAATACGAACAATTTTTTCTCAATTAATTTTCCTCGTTCGATAATATTTTATATTTTATGACAATATTTTGCGAGGGTCGAGTTTAGAAAGTCTCTCGAGAAATTTAATTAATACTCCATTTTCCCATTTGTTTATCCGTCACTCACGAAGGGGTTAGTTTGCTTAAGAAGATTGGGTATTTTAACTGGTCCTAATAAATCACCAATTAGCTTATGAAGAAAGCATTCCCTTGTTAAGGGCTTGGGTAAAGGGCTAAGGAACCGGCCTGTTTGTGTACAGTGTGCGTGCGCGTGAGGGGTGTGTTTGTGAAAAGTTGTCGCCCCCGTTGCGGGGGTGTTTTAGAGGGGCAGTCATTTGTCCCCATCTACCAACTTGCCTTCGAAAACTTATCCGTTGATGTAATTTGTTATAATTAACAAGGATAATTGAAATAGCGATAGAAATTGTAAAAAATAAGCCGTTGTTTAAAAATAATAAAAGTTTCCCCGACTATGTGTGGGACTTATTTCGTATCTAGAAATTTTTTGTTCAAATTTTCAAATTAAAAAACAATTACCTAAAAATATATTTATTATTGTTCAATCAGTTCATCATCTGTTTACTTGTAGGCATATATTTTTATTTATTTTTTTAAAGGATTTTCTTTACAAAAGGGTTACTACAAGTGGTTTTTTGAGTCCCTTTTTTTCACCTCCGTTACGCAATGTTTTTTTTCAGCCCATCATCAACAAAACCCTAACAAGAAGTAAAGTCAGTTTATACGGCAGCATTAGTAATTACAATACAACTGGTTTACATAAGCATTACCTTACTTCACTTCTAGTAACGCTAAAAAATTTCAATTAAAACACCCATGTTGATTTATTTTGGCACGATTTAAAATTTCAAGTTGGAATAGATTTGCTTCTAAAGAAAAAGTCATCAATGTTTGATACACTGAAAAATTTTCATTATTTTCTTCATAGGATATTCACTACTTACCATTTACAACATTTCTACTACAGTTAAAAATATTATATCTTTCTCAAAATTAAAATAAAGAAACATTTTGCAAAAACCACGCCATGCAAGACTGAACTGAATTATCTTATGGGAAGATTTTATGTGTACTTAAATACCTTAGGCTACCCTTTAATTTTCAACTGGTACCGTACAGATCTATTTATTTCGCACTCGAGTAATTATGTATTATCGACGAAAATGTTTAATGGTATCAATTATATGCCAAATATTTGAATAACGATTGCCTATAGAAACAATGAAACAATATCGTAACGCGGAAAAAGTACATATGTAAAACTCATTAGGCCGACGTAAAATGTCTAACTAGTGTTCTAAAAATTATTCACTGATCAAAATAGGCTATTCTGCCTAAATCGTACTGGCAAAAGAGGTACTTGTTTTATTAATCTACTAATGGACTAAATTATTATCTTAATCTTTATACTGAATTATCTCACTCTATTTTTCATTTTTTGAATGGCCATCTGTGCCTGTCTGTATAGATTTATATGTCCATCTAACACTATTGTCGTTTCTTTTTGCATCTTTTTCTCACCCTACCGTTACAGTGACCCACCCTTTCTTATTAATGTTATTTTATTTTACCGTATCTTCCTTTATACTTCCATATACGTCTACACATTTCTTTTCCTCTCCCTACATTTGTCGTCTATTTGCGTTGCTCCCTTTCTTCCTCTTTCGTTACTTTCCATTTATTGTATTTTTAAATCCTTTCTTTCCATTTAGCTATTTATTTCTTACACTAACTTCCATTATAATACACCTTTGTCTATTTGCCTTTCTACCGCTTCTTTTTCACACCTCTCTTTCACCCTCACTACCGGTTTTTCTAACTATTTATCTCTGTTAGCCTTTTTCTTTTACGTTAAGATTTATTTCCTTCTCTTTTTGGTTTACTTTTTATCTCTCTTTTTGTGTATTTTTTTATTTCTTTCTATTTTGCATTTGCCAATAATGTCTTTTAACTTCGTATAATCATATAATTTAGTTTGTCTATTTCTCTATTCTCTATTAAAAGAAATTATTGGCAAATGCAAAATAGAAAGAAATGCCTGCATGCATGCTATCCTACCTATGTGTCGGTCTACCTATTCATATTTCCCATTTCGCATTATTACGCAATCAATTTTTTCAACTTTATTTTACATTACCACCCCGAATATAGCGTTTTTTAACCTGTTTTTATGATCCATATGTGTGTCTACCGTCAAACATTAACTATCTGTATAGACTAGTAGTTTGCATCCAGCTAAAGTAAGGTGAGCAAAAATAGGCGTAAAACGGAAGAAACGGGATGACCAGCGGGGTGTAAAGGGAGAGCCTCCCCGTTAAACATTTACCTGGCCCATTGTGTTTCCGCGTACAAGGCCCGTGATTGTGATTTATACAGGAGGAGCCTCGACCCGGGCCGCCGAATCATTTATCACATAGAGTCCGTAAAGCGATTAGTTGCACAATTACACAGAATTGACAATTGCCGGTGCGGCTAGGGTTCTGAAGGTCATAACTTGCCAATGCATTCAGTGGATTAGAATCTGTGACAATACCGGGCGGATTAATCACCACACCCATCACCCATCCCAAATCTTGATCCTGAACCTATTATAATTAATTCAGTTTTTTTAGCAACAGTCCTTAGATATATTTTGGATTGGCACGACTAATTTAATTTATGAGATACAATATAGTTGTATCATATTTATATATTTTTCGCTTATATTATAGTGTGTTAGGCCACTCGTGTTACGAACTCTGCCGGTAGATTCTGTATTAAAATGGAACCAAAAAGTCCTAATTGACTATCTTCCGAATCTCAGTGGTTTCTGTGTTTTTCCACTGATTCTGATTTTTTAAGATTTCACGCCTTGTCTTCAAATAAACAATCCAAACTCCAAAACCAAAAGATTTTAGACAAATCCGTCGATACAATTGAAAATTTTCAATAATATGTAATCGATACTAAAGTTGTAAACGTTCGTGAAATAAACATTTCAGTAGTGAGAACTTTAAATTTTTTTTAACGTTTTGACTATTATACTTTTGGCGTTGTCATGGTTTATTTGAAGCAAAGTCGTGACATTTTAAAAAATTAAGAACAGTGGAATAATTCCAAAACTGCTGACATTTATCTTGGTCATATTTTTTTTTTTTTTTACCTAATATACATATGCTATATGTAAATATATATATCGCACATATAATATTTAAAAAAAAGAATAGGCTAAAATACAAATATCACCTAATTTTTTTCCTCTCCCTCTTTGTAGAAATATATCTTACGCATATGTTATACTTCAATCAACAATCAATTACAATTTAAAACTTTTATATTACTTTTTTATATCTACATCTGCCAAATAAATCATTATTACTTATCACTATATACGCCCTATTTATTCAATTCATCCATCAATGCAAATATTGATATCTGCGTGCATTTATATATTCCATATATTGTACTACAACATAATAGGTATACATATATTTGAATCGTTGATTACATTACGTTCAATTACATTTCTATTTTATCCAAATAGTAATTATTTAATTGAAGCAACAAGCAGCTTATATAATTTATTCGTCTATGATGTTTTTCTTTTTAAATCAAATTAAAAACGTTTTATAATGTTTTCGCGCTTAAGATAAGAATATACACGGTCAAACATAATTGTAAAAGTCCGATTACTATAATTATTTTATTTAAACTGTGTTGAAGTAGATGGCCGACAATTAATGAATAGGAAATTACCGCTTGTCCTATAATCAACCTGAGCTGCACACACACACTTATATTGCATCTTATAAAAGTGTACACCCCCAAATGATTACGAAGAAATTATACTAATTTAAGTAACATAAGTTTAAAGAATGTGATAACGAAATAAAAATATATTGTTCAAGTGTAAAAACAATGTAATCCTTGAGAGTTAGGTGTTAAACCGTTTAAAGCTGCACTTATAGGGTTGCTTATGGAATAAGTCGCTTAAGTGTGTACCCCCTTTTATTATTCATAAACATCTTATGAATGGCCGCATAACTATACACTTACGGAATTTTCGTTCGGAAAAAGTAAAAAATTAAAAATAATGTAACGGATGTAAAAAAATATTTTTCCGAAAAAAATTAAATATCGATCACTTCCAAAAACAATAAACATATAAACATACTTATTAAATCCATTAGATTTCGTGGTACGATTGACCAAATAACATCTTTTAAGAAATTAATATTTATAAAAGGAATTAGATGAGATAAAAAAGGAAAGTGCCACGAGCGGAATTCGAACCCACGACCTTCCACTAAATACACCGCTGCTCTACTACTTGGGATATCGTGACTTCGATCCACTCGGACACCAATTTCCCACCTCGACCCACCCCTCAAATATTCCATCCTTTTTGGCATTTTTCAGCTAAGTTGAACAAATTTACTGTGGAGAGAAGTGTTCCACTGACTGCATAAAACATATACAGAGTAACAGCTTGTCGTATAGTGTTCTATTTCAAGAATGTGTGCACTTGTATTCCCGAATAGATTGGGAATGTAAATGGCTGAGAATAGAATCGAAAAGGAAAACTAATCCTTTAAACCTTTACAGCTTTTGGAGTCTAGCCATTTAATGTCGGATTATAGTCGTCACTTTGAAGTTATAAATTACAGGCAATTCTTAGTTTTCTTGCAACAATTTCTAGCATTTTCCCAACCTTTAAATTAAAATATTTGATAATCCTTGACACATCTTTTGACGGGCCAACCGACGATTTTAGTCAATATGATAATTTCAAAGGACGTTTTCTGGATTTAAAAAATACTGAAAAATCATAAGCAGTAGTGATGCGATTAGACGAGAAATTTGTGTGCAACCTTTGGCAGGATCGGTTCAGTACGTAGACAATGTTGTAACAGTTATGGATAGTGAAGTTTGTGATATAGAAAGGAACTTTGATAATTATCGAGAAGATATTAGATTCAAAGGAATGGATAAGCTGGTTATTGGTTGGCTTGACGGTAGCCCACAGCTTGTTGTGTTTTGACGGTCGAGAAAGATAAGATTCCTTCGTGCGGGGATGATATTCATGTGCGGGGATTCCACGACGGTCTGCGTTTTAGCTATCGAATGAGCTGTATTTTTAATGCAAATATTCACTGACATGAGTACAAATTTACCTCATACCGTTTGGTCCTCCACTTTTTGTAACAGTGAGGAGCTCTAGGTGTTCTTGACGGGTTAAAAAACAAACTTGCCGTCTTAGCCACATAGGTGGTGAAGATATTGCTGGTATGTATACGAAAGTCTGAAAGAACGTTTCCTTGAGAGAGTGTGTGACTGACCTTTTAACCTCACACTGAAGCTGTTATCTGTTTAAATTTATGAACAATAACTAAATTCTAGACCCCATCAAACACCTAGGCCAGCAACAAGTAATAAACGGGAAATTTTTTATGAGTGTTATGATAAATTTAGGTTTATTATAAGTGATTAAAAGTTGTATAAATAAATAATATATGAACCCTAATTTTATTTTATTTTAAATACGTGTAGCATTAATGGTACAGGAACTCTCCAACGAATATTGAAATTATAAGGGCCTTTCATTTCACTGTAAACTGGATTATTGCGACCGCAACAGGGTTAATTCCGGCCTTCCAGGGATTTCGGACTCATTAGCCCAATTTCAAACTACATTCGTCGAGACGAAAGGGACTCGTTTTTCTCCCCTGATAATTAGTACAAATCAAGACGTATCTTTTCTTATAGGATCTTGTGTATAGAATCGTAATTAAAATAAACATTTCGCCGGCCGTATAATTAAGACTATTTCGAAAGGAAAACAAACCATACTTTTCTCCATGCTTGGGTTTCAAGTGCTTCTTTGCTCTATAGAAATCGTTGTTGATGAATCTCAACTGTGAGGCATAGAATATGTCAATGAAATGCAGACTATTCTTAAACCTGTTTTAGTAAAATAGAGAGAGAGAGAGAGAGAGAGAGAGAGAGAGAGAGAGAGAGAGAGATAGTGTGAGAGGCAGAGTACAAACAAAACGCCTCTCAAAACAAGTGATAAAGATAAAGAGAAAAATACCAAAACGGTTCGTTAAATAAAAGTGAGAGAGAAAGAGAAAGAGAGAAGATATAAAAGTTTTCGTCGATGTGCATTTATTCGCACTTCTTTTTTTGTTCCTCTGAATTTTTCTAACCCGGCGCTGCCTTGCTGACATTTATATAATCCAAGTTTTAGTTTTAACGTGACATATTGAATAACATATTGAACAATATTTTTATTCGATGTAACTGTAATTTTTGAGGAAAAAATTAATTAAAAATCCCATTTTGTCGTAATTTCTTTTCTGAGTGAAGTTAAAAGATATTGAAAACGACTTTTCTGCTTGGTACGACCAAGATTTATCTTTTATTAAAACGGCTGAGGACGTCCCAAGAGCTCGTAAACCTTTATGGAATGCATTATTGACTCTTCAGTTAAACTTTCCTAACGCAACTAAAGGGAAAGCTTAAATACTTAAGCATCTTGCGGACAACAAAGTGTCGGCAATGGAAAGTTAAGTCATTATATTTTAATGTCCTTAGGAATAACTACCACGAAGTATAGTTGAAGCGTGTAATTGAAAATACGGAATATTTTATATTTTATTTATTTTAATTGACTTTAAGACAAAAGATTTTTTTTTTACATAATTTTTAAATGGACAGATATTTTAGTGTGGATATATACTATCATATGGTAAACAAGTATTGTTTAAAATGTCACTTTTCCATTTGCACTGGCTTCTTCTGTAAGCGAACTCCATTATTTTTATGTACCAATGGGAAACTTTTTCTCACTTAATATTCATGGAAGCGGCAGCCTTTTGATCCACGACAAACCATGACGTGGTTGCCGATTAACTGGTCAATTCTTTGTCCTGGACGGTTCATGATTAGTAAGTGGGCGGACTGGGGCAATCACCACCCATCCATAATGGTAATGTCGTACTTCAACAGGACACAATCGATACAAACCCCTTCAACTTGTATCTGAAGTTAACATGAACGAGTCTATTTCTGGAGTGGAGAAAATGGCGAATTTGAAGTTGTACTCATTTGTATGACAGTATCATTTTTTACAGTTACAGCTTATTAAAAAATACAGTTATACAGCTTATCTGTCCGCCCCTTCTTTACCGTTCGGTTTAGTAAGCCCTGTGGCACAAACAAGTGTCAGTTTTCCCCTAGTTCTACATTCCCAGGGGCAAATACGCATACCGTTCGTCATCTTATCTCAGCGAAGCCAAAGGTCAACCACGGGTCTGAGATGACTGGCTATCCTTTTTTTTCCATTCTGCTTCATGCTGTTATTTGTATTTTAATTTGATATTTCTTCCAAAGTTATTCATTGGTAACATTATGTTTGTCGGCATACCTAGTTTTACGATATTTAAAGTTCCGATCAACTTAAAAAATATATTTATATGTGCAAAAATAGCTGATAATACTGTCTTTGATGATTATGAACGTTTTTGAAAACTAGATTGCCGTACGTTTTTATTTTCGTTGAATTTAAAAAATAAGAATTGATTTACTGTTTCTTCAAATTTATTTTTTTTTAAATTATACGTTTTTCAATTTAATGAGAGAACGCCCTCATTATATTTTTGATTAATATTTCAGACGAGGGTGCTTGAAAAGGGTAACTCAAACAGGATTTTTATCATAGCCTGTTTCAAGCGTTTCACAACATGGGGCTTTTTCCGTGTTTTCCGACGCTGGACAACGCCCAGAAATGAACAAGGCTTCCATTTTCGTTCCCGAACTAACAAGGGAAACATGCAATTCAGAGTGTCGTTAATTTGATGGGGGAGGGGGATTGCAGTGCGCTGGAAAAAAGTGCGCCTCTCTTGTTCTCCTGGATTGAGATGTTCGAATTTAACAATGTTTCCCTAGAAAAACATTGATGAGAAGACAGAATTAAACTCCGTTGAATGTGAAATTAAATATTTGTTGAAGTTCGTGCATTTAGCAATTTTTTTGAGGAATAAAATAATATATACTTTCAAATAAATAAGTCCGAAATTTGCATTATTATCTAGACATTAAGCATGTCGCACTGCCTATTATTGTGACTCGACATACAAATAAAGTCCGTTAAAAATTAAATTAATTAGACTCGTTTGTAAATTTATTATGATTTCCTAATTATAATAAAATTATTATTCCACAGTTATTTATTAAATTTTCCCTCAATTGTATGTATCTATTTAAACAGTTATTTAAAGAAATATGTACTAAAATGATTTTAAAAATTTAAAAAAGTCTTATTTTAACGGCGTGTTCATTTTGTTATATTGATTTTATCAATTTAAAATTAAATCAGTTAAATTTCGTTCCATTTTTGATGATTAGATTTCTATATTTTATTTAAACAATAATTAGTGGTCTTATTATGGATTTGTTGTAGCAATGTAGTCTGTTCAAAAGATTATTAAAATGTATTATCTTTTTTTACTAAATTACTACTTGCTCTACTATATACTTTCTTAATACTTATTCTAGTATTTCTAATGAATTCAGTCAATTTCAAATTTAGACTGTAAAACATCAATTTTTTCTTTATGCTTAATTATAATAATTATATATTATTAGCATGTTTGTACATACGTGACCGTTTATTTTGACTTTTTTCACTTTGCAATATTCTATGTTGGATTCAATTCTAAGGATTGTATTGTAATTAATGTGTATGTCTTTATGCGTACAGACCAGTTCACAGATTACCTCGCGGTTGGTCAAACACGTTTGAAAAATTTTATTTTATTTTTTATTTTATTTAAAATTATATAATTTATAATTGTTAATGTATTTTCTTCCCTGCGGTTTCTGGTTACAATTCTCTCAATTTTATTCGAGAATTTTTTTAAATAAGACCTCTATTTATAGGATTACATTTCTCTGTGAGAAATATTTTTCGGAAAATCTTTTTCTTAATATCTTTCGAACATGCTGACATTATGACATTGTTTAACATCAAAGATTAGTGATTTGAAGGATGCAGGGTTGAATTTATTTTTTTTTAGCAGACTCCGTGCCATCTATCTACACATTTACCGTAGGAGAAGCGTAAACATAAAAGTGAAATAGAGTTTCACACATGAAAGTAGAATAAATATTTTACGATGATAAATGTACCTCTTGGAAACGTGCTTTCTGGAGGGGGTGGAAATGATTGAATTCCATTTGTGAGTTAGGCGTTAGCGTGTTGTACGAATTCTGACTGTTAATAGAGTGATAGGGGGGCTGGTCGATGGGAAGCCGTCAGTTCGAAATTTGACACTAATAAGAGCTTGGCGTGGCCGCTCGTTAAAACGGTAACAAACAAGGTGAATATGAGCTGCGGTTTTGTGCCCTTGCTGCATGCAGTTAATTGACAGGGGTTAAGAAAGAACACATCCCGTGCCTCACGAGAAGAGGCCGCCCATACCAAAAACACATCAGCACCCCTCCTAGGGCCGATTTACCAAAGTAAATCACCCCAAAGCGATCCGTTATCGCTTCCAGAACGGGGAAGAGCTTGCAAACGATCCTTAACTCAATTTTTTTCGTCGCCATACTGACTCGCTATTAACCCTGAGGAAAATGTCGGTTTCAATTTCGTTAAACTAGTCGTAGTTGGACGAATCGACGAGCCGTTCGAAGGTTTTGCAATTTTTATATAACATTAGAAACTATGTTTTATCCCTTAATTTATATGGTAGTCGAGTGACTAAGGTTTCCTACTTGGCCAAACTCAAAGTTTTGAGAGCAAATCCAGGCATAACCCAAGGAAATTTAATTCAGATCAAAATTAGAAGCAATCGCGAAAAGTAATTTTGTCAGTGATGACCTGCGAGTAGTTAGACGGTAAACCATCTTGTATGACAATAATTGCTATACTTTCTATTTTACCTCATAACTTATTCTAGGAAGAAAGCAGTTGCGACAACTATACTTAAAAATGTAACTATATTTTTCAAAAAATCTTGTGGGGTCACTGTTTGTGTTAGTCTCTCTTACTTCCATTACGACCTATAAGATCATCGTTGAATTGACCCTTCTCTAACTCCATACAAGTTTCTGAGCAGTTAGTGTCCCCATTGCGATGTGGCAGTACCATTTCCAAGCAATTTATACTTTGAAATCGCAAAAGGTATGCTTCTATGTCACATTCATTTCATGGCAGAGTCTACAGGGTTCTGTCTGAGTCTTATTTTATCCTACAAATTAATTAGACAAAGCGTAATGTCAAGACCTATATTTTTCTTTTTACAATTAGATGCTTGCTTTCTAGGTTAAAATTTTGAATTTTATTTTTTGTTATGTAGTGTCAATTTATTGGTTAAATCTCAATCAACTTAATTTTTTTGGAATCTGGTGGATTTACTCTATGTGTACTTATTTCTTTCTCAATAAATTTGTTCAGCCTGCTTTTGTGTGTGTATGAAAGTACGTACGGTCTTGGACCAAAGTTAGAGCTGCTTCCGATTTCCCTAGCATTCAGCACTCAATGAGCACAATACCTTCCACTTCTCCTATCCTGGCTCCCACGTCAGTGCTTCCTGATTGCGTTTTACCATGAGTTATAGATATAGTTGGAACTAGAAAAGCGGCATGAGTGGAAAGTGGAAGTGTATAACGCATGTAGAGCTCCTTGGCTGCCTGAGATTATTTGTGCACATTTCAGTCCATATTTTAATATTTATTGTTAGCAACATTCTACAGAACGATTATTAATTAGGGAAATTGTTAATGTTGGACTACAAATTTGGCTAGGTAAAATATTTGGATGACTGTTCCACTTTGAAACCAGTTCTGTAACATAATAACGTCTTGATTACATTGCACAATATAAATTTTTAACATTGTTTGGCCTCAGTTTCAAGACTTTGCCTTCTTATCCTGTTTATCCTTCGATCATAAAATCAGAACTCATGAGATCGTTTCTATCTCGAACTTTTAACGTCCACAGTCAAAACCACTAAAGTTCCCACCTCACCCTGGTTTTTTAAAACTCTCCTATTTCTACTACAAAGTTAATTCTGTTCCGGAAACTGTTCCGTCAGTTCAACAACATACAGTCCACAAACGTCAAATACATAATTTTTTTCAAGCCTAAACAAACACCAACGATGATTCTAACAATTAAAAGCATTATGCATGTGGTACGAAGATCAAAACCATCAAAGTAAACGTTTTAACATTCTACAATATTTTCGTTAAAATTTACAAGCTTTTCAACAATTTATCAAAGCATTTCCAGGCTCGTACATTAGCATTGTTTAAGAAAATGTCTTGGCAAATTAAATGTGCGATTATTTCAAAAAGTGACTAACTGCACATATCTATAGTTGGGTTTTTATGCTCCCTTGTATGATGGAATATGCTGCACTGTATATATTAACTGTAAAATTCAAATTCTCAACATATATCGAGTTAGTATACGAACATTCAAAATTAAATTCAAAATAAATGTGGTATATATAAACATAAAGGAGCTTTTCTAGTCAATATTATTGACGTTCTGAACTTTTACGCCCCCCAGATATTTTGCCTTAAATGAACAACTGATATTGGAAAAACTTTGGCCCTAACATAAAAGACCAAGTATGTTGGTTCAACCCGATAGTGATCTCCAGAAAGAACGCACATTATGCAAATATTATTTGGCAAGAAGCCTCGTGAAGAAAATAAAGCCAGTAATTCAACTGAGTCCATTGGGTAAAGATGGATTTATTCGGATTTCCAGAATATAAATTAGATTTTATGCAAGTTGATCACGTCATTTTAACATTCCTGAATATTGGGCAACAAGGACACGCTATATGTATTTTCTAACAATCTCCAATCAGTCCTAATTTATTACAAAAGCAGCGAACCGGTGATAATGGAAAATTATGCAAAATTACGCAGGGGAAAATACAGTGGGCGTCGGCGGCCGCAACGGTTAAGGCGTTACGCGCTTCTCCACTGGAAGCCAATGGTCCGGGTTCGAATAAGTGACATACATACAAATGGGCTGTTTTCAAAAACTTCTACCTCTTCCCCTCCGAGGGTTGATACAATCTCTGTATTGCAAAAAAATGAAATACATAACTCGTCCTCTGACTAAAAACCACCCTGGTCATTAAAAGTCCAATTTGTTGATAATTACTTTATCTATTTTACAGTAATAATGTATGTAAGTGTTGTTGGGGCAAAACATGTTGAAAGAATTGTTGTTGATCAGATTTCCTGTTTCAGATATACAGACAATTTCAGAGCATCTACATAATCCATATAATGAGTAATCTCCAAGTGAAAATTGTACAAAATCAGGGCGCGATGGAAATCAACAAAGACTTATGTAATTAAATTTCTTTGAGTGATGTTTGATCTCTGGGTGCGCTTAATTTCGTTTCTCGTAGCTGATTATACTCGCTTTAGTTTAATCAGAATATCACAGAGGATGTCCCTGTCAGAACGTAATTAAATGTACCTATTTCTTTTCCGATTCAAGGACTAATTCAAATGCCTAAATATGAAACAAACTTGTCTATATGTAGTCACAGTGCTCATGAAAAAAATCCGATGGAAGAACAGAAAATAGATTTACTTTGTAATTCGTAGGGCTGACTAATTTTCATGTCGCACAGATCATAAAAATCAAAGTTTCCGTAATATGGAGGCACATTACATTTACTTACTAAAACAACATTTTCTACTAATTTATACATAGCTTAGTGAGGTCAAAAATGTGTAAATTTAAAAAAAATTAAGTCTAAATTTTAACAATCATAGTCGATAAAGCTGCAAACACATTTTGCACGTGTTTTTATGACCAATAAATAGGCAAAAATATGTACGAGTTGGATTCGAATAGTTTCGCATATTATGTTTCAATATGATATTCATACAACTTGATAAATAATGACATTGTAGATGGCTATGGCGAAATGACAGGGGAAAGGGAGATAGTTAGATAAAAAGATAGACATAATGATAGAAATGAACGAAAATTTCAAAAGTTGGACATACGTTACATAAACAAGAAAATACCAAACTAACAAGCGCATTACCAGATATACCTAGTCTATAAAAACCTACCTATAAAAACCGCTGTGTTCGATATAAACGTATGCCGATATTAGTATTTAAATAATTCTGAAGAGAAGCTAAAATTCAGGTATGGGAGAGTTAAAAATGCGCAAATAACTTTTGAACATTTGGCAATAATTTTACACAATTGGCTTCTTTGTTGTACATTGTCCATTAAAAATATGTGTTATTTTTTTTGCTGGGGCTTCCGACATCGAAGTCATTTCAGCCCCACGCTCAGTCTACATTCTATACACGTTCAGACACATCATTCATACGAATAAATACGTTCATACAATTAAACACATTCACACAGCACACTCATTCCGTTTACAATTAAACTAAGCTAGAATGGGGTCGATGGGGTACTTTTATTAATATTCCGCCATCGACCCCGCACACACACACTCACTCGCTTTCATCGTTCGAGGGGCGATGGTGACGTTCTATTCACCCTCACCCTACGCCATTCACACCAATAAATACTTGCACACAGACAAAACACAAAGACACATAACACATACTATATACAATAAAAAAAACCAATTTCCCCTAAAAAGCGGAACATGGAACTCAGAAACTCGCTACCGTGCTCGAGGACTCTTCTTAAATCCGGCGGCATGCCTGCACGCTCCCTGTAAGGAGCCAAGGCTTGACACGCCTCTATTATGTGGGACACATCGAGCAACCTTTCTCTGCATAAGGGACACCTGCGCGGGCTTTGGCCCATAAACAGGTGCCCATGTGTCAACCGAGTATGGCCAATCCTCAGTCGGGTGAGGACGATCCCTTGTCTCCTGCTCAGATTCTCTGAGGGCCATTTACCGGTCGTACTCTTGACTCGCAAGAGCCACTCCGACGATCCCGCCCACTGACGCTGCCATCTTTCCTTTATCATATTTTTAACTGCGTGCTTAGCGTCAGGGGGCCTGATCGCGATGGTCCGATCTGGAGGTTGGGACGTACCGGCTTTCGCCGCCTCGTCCGCGCGTTCGTTACCCTCCAGGCAGACGTGTCCGGGAATCCAGACAACAACCACCGTTTTTCCTAGAGGCTCCAGCTCCGCGTATTTCTCTAGCAAGAGCACGACAAGAGGGTCCACAGAGAACCAGTCGCGTATAGCCCAGACAGCGCTCAGAGAGTCGGTACATACTAGGAAGGTTGAGCCCTCCCCGGTCCGCACCGCAATATGTGTTATTCTGTGGCCGTTAGTTTATACTTATTTGGAGATTGTGAGATTGGATCTGGTGGTAATCAACACGACACCTAGTAATGACACATTTACAGACACTTTGATCTCTTAACATTATCTTAATAAAGATGGAAACCCTTACATAGACAGCATCTCTCGATCTCCAAATAATCATTGTCCATTTGTGTCAGGCGAACAATATGTGAATCAAGAAAATATATAAAATTACATTATGAAAATGGCAACTAGGTATCATAGCGAATGTACAGTTTTACCCAGTTCGCAGAAATGACAAGCAATAAGTTTCATCTAGGATTGTACACTAACGTTTAGGGTGTGTTATGGCATAGAGTAATGTCTTTGCTAGAGATGCTAAAAAATACCAAAATCCATGAAACATAACCTTTACGAACTTTCCTATTATTCAATTCGTCTAAGTAATACTATTTTACTATCTTCTTTAAGGTCTTTACAGGTGAAAGAAGGAGAAAAGTGTTGGAATCACCAAGATTTCGGGAACATTATGGGTCGAGAGGTTCGCTTTGAGAGGAGACTCTTGATGGAAAAGGTACATTTGCGGGATTACTGGAAATTTATAAAATACGAAAAAAGGCGCATAATGAGTACACAGAGCTTGTTAGCCTTCACTGCCCGTATCAATCCCACCTTATGCGAGACGACGGTGTGTGTCGTTTTTCATCTTATATTGTAATCCTTTGAATGTATTATTTTAAACAAGCTTTAAATTTCTACTCATGAATGTAATTTCCTGTGATAATATTTTGTTTTAATGACAACAATAGCTAGTGAGAACAAAAACAGTTGGACTTGTAAATGTGAGTTATTAGTGAGGTAATTTAGTTTATATATAAAAAAAATTATTGTATATATTAAGTCATTGTTTGTCAATCATTAATGTTGTAATTATTCTTATAGCTATATGCTTCAGAACCTAAACCCTTGCATTAGTTTTTTCCGATGAAAGATTTTTTTCTATTCTTTCTTGGAGAAGTACGCATTGATGGTTTGAATTGTTAAAATGTATGTTAATTATGTTATTATATTTATTATTTTAACATACAGGCCACTGATGATGGCAACATAATGTTGCCGGAAGCTGGGAGATTCCAACACTTCTGTCCTTCTTTCGCCCTGTAAAGACCTTAAAGAAGATATTGCATTCTGCATTGACCATCTGCAGGTCGATCTACAAACATCATTTCTGAAGGCTATTTTACTATTAAAAATGATACATTGCATTTGTTCGAAGGCAATATAATTCCAGGAGATATCGATGATCGGAATGCAGAAAAGCAAGGTTCAGCTGTTTCGTTAACCAAGCTTACGATCTAGCAACCCGTTGTAAGATCGAGCAAGGCCTGGGAAAACAGGGGCTAATGCTCTGTTTAACCGGTGCAAACGCACTGTTTAATTACAGCGTTAATTGACTGGGTTGCACCCCTTTTAGTCCGCCCCCGGCCATGTCAAAGGTTGTAGCCTTAGTGATTGGCCGCGGTGCTAACCAACCTTTCAAACAAGCCTATTCGGTACTGTTGTTACTTTCACTATTACCTAGTTTTTGGCATCTGTTTTTTTAATTTTGTACAGGTTGGAGTTCAAATTTGAATGAGGAGATGAAAAAAGGTTATTTTTCGAAGAATTGGAAACAAAATTTTTTTTGTATATTCCTTTGAGTTCTCCTGTAAAGTTAACGTCAAAACACAACTTCGATATTCAATCCTTCCCAAATTTCACATTTTGTATTTTTTTATTCAAAAAGACTGATTTTTCAACTTTTCTTTGTGGTCGAATTTTAGTAAACTTTTTATCACGTGAACCAAAATAAATAAATAGAATTAAAATTATTTAAAAGTATGATAAAATAAAATAAAACGGACAGATTGTAAATTGTGGCAATTAAATTTCAAGGTGACCAACTGAATACAATAAATATGTTAACTATAATAATATTGTCTCAAAATGTGTACATAATAACCAGGGCAATTAGTTATCATAAACTTACATTAACGTTTTACTGCCAATTCGTTTTTCTTAAATACACAATTAATTTTACCAAATGAATAAATTAATTATTTCTAAGGTTTTAGTTGAGTTAAAAAGTCAGTGACACGAGCGAGATTTGAACCCAGGACCAGGACCTTCAGCTATATAATATACAATATAATACGCCTCTACTCTACCACTTGAGCCATTGTGATTTCGATCCTCGTGGACAACCAACTCTCCATCTAAACCTGCTATCATTCGAATTTTCTCTCTTTTTGCCACTTTCAAATATCGTGTAGTCTGCATAGGCAGAGTAGCAGCGTATTTAGGCAAATGTCGTGAGTTCGAATTCCGCTCGTGACACTGACTTTTTATCTCATGCAATACCTTAGAGAGAATAATTATTTGATGAAGAAGCAACTTGGTCAATTGACTACGAAAACGAAGAAGAAGTAAAACTAATATATTTAACCAAATATTTACATATGTTCAGATTGCAACTTGACTATTTTTACATTTGCGGTAGAAGTACGAAAGTCACTGGGCTTTATAACCTTCTACAACCTAGTATTGTAATCACTTTGCATTGTTTAGCCTTTTAAGACGTTAGCGGAGATAACTGATTATAAAAAAAGCTCGCTGTACTACGAAAACGTAAATGCATATGAATAAATTATAACGTGAAAATAGACTACGTTGTTTTACTAGGGAATTTTTGGTTCTGCCTTAGTACGTGTGTACAGAAGAATGAAATCTGCCTTTCGATATGATCCGGGATGATCAAAATGTTGGTTGTAACATTTAAATTTTGTTGTAATTTTGTTTGTTATTGACTTATCTAGTCCATCAACAAATGTTTCATGCCTTTTTTAAAATTTTAATTGTTTTCTATAGAGAGGATAATTTGGAAAAATTTTCGTTTTTATAATTAGATCAACTGCTTTTTCTAGCGTTAAGAATTAGGAAACAAAATTATGTTTTATGCCATCAAAGGAGACGAAAATTGTGATTCATTTGTGAATATAAAATTTTATTATATTTGTGTGTTTACTTTGAAACAATTAATTATATTTTTCTCCTTTCGTTTTATTAATATTATGGATAATTTTTTCAATTAATTATTATGTTTATGTAAGGTCTAGTTTGAGATGAAAAAATTAGCTGTATGGGCGAGATTCGAACCCGACCTCGGCTAAATACGCCGCTGCTCGAACCCCTTGAGTTATCATGATCCAATCGTACAATAACTCCCTATCGTGACCTACACATTTTCGAATTTTACCTCTTTTTGCTTTTTTTAAAGCCTAAGTTTGGAATGCTCGTTACATTAACTTTTTCATCTCAACTAAAACCTTACATAAAAAGACTAATTAATTGAAATAATTAAAAATGGTTAATTGAACCACTAAACTTACATGAATTATTGATAATATTTTATTTAAAAGTGAAATTTGTACGGTTTGTCAGAGACAAAGCCTAATTTAAAAAATTAATAGAATTATCATATATAGCAATGAATAGTTATAATTTTTTTCTCCTTTTAATGATGATTCGTATTAAATTAAGCACATCTACCTGTATGTAGGGTGTATTATCATTGGTTGTTACTGAATTGTTCACCATTAGAATTCCATTATTCTCGCCTTTTCTGGAATATCGGCAAACAGTGGGCTCACATATAAATTATGCACCCCGTATTCAGAATCTTTATCCTTACTTTGTTGTCTCCCCTTTCTCATCCTCCTTTTATTTTTTTGAATAAGAGCCATTTATACGCCACCACCGCCCCTACAGTTGGTTTTAAGCCAATATCATTTCAATGAAAATTCTAAATGAAGAAAAATGACGATGGCACATTCGGGCTAGATGAATAATCCGTCACCGAGAGCCTTGGCGGCGTAAATTTGTCAAAAGTTCGATAAATCTCGTTTGTGTCCGTTTTGAACTCTTTCAATATAAGTTGCTCTATTGTTAAATCGGTACTTATGGAGAATTTCATCACTTATTTTTTAAAAGTTTAAAAAAACTATATCGACGCGTTTAATCTTTTTTTAATAATTCTTTGATAACTTTACGGCCCGTTTTGATTACGCCAAGATTGCCACTCCACCTCATCAGTTCATGATTTATTCATTCAACCAATCCTTTTGAATTTAAATCAATGCCCACTTTTTTTTTTACATTTTTCTTATTTCTTTTATATCTTCAAATCATTTAGTTATATACTATAATATAATGATCTGAAGATTGAAGGGATGACAGAAAACATGATATACTAATTGGTTCGCAAAAATCAGGAAACGTCATTGTTAACCAACTGTTGATAAATATGCAAAAACCTCCTTTCTAGAATATCATAAATAGCTGTCATAACGGAACTAATAATAATTGTGTGTGAATTATTTCAGCGTTATTAAGTTGCTCTGCGATAATATGTATTCCACTACAACTGTATGCTCAGCTTTGTCATCTATCGTTCTTGACAAATGAAATAACATAAAAAAGCATATGGATCAGGAATAAACATATCATTCATTAACTAGATTTATGAACGCTACAACATCTAAATAACAGCCATAAGTATGGTTACTACATCATCGTCCACGCATATTATATAACTTCACAAATTAAGGGTCGATGGGGTACTTATTATTCCGCCATCTACCTTTTACTATATTCACTCTAATTAATACATTCATTCTCAACACACGTTGTAAAACAACTCTGTCTCCTCCATGAATCGGAACAGTAGATACTCTATGCTGTGCTCATTTAAATTCGTCTATAGGGTGGCATTCCAAGGCCCTTGCTGTAGACAAGCAATTGCACCCCACAAATTGTTAGGAAACGTCGAGGAATCGGGAACATATACGGGCTTTGGAGCAAAAATAAGAATACGTGTGTCAGCCTCGCATGTGCAATCTTTAATCAGGTGCGGATGACCCTTTTATGACGAGTCAGATCCTTCAAGGGGCAACGTTGAAATTGGGTGTACATGTCATTCTTTGAAACATTTGTTGATGTAATCAATTTTATTCTTGTATGTTTTATCATTATTTTACTTCTTCAGATATCGTGAGATGCGGTCTGATGTGATGTGGGTTTCAGAAGGACATTTTCTTTATCCTGCCAACGTTTCGATCTTTATTGAGATCGTCTTTAGGGCCCAAAGTGTTTGTCTTCTGTGTACTTTTGTCATTCTTGCGTGTCGTGTTGAGAATGCACGTCTTTATTTTACGGGGATTCATGACGGCACAGGTCATGCTTAGAATGAATTTACGGCCACTTAGATTTGAATTGAAGACTTTTATAATGACGAGTATGCATATCATCGGCATCACCGTTGCAGCCACTAGCATCCCAAAATTTGAATTATATATCATGAAAGCGAGGAAGAGAGCAAAAGAAACTACCCCTTAAATGCTACCCTTTAAAACATTGTTAGTATTGTAATCATCACCTACTACATACGAACAGAACTTTATAAAAATTAATTTTATAATTTTACGCAGAGCTTTATCGAAATACATATGAAAGGTAATAAATAATCCAGGCATCTTAATGATGGGAGCTCGAAAACATACTGTGTGAAGTCAATCCGTATTTTATATATCCTACAAAGAGAAAATAAAGCTGAACTATCGGTCCCCCAAATATTTGCTTATGTACGAATATCAGCTATGTTTTTATATCTCTATAAATTTTAAATAAAAAGGACTGTGCTATTTTATCTGCATCGCTCATGTTTGTATATATTATAAAAACAACATATGCATGAAATATTATACCAACTCGCTGGAGACAGACAAAAAAAATTTCTCTGCGAAAATTGTACTTAGCGCTGGAGAAAAGGGTTAAGTTCGGAGGTCGGATCGTATGAATAAACCGAGGAGGGGGTCGGACCCTCGCAACCCCCGGGTTTATATTTGCATTCATTATACCGCCACAACCCCCTTAGGCCTACATTTCATTATATTATATTTATAACCGGTTGAACCCCACGGTTACCAATTATGTTACAAATATATTAATCATTTAATGATTTCTTCTGTATCTTTCTCTTTAGTATGAATGAATGTAATTCATCCGCGATTACCTGTTGCTACAACTTAGAATTATTTGCTCAGTCATACCTGGAAAGAATAGATTATAATTTACTTAAACTTAACACAAGTTTGTATCAATTATATCACCGACGTCAGACCATTTTCATCATGCACAAGGAATCTTTTATTTATGTATTAATGAGAATCACGTGGGGGATCAAGAAAAGGAGATAGGGTAAGAAAATCGATTGAACAATGAGCCGTGTTGTTAACTTTGGAGAAGTATGCTTAAGTACTTTCTCCATCTTCAGTAATTTTCTATATTTTATATTCAAAAGGAAGGACAGGATCGTCTGGATTATTGTTGTACTGCTTCATCCGAGCACGCGAGTGGAAACTTTCTAAACCCTCATTTTCAATTTAAGTTATTCCCTGAAAGAAGGGGATTTAGAGATCTATTTCTTAAACTGAAAACACCAATTTATGGATCAATCTAATAATGTGTTAAATTTTATGGGCGTTTATTTTACAAACAAATTCAAATATATTAGTAAAATGATGCTTCTTTTGGAAAATTTTATATTTTGTGATTAGTTCTGTTATTTTATTATTGATTAATAAAATCACAAAATAGTCTTATTACATCATAGTTTACCACTAAAACCAGTAGTTGATAACTTTTCACTAATGGAAAAATAGAAATACAAAACAAAATAGGAACGGATAATCAAAACTCATCACTATTATTATTGTTTATCATAAAATCGCCGAATTTGTTTAAGAAACACCAAATCTTATGTTCGAATCAGAAAAGTAGGCAAAAAAATCATTTTCATATTACTATTTCCAGTTCATAACAGTTGCTTGCTGTCATATATGGAAATATCTTATTGTTTTGTCCTAACAGTAAGAACCATGTTATTGGTATGTAAACCTCGTTTACTGACCCCAAAGCTGGCTATAACCCACACTTTTAGCTTTTCTAAGGAAGGGTTGAAGTCTTTTGGGCGGTAGGGGGTAAAAACCAATACCTCAGATATTGGAATTTACTACCTTCCGCCAGGCTGTGGAAAGATTTTATTAAAGCGGTCAAACCCAGTGGAATCGCATTTGTTAAGCTCTTCGGTCAGGACGTCATATTAGTAATAAGAATCTTCTGTTATGAGATGCTTACACGTTACCGCTATTGCCCATGATCCGACCGGTCCTAGGGAATGAAAAAAACGAAAAACTCCCGTTTTTCCCGTGTGCTGGACTTAGGGATTTTATGCTCAACGGCTATCAAAATCATATTTCCAATGCCATCTCTATGATTTCCATCTACCACCCATCGAATTATAAAATTCGAAATTATAAAATTCGAGATAAGCATGACAAAAGTGCTTTTGCAAAGTTATAAATATATCGTTGAGATTGTTTTAATTACCAACAGACTTTATGTATTAGGAGTGATATTTTGTCTAGGATTATTGTACAGCAATGTCATTTTTTTAAATTAAGAAATGTTACAAAGTATTATTATGCCGCACCTTTATCGAATAATGATCGATTTCTGAAAATCATTACAAACGATCCTAGTGTATAGTGTTTACCCGCAATGAATCATTTATAGGTACGAACCACTCATTCCTGTGATCTCTTTTCGTAGTCAATATTACAGGCTGATGACGTATTATTACGAATTGTCTACTATTAACCAGTACGGTGATTCTTAAGTTCAATACAGTTCTGACGGAAACACACATACAATACATAGTTATTACTTTCAGTAAAAAGTGCGACAGTTCACATGAAAATAAAGTCCAGCATGAAACACAATATTTGATTTATTTAAGTGACATAGAAATTGGGCTATGATTTTCTGTTGGGCACGTTATAAGATGTTAAATATTATAATTCATTGATTATAATTTGACTGATGTTACTTTAAACATAATCTCTCTTCGGCGCTTCATTGTCTCTTTGAAAATTCAAATTCAAATTTAATTATAAATCTTAAAAATTATTTTATACTTCGCAGAAGAAAAATAGATATAAAATTTTCCTTTCATGGACAGTTAATCCGGGAAGGACATAGGATTGGTGAAATACTGTATTGGGGTTCCGGGGTGTGAAAACAAATATAGAATTTTTTTCCATCTAAAAAAATATGATTTAACGTTTTTTGTAAAAATACAAACAGGATCAATCATCCGGGTAAAGGAAATTAAGCTGCATGTTGGAATACAATTTGTTCCTTGTATTTCCACAACACTCATAGGTTTATGAGATTGACCAAATAAAGATTAATTAATTGATTTTATGGATTATATGTATAATTTGATGACCGTTTTTCGTACTGGCAAATAAAACCCAACTCTCACCTCAAATTTTGGTAAAACTTAAAACTTAATAATAAAAAATTTGTCCAAATCCAAATATCTCCGGGTTTTTTTCTAAAACAAAATCGTGTTAATTTTGAACGAACTTCACCGATCTACAGGAAGATTCAAAGTAGAGGGAAAGGAGATAAAAAATAAAACGTTTGAGATGTTTTCTTTAGTTTCAACTTTTTTTTTTTTTTTTTTTTTTTGAGAGAGAGAGAGAGAGAGAGAGAGAGAGATCATCTAGAGAAAAAGGTCTAACAATCTAATCAAATTTTTGACGTCGCTTTGAATAATAAATTATCTGCTCTCCGACGGTTGTAAAATCGCTGAATCCAGAGTTTTTTAATTTAAAAAAAAAAATTGAATTAAGTGGAAAACAGGATAGCGTGTAGGTGTGTCGCAGAGATTTACAAAACAGATTATATTACTTCTCTTTCCAACTTATAAACATATTGTATATATATTTACACATAAAAATCAATTACCAATTTTCATCAGCAAAATAACAGAAATATAAACCTTTTGATTATTTGACTTAATTACATTGTCATAATTTAAAATATTGCGCTGAATTTAATTTACTGAGTAATTTTTTTAGATTTGCGACGCATGAGGAATAGTAACCTCAATATTTACATTTTTATCGTTCGATCAAATGCAACAGCAATAGATTGGGGGCTTTATGTTCCATTTATTTGACTTTTCTATTCAATCAGCCTCAATAATAAAGAAAGTTAACAAGAAAAGTTTTAATTATTTTCGTTCAGGGTGTATTTCGAGAACGTGGAAGCTAGGGAAGAGGCTAGCACGTCCGCACCCGGGAAAGTCATTCCAAATTAAATAAACCAAGAGCGTAACTTGATTCAGCGAAGAGTCTAACATACGGGCCCACTCAAAGAATCAACTTTGCCAAAAAAAAAGAAAGAAAAAAGGAAGAGGAACAAAGGCTTCCATTCGGCTAGAGTCACAACCGGTGTAAATGAAGTAAAAACACGGTGTCAATTCCTCAAAAAGTTAATTCGTATCGGACTGTGCAGTCTGTAAAAAATTTCACGTTTATGAAAACGATCTCTTTTCAAATTCGTTGGCGCATTCATAAGACGAGAATCGCCGTTTCTAAATCTCAACAGTGTGATAACTTCAAACAATACTAGTGGAAGTTAATTTAAGGCAGAGCACTGTCTTCACACGCCACCACGTTGGTACCAGCTCTTTGTATGCGGCAGCACCGCATTTTGGTGGGTGGTTTGGTTTTTAATTACGATGATACATTGTCACTGAGGCGAGTTAAGGCAACGCGTTTCTAGGTCCCCTGTTCTGCATATTGGAAGACGTCTGGGTTTCTGATCGCAAGTTATGTTTCATAAGTTGTTTTTTGTAGTGCGTGTAAGGTATTGGTGTGAATGGTGAAGGGTGTATAGCGTTACCAATACCCCTTCAGTAGTTTCTGTGTTTAGGGTAGAAATATTGTTCTTTAAATGTCGTTTTATTCCACTTTATCGGGCTTTGGTCTTGACCGATTTATTCACTATCGATATAAATTAGTTTCTTTGTTTATAACCACTCCCGCAAGGATTTGACATTGGCATCCAATGGATTCGTTTTCCTAGACAGGAGGTAGACGGATGACAAAGGTCTCCTCGGAAAATGGACGTCCCTCAAAAGAGACATATTTCAATCAAAACGGAATTAGCCAAATAGTCTAGTAGGACAGGTAGTTGTCAAAAGTGACTCAGCGCAGTAAGGTGAGGTCGATTATTCCCTCAGGTCCGAATTAATGGCATTTCTCTTTAATGCCCGGCCATCTAATGGAATAATACAAAAACAAACAAAAAATATTAAGATTGTGAACAACATGCTAGTTCACAAGGCAGAGACAAAAACCACCATGCATTCACTTCATAAGTCCTATTTAACAAAATATTTGTTTTAGACCACTTCTAAGAATCTTATGTGGGAACAATACTTATTGGTTTCTAGTCTCTTTGTTTACAGAGAGCATAAAGAGACAAAAGGGAAAACAAGGTAGAAACAGTTTAGCACCTCTTAGAGCCCTTGAGGGCGGCCATGTTTTATCACTTCAGAGCCCTAGGGGGTGTAAATAAACAGACTCCTACCCTTGCTCAACCCTTCTTTCACTGTAGTATATCTCCAATTAAAAAAGCCTTTCGCCTATACTATTTCAAGGGGAATTTATCTTCCACTTCAATGTAAACGTTGGAAATTCCTTAAAGACAAATACCTCACCTGTAAATTCAGCATATCGGTTTTCTTTAAAACGCATTTATTTATAAGAAAAATTGGTGTTTATACATAGAGTTTACTTTTTTTTATTAGGATTGTGATTAAAACAGTTTTCAACAACAACAGTTTTCTTATTTATACGTGAAAACGTTGGCAAATAAAATTAGTATGAATCAAATGCACTAAAGGTTTTAAAGATAAAATATCGAAAATTCAATCGATTTATAATTTTCAATAACGTTAACTAGTCACATAACAAAGATTTACTTCATATCTAACTCCAGTCTTTACTAAAAATTTATTTCATTATTTAAAAAAACAACGAAACCTGAAGAGATCCTTGTGTGGTTAAGGCTTCTTACGCCTATTGGATAGCGCATCCGAGTTCAAATATTCATATCTCAAGTAATTTTAAATGAGAATTTTAATACATTTTTTGGTGAAAATTGTATGACCTTCATTTTGATAACTTGAGCGTTAAATTTCCTTTATGGGAGGAATTGTTTCATTTAATTTTTTACTTAACCTCGTTATTTCTAAAAATAAGAAGTTTATCCGAAAAATAACGTGAAAAGTGGAAACAGAAACATTTATTTTCCCAAATAATCAATTGTGGCGCTTGTCTTTCTTTCTTTTACTTTGACCTAAAATGTTAATTGTGGAATCAACCATATTTTATACACATACCTCATTCTCTCTAACCATGTATCTATCAATCAACTATATATCTAGTTATGTTCTGCAAATGCAAAATAAACTAATGCTTATTCAGATATTGTGAGATGCAGTCTGGTGTGATGTAGGTACCAGAAAAACATTTTCTTTATCTTGCCAACGTTTCGATCTTTTATTGAGATCATCTTCAGGGCCTGGGATTTACAAACATAATTTACATTTAGAAAATACATATAGAATTTGGAAATACAATGAAATACAATACAAAAATTATATTTTATATTCTATCAAAGTATTTCTACTCACTCAAAGTGTTTGTCTTCTGTGTAATTGTGCCATGTCGTGTTGAGAGTGCCAGTGAGATTTTACTGTTTCATGTTTATAACAACACAACACAACAAAACAAATTTAAACGTAATTTTTTAGAAATGGTTTACATCAACAAGGATAAACACAGCATCAATTACAGAACAGATACATCCAAACTCAGTCGCAGCTACGCCAACATCATTAATCAAATTCAATACAGATAACATACATATATCATCACATTACATTCCACACATCAAATAATTTTCGCATAGTCTAATTGTCCAACAATCTAATTTTCCTTTTCCCATTTATCCCTTTCTACATAATCCTAAAAGAATAAAGTGGCTGAAACATTACCAACACATTGTTTCCCTTTGTCGGCTCTTTTCACCTCAAAGAAGCCGACGACCTATACAAAATTGTCTCTTCTATACCCACTTCCTTCCCCACCACTTCAAAATCAAACATATATAAACATGAAACAGTAAAATTTCACTGGCACTCTCAACACGACATGGCACAATTACACAGAAGACAAACACTTTGAGTGAGTAGAAATACTTTGATAGAATATAAAATATAATCTTTGCATTGTATAAATTCCATATTCTATATGTATTTTCTAAATGTAAATTATGTTTGTAAATCCCAGGCCCGGAAGATGATCTCAATAAAAGATCGAAACGTTGGGACGATAAAGAAAATGTTTTTCTGATACCTACATCACACCAGACCGCATCTCACGATATCTGAATAATTATCCGTTAACGGTCACTAATCTCTACACATAAACTAATGCGTTATTTATTAATCCATTCATTCGTTCTCTCTCTTCTAATGATGTTGCTCTGGTAAAAATAAATAGAATTTCTAACCATAATTTAGTACAATATATTACTATTTTTTTAAATAATATATATTGAATTTAAATAATTAAATTTAATTCTAAATATCTAATAATAATTCTCTGCTAACAATAAATATCAGCGAAACCATAGTTCATTATTCAGTAATTTTGATTAAAAAAATGATCATATGTAAAAATACAATGTTTATTTAAACTTTATATTCCAAACAATTAACTAACTTTTAAAATGATTTTGAAATGTATTACTATGAATTGTTAACTTTGTGATAACATTTATTAAAAACATCAAATTCAAATTAATTATTCGTAGTGTTAGTAATTAATTACTCGTAACATGAGTTGCCCCATAGCACACTATTTAGGCTCATGTACAACGTAATGATTTACAAGAGGAATTTTTAGGCCGGAAAATTTTTAAGCCTTCGGCTTTATAAGCGAACGATGATGAGAAGTATCACTAATGAGAAAGTCTTAAGCGTTCGTCAGAAAAGGGGATCTGAACTTTTCACAGCGTCGGGCTAACTCTTTGAAGTTGAAGAGGCATTTTGATGGTGGTCGTAATTATTAAAGAAGCCTATTGTATGACGGGCTGAAGTTTCATTGAGGTCCATCCCGTGAAGATAGTGCAACTTGAAGGGGAGCAGGCTCACGTTTGATGTAAGTTAACAGTTGTGTACGAGAAGAAGCCCGCTTCAAGAGTCTCTTGCTTTGATCCAAAGGGCCCTTTTGTTCATCCCTTGACGCCTCCTCCCATCATTCTTCAACCACTCAACGCTTTACATATCCCGGACTTCGCGCCCTGAAATTCTTTTGTCCTCTCAATATCCTTTTTTTTTACTCTCCTTAATATATTTCCCCCTGAAACGAAATATTACGAAAATTACTTGGAGATTAGCATGAATGTTGATTATAATTTAATGGTTATGTATTGACATAATTTATTATTTCGGTAATGTTAAATTGTGACATTCGGTCTAAAGGGGAAGAATTGTTAAGACTTCTACAATCAATTCTTAAATATTTTTTTCATCATAAATGAAAAAGACATGCTAAACTGCAATAATTTTTTTTTAATTTAAAACTTCACACAAACGAATGCTGAACAATGACATTTATAATTTCATTATGAAACATCAGCTCTTGGGCCATGAGACGGCAGTTAAAACTTTTTCTGTGACGTTATTATGCTTGTAGGTCGAATCATAAAATCCCCCTTGGGCGGCTGCCCGTAATGTCGTTTTCAAAAGTTTAATATAAAAGGTGAACCACGATTGCACAGGTTTTTACGAATGATGAAAAAACAAATCCATCCGACCCTAAACCGTCTTGAAAACATTACGTCTTGTTATAGAAGATGATGAAAAAAGGATGTAACGTCGAAATTCAACTTTAAAAAGTCCTATATTTTTAACCAACAAAATTTTTAAACCAGCAGCAATTGTTTACATAGGCACGTTAAATTCGATTTCATTTAAAAAATACATTGCTTCATTTTATTAATTGTCAAAGGAATTGAGGTTCAAGAATAAAGAATTGCGGTGATGGGTTATGTTTCCAAAATTTGAATAATATGAAATGTGTGGGGTTTAGTGACTGTTAGCCATAGAAGATTTGGAAATCGTGAGGTGCGGTCTGTTGTGACATAGGTTTCACAAAACCAGTGTCTATATCATGCCAACGTTTCGACCTTTATTGAGCTCATCTTCAGGTGCAACGTGTTTGTTTTCCGTGGAGATGTGAGATTCTTGGGTGTCGTGTTGAGAGTGGATTATGGAAATACACTATCCTGTATTTCTTTCTTCTTGGTCACCCCCTCCCCTGTCACGCTTTTCGTCTCTCTCCCTCTCTCTCCTTCCTCTATTCTCATTCCATCTTTATCTTTCGCTTTTTCCTTTACCTTTCTTTCTTTCTCTGTCCTCGCTGTCATTCTAATGTATAGATATAATATATAAGAAGAAATGTTACCTTTTAATGAAATTGTATAGAAATAATTAAGAAGCTTAATATTACTGAAAGAAATGACGTATAGAGAGATACATACGCTAAATAAGTATTACAATACTTTCATACTGTGATACATTGTTATGATTAAAACGAGTTTATTTGTTATATTATTTTATTTATTTGGTTTTATAATTTTTCTTAAAACAAAACGCAAATACATGTCCATTATCGAAACTTCAAGAATCAAGTCGGCAGATATAATCAATTAATTACAAATTAGAAATAGGTTATTCAAGTGAAGGGAATATAATAAATAACCTGTTATTCCATAGCAGTCGTGAGAAGGAAGGGATGTAACCGACTATGCTATTGAGAACAATGTCGCTCTTTATCATTTAATACGGGACGTACTGTATTTATTTATCAAAGAATGTATTGTTTTATTCGTTGAAGAAAAGGTAAAATTAACTGGGCAACGTTCATGTTGTCTTATTTCACTGCGGGAGAAACGTGTGATGGAGTGAACCTGGGCTCACACGAGGCACAATGAAACTGGGCGGGTGAAAATTAATCACAGCCATCACAAAACGATAAATCAACCCTTCAAAGACAAAGACAGCTTTCAGAATCGTTCATACATTACACACATGGTTTGAAACTCACTGTTATCAAAACTACAAAACTGTTTATTTCCAGGTCGTTCGGTATCACGTGGGATAAATTATCAATGACCGTTTAAAAAAGTTACCTTTGTTTAAATTTAATGTGATTTTGTTATTTATATTTATTTTCGTCAATACGTTGTGCTGAGTGTCGATTTTATGTTTAATTAACAGCTAACGTAATTTTAACAACCTCCGACTTAGGTGAGATGTTGGCAATTACCATTGCTTTCTACCCTCATTTATCATGAAGGAGTTTACAAAGCTTTTGGACCATTTTATTGCCTTAAATTATAACCGTCAAATACAAGCAGCTTAAAACGTTTACTGAGAAATGTTTCAGCAGCATGCCAATCGTATATACCAAAAAATGGAAAAATAATCGATACCAATAAGGCTAAAAAAAATTAAATAGTGTTATACTGACTTCAAATCTCGTTACTTTCATCGTTTAAAAAGCGTATTGTTGGAGCAAAATTATTAAAATGTAACAGAATAAAAAAAGACGAACTAGTATATTTGGCCAAGAGAATAAGTGAAAGACCGAACACGTGACTTGTAATAAAAAAATATTTGTATTTATCAATTTATTGCAAAACATCGGAAATTAATTCGGGTTCGATACTGCGCCTTTCGGCATTTTGCATATATAATTATAATTTTTTGTATTTTTTTATGTCTCATAACCTTTGGTTTAACAAATTGAACACTTCACCGTACTCTCCTTATCTCAAACCGCTCTATTCTCTCGCTTTTTACCTGATACTATACGTTTTGATAACTTTTTCGCCATTTCTGGTGGTTATATATATACATGTCATAAATTTGTATTAAAAGGCTAACTTGAAAGGCAGTAAAAACATAAAGTTTTGAAAAAAAAGGTTATAGATCCCACACGCACTGTTTTTTAATTTTTTTAGTTCACCAACAATTAGGTTTTCTTGCAGAAAAAATACGTTGTACGTAGTGTTTAGTAAAGTAATAATTTTCATTAGCAATTTGTTTTAATGGTAAAAATTATTTTTAAAAATTTGTAATTTTTCTTCCATTATTATTTACTCCAATAGACGGCGTTACGGTTTTCGTCAGTTATTTCAAACAATAGTTATCTTCGAATTGAAAAATCATAAATTTCCTTCCATCGGCAAGCAAATTCAACATTCCGTCCGAACGGCAAACAGTTGGCGGTCGTTAGCGGTAAGGCGTGTACAGAAGATTAGGTTACATACACAACTGGGAGCGGCTTTATATGTCAATCGATAAATTAATTAGATTAAATTAAATTTCTCAGCATATAAGGGATTCCGGGGAGGGTCAAAAGGTTCACACTGACCCCGCCCCGTTCTAGTGCTCAATCCCCGCAAATCCACCCTATGATTTTCTGATCAAAGGGAAAGAAGCTGATTGACAGGGGAACGGCTATTGGACGTATATTGGATTGCTCCGACGTCCATTGAACATATAAGTATGTGAATTATTAATACAAAAATTTCAAGCTGCCTCTTCTTGCCCTGCTAGGATTTTTTGCCAGTTATTCCGACTGAGATTCCTTTATCTGCCCCCTTTCTCCAAAATAGGCCGACGGAAATTCACGATATTTATCCAAGGAAACAGAATTCTACACGCAATTGAATTATACCATACCAAATGGTTACAAACGTTCTTGTTTGTTTATAAATATTTACAAAAACATGAAAGGTATTGGTTGAGATAAAAAAGTGAATGTCACGAGCGGGTTCGAACCCACACTAATCACTCACCACTTGAGCTATCCTTCCTTCGATCATCTCGGACAAAAACTTCCCATCTTAACCCAATCTTACAAATTTTTCCTCTTTTTTGACATTTTTTAATTTCTCTTTAATTAATACATTAAAATTAATTAATTGAATGATGTTATTTAATCAATTGGATCAGAAAACCTAAGGAATATAAAATAACTTTCTGACATACATAAAATTCATTTTATCTATTTTTTAAATTTTTGGTTAACAGCTCCTTAGTTTTCGTGTAATAAGTTTGCACAGGCCAGAAGTATAAATAGGTCAAGAGAAAAAAAAACTAGTGTTTTATTTTGTCTTTGAAAATATTGTATTTTTTCTGGAAAACTATCTCACCTCGCTCGAATGGAAGCAAAAAATCAATAGCTTATGTTCAAATGGGTTTAAAAAATTATAATTTGTCAAATCATGCTGCATTTCTAATTTGCGATACGGTGCTTGAGTGATGCCTGAATGTCGATGAAGGTATAATCATAGCCGGATTTCCGTCACCGAGATGACCCCAATAGAGGCGATATTACACCCAATAATAGGATACAATTTCTTGCTCACACTGTCGTGTAAATCCTACTCCATCATCCATCGACCACTAAAATGCTGGTCCTATTCTGACCTGAACTTGAAAACCAGCTTTCCCGTCACTTAAATTTTGTATAATACACAAGAAGCACAAAAAGTTGCCACCCTTAATATTTTTAATTTTATTTTAGCAGATTTTATATTTATTAATATACAACAATATTTGCTCAGTTTTATAGGGCTAGAAAAAATAAATAACAGCTCAAATCTATCATTTGACATTTAACATTATGAAATGAATTCAACATGAAAAAAATTATGTAAGGTTTATAACTGAAATGAAAAAGTTACTGCCACGAGCGGAATTTGAATCCACCGTTCGGCTAAATAAGCCGTTGAGCTATTTTCGTTTCAAATATTTTTTTTCTTTTCAACCAAAACCTTACAACAAGATTTATTAATTGAAAGAAGTAATTTGATCAAGAGATCACTAAATAAAATGGATTAAAAAAATCAAGCACCAAATTACAATTTTACCTCGCGTTATTCATTGATTTCCATCGAAGAATGTCCTTGTGTGAAACACGTATTTTCCCAGCTTAATATCAAAGTGAAGCAGAACGCCTTCACCTTTCTCATCGGGGCAATTTATTATTTTAAAGGCGTTGAGGCAGTTTGAAAGTACTTAAGAACGCAGGCCAGTTTCAGTGGGGGTGAGGAGGATCGAGCAGCTATTAGACTGGTCCACACGTCACGTATCCACGTAGGTATTGGAGGATCGGCAGTTTTCACTAAATGAGATATCGATTTCCAACTATCCATGCTCGAATGGCCCTACAGGAAACTTCCTTTAAGATAGACCCGGAAGGATAATCTGAAATGTTTAAATTTACAAGGGGGCCTTTTTGGAAAGCCTTGTCTTAGAGAATTTTAGATCGCGTTTAATAAAGCATTATAGTTCTTATTACTCGTTTTCAGTAATTTACAATCAGTACCTATTCACTTGCAATAAGAAGTCAGGACTATAAATGTTAAAATTTAAGGAGAAACAATGTAACATTTCGTTTCAAACAGCAATTGGCAACGATGAAATGCTCGTTTTAACACACATTTATAATACAACATACAATTTACTATGATAAAGTGTTAAGGTGAAGGAAGTTCCTTTGTCTTGTAATACTTTGGAAGTTTCTAGTTCTTATTATGACATGTTGCGAAAGGGCTAAGTTAATATTTCAGAACGTGAGCGGGAGGAAGGTACAAGAGCATCTGCTACCTCTTTTTATTCATTTAAAAGATATACTTTCCGCTCTTCTCTCAACCGAGTCATGACGTATTAAAGCCTGGATGCTCACATTTCAACAGTAATTTGGTTGGTAGTTATAAATGTTTATAAGCAAACACAATTTAGCTGAATAAACTGATAGGTAAATAGAATTATGTTCAATTATAAAAAGCAGTGAGAGAGAGAGAGAGAGAGAGAGAGAGAGAGAGAGAGAGAGAGAGAG
>CM077099.1:5402924-5428771 GCA_039619505.1 Cimex hemipterus | reverse complement strand
GAGAGAGAGAGAGAGAGAGAGAGAGAGAGAGAGAGAGAGAGAGAGAGTCGGTTCAATACATAACTGTAAAATCACAACCATAAACAGTAAAATAGGAGCATATATTCTTGCATATATAGAAAAAGGAAAATAGTGAAAATAAAGGACAGTGCCATATTGATGGAATCAGAGATCATATATAATATGCCTATCACAGATGGAAGAATAATTTTGAAACTTTGATCTATGTGCGTGCGTGCAAGTTTGTGTGTATAGGCGGAATTTCGTGATAAATGACATTTAAGAAACATTTTATATTTCACTTGCGGTAATTGTTTTTTCAACTGGCTTGCATGTATGCGTGTTCTTTGTAATTATGACTGTATAACACATGATTATAACATAAATAAAGTTATAACTAGAATAGACATTTATAGTTATCGAATTTGGCCACGAAAGAGGTATAGAAAATGAATTTGCTAGTGGCAATAGTTCAATAGGTTTTCTCGGAAAGTGTTTCAACAAAAGTTTTTTGTATGTAAAAAGAACGCAAATGGACGTTATTCCCGGATAAGTGTAACGGACGACCTGCGTAAAACGTGTTAATCTCTATTATCTCACTCGTCGATTAAAATGGAGTAGATCCGTAGATCCGCGCGTCGATAAACAAGAGCCGGACCATATTTTCCACGTCCACGAATTCCGGCATGCGGTGTTTCGGAGAGGAAAAACTGCGTGCCGTTTTTGCGATGCATAATTCTCGGTCCCCAGCGGTCGGGGGAGGCTTTTGTATTTATGGCCTTGTTAGGTTTTACAAAGATAAAGCCCCGTGTATATGAGCCTCGCACAAATCTTTATTGAGATAATATCAGTAATAGGAGGGGAGTGAGGCTCATTTATCGCTCACAAGTCCAGCTTGATGGAAAAATTTTCTTCTGGAGGTCCAACAAGGGAAATAACCTTTTTACATCATACACACCAATAAGGAAGCGCTTTCTCACCGGCTGGGCAAAGGCACGATAAATTAAAACATATACTCTGGTTTATCACCCCCTCAGAGTAGCCTCAATTTGGCTCCTGGTCGGAAAACTTTTCTCATGACCAAGAGTTCGGAGGGAGGCCCCGCGGCCTCCGCAAAACCACGACAATATAATTTTTTCCCCCTTGCCCTCGCCCTCTGTAATACTTTACCCAGGCTGTCACTGGCTTTTGTGCAATCTTTGAACAATAACCTTGCGTCTTCTTTTAACAGTGAACTGTCTGTAATAATTGTCAAACCTTCATACGTAATGGGTGCGAATCAATATTTTGAGCCCACATTTATTCTACAAAACTGTAACTGTTATATATTTCTTTTCGTAAAAACAATTCGGCACCCCTCCGTTTCGTACCGTAAATACGACGCTAAAATTGACTTTAACAAACAAAAGATTAATTTCCTTTTTAAAAAGATAGTTCTCACTCATACTACTTTGAAAATTATCTTTGTAAAAAGGATTGAACACCACACGCACTCCATCATTTATCATTTCTAAAGATTACTTTGTTAAGTTGAATTACTACTTGACATTAAAATTATTAAAAACGATGCATTTATTGTTAATAGTTTTAATATTTTAATTAGAAATTTAATTATACATACAGTATATATATACCCAGATTTCTTAGCCGTTACAATCGGAAAAAATGGCAAAAAAGCCAAAAAGCATACAAACAAAAACGGCTATCACAAACAGGCCAAAATAGCAAGAACCAGATAACCTACAATATTATCTCTATCTTATATGTCTCTAGTTATGTTGTATTGCTGAATGTAAATTTACATGTAACATACCACCTGAAATAAAAACTTAATTAAGTAATGGTTAAGTTTAATCATATTGAACGATAACAACAACAGTATTCATTTTCTTTGAATTATTATTAACGTCGGTCTCCCTGTTTTTCTCTCTTCCTCTCCCTCTTTCTTTCCCTTATTTCACAGCCATTTCTACTATTACTTCTTCTCCCAAATTTCGCTCTCTCTCTCTCTCTCTCTCTCTCTCTCTATTCCGTTATATTTTGTTATTTATTTTAATTACAAGCAATAAGTGATTTTTGTGTAAGATTTTGGTTGAAATGAAAAATCTAGTGTCACGAAGCCCTTCGGTTCGAGTCGCGCTCTTGTCACTAAAAGAGAAAAAAGCTTACTTAATTGGAAGAAGTAGTTTGGTTAAAAAACCACTAAATATACAGATTTAATTACAAGATTATTTTGTAACTTTTACGATTAGTACTTTTATTTCATAATAGTTTTATTTTTATTTTACCACAAAAAACCTGGTTTATTTCCTCAAGTCAGAAACGTTTGAATATTGTTCTGATCCAAACATGTCGTCCCATTCTTCCCCCCACAGCTTTCATCGATATCTAAAAAGCAATAATGGCTATTACCTTTCTCTTCGGAAAACGCACTTGTGTTTCATTGTAACTCCCTCGAATAGAAATTTTCGTATGGCAAATAACCAAGCAACCAGTTCAACCAACTGAGAAATTAATTTTACCAAGGGAATTAAAGCCCACACGACGTATCTGTGCGAGGAGAAGAAACACGAGAAAATCGAATGCCATTTTAAGTATGTCCTTATATAAGGAAAAATGCATTGTGGTTATTTAATGGAAAAAGTGTTATGAAGTTAAAAAAATTTAAAATTAAATTTTTATGTTTTATTCCTTAGGATATCAAAGTATTGTTATTTATTTTTTTACGATGGTTCGCAACAGCAGAGATCATATAAACTCGCAGGGTGCCGGTGTTTTTGAAAAAAAGCCCGTTTATATGTCGGGTTCGAATGCAGGGCCCTGGATTCGAACCCGGGACCTTTACCTTACAGTGATGAGCGCCGTGTCAACGCCTAAACCGTTGCGACACCCGACGCCCCTGTAATTCAAATTATTTTTGAACACACTGTTTCAAATGAGGATTTTTTTACTTTCTTCAATACGAACCAGTTTCTTTTTGCCGGTGTACAATAGGAGCATATTTTGTATTTTATTTATGTCGAAACTAACTTAATAATGTTCTCAAAAATGTTTGTAGTTTAATTTAGCATAATGCTGCTTTTCTTGTTATATTATTATATAGTAAAACAACCAAAAATTTCCGTTAAACTTTCTAGTTATTGAATAAAGGCAGGACAACATACTCGACAAGCCCACTTGTATATTAGTACATTTTACTTTATAGCAAAAACGAAACAGTCCATCGATGACTTGATTTAACTACAAGTCACATCAAAGAAAATGGTTCGTGCCTATAAAAAAATCATTACAAAGCCAATGGATTCATTTAACCACGTAACAGTAGAAAAGAGACCAATCGAATAACGTATAAATATTATATGTTTCGCCAACTGGCGCAACCCTCGTCTCTGAAATCACTACCTTAAACTGCATTATATTTATTCGTTAATTCCAAACATGGTGGCATTTCGTATACGTGGGAGCAGTATAATTATGATTTCTGCATATCTAGCGGTTGGATCATACCACCATTTTCAAGACAGGCACCTCCATTTACTCGACTTCCTCTATTAGAATAACGCAGGGTTAGAAACAATTTGTAATTTAAATGTTTATTCGTTAGGTGATACAAGACAATTTTAAGAGCTTTAAACGATTTCCTTTCGAAACGAAATACAGAGCTTAACTTCATAAATTAATTTTCATGGCAATAATTTGTTATAAGTTTGCAGGCTGAGTTTTCCCTTGGTGAAGGCGGTTAAGTTTCATCGTGGTGTAATATATCAAAGTCCTATGATCAGATTACAAATTTCTTGAATACAGTGCGGTCGTTGGTAATTGGAGGTGCACACAAGATCGGAGGGTGAGCGAGTCACTAGATTGGATACCGAGCCGCCAACACCCCCTCCCCCATGGGCCATGTAAACACTTTGGAGGGTGCGTGTGGCTTCCAATAAATATGCAAATCCATTTCATCGGCCCAAAAAGGAGAGTTGTGAACTGTCGTAATTAGGCGATAAGAAGACCGTTGTCGAAGGGGCCGACGTCGAATCACCGGCTCATTTGCAGACCCTAAGACAGCTCAAGGCACAGCCCCGGTTATACTTTAATAACCGCCTTGTAAACCCATCCCCTTTGCCGTTCTAATTCCCGCTTACCAGCAAGATAACACGGGAAAATTACAACCGTGGACTACCCGTGCAGCCCCCTTGTTCGGACTCTGGGCCGTAACCCCCTTGAAATACTATCACTATTCCTATTAATAATTTTGCATAAATTTACCTCTTCACGAGACTCAAAGAGCTGAAAATTAAGGTTTGTAACAAGACTAAATATGATACTGTATTAGAAAAGGATTAAACTCGATTTAAAAAACCCATAATTCATTCGAGTATAAACTGTAATATGTGTAGAAAGACGTAATTAACTTTAAATTATTTTAATTGGTTTTTAATCTAGTTATGTTTTTATATTCTACAGCACATTGTTTGTTAATTTTATAATTAATTATATGTGCACAAGGAGAATCCAAATCTTATTTTCTCAACTTCTCTCCCCATATATTCACTCTCATCCCCTCCTGTTTATTTATTTATTTTTTTTTAGCGAGAGAGAGGTGGGGAGAATTTTATTTACAGAAATAATATTTACAACTGAAGAAAAAGTATGTACACATGGATAAAGTCTGTTTGTCGGAGGTCATTGCAGAAAGAACCAAAAACAGAGACCAAACAACATGTACAATTATGATTAATATAATCATCGGTTGCTACAAAACATTATAACACTAAAACAATGAACTAAAATTAAAAAAGCATAACCTGATTATAAAAATTAACGTAAAATAAAACATAAAATAAATATTTGAAAGCAAATGATCAAATAAAAGTGAGAAAAAAATTGAGAATTTCTTCTTATATAAACCACCAATGAAGGTAATGAGTTTGGAATAAATTCTGTTTGAATGATTGATTTTTCAATTTAAGCCATTTTTCATGAACCGAAAAAAGACGAAGACTCACCAGATTAAAAATTTCCCTTTTGTAAAACAAAATTTAGATTTTTAAAATTTTTGAATAAATTAAAAAAGGTGTATTGTAATAAATATAGGTTCACTCAGAAGAGATATAGCAAACCTAAAATAGTGTGAAATAATAATAATTATTATTATTGTTATTGAAAATGTTTGAATGTCCAATTTTGTTAGACTAAGAAAAGATTTAGAAAAATATGGGGTGACAAGAGCAATTTCTCCACTTGACGAAAAGCATATGTATTAAGATTTTGTAACGTGACTATAGAAATATGATTCATTTTCGGATGATTTTAATTTAAAGGGTAATTATTTTTTTTTTAAGTTTAATTGGCTAAAAAGTGAATTTAATTTTCCAAAGTGCGAATTCCATTTAATACAGTTTGAATTAATCAGGAAAAAGGTGAATTTGATTTGTAAACGAGAAAATTAATCTGAAAAATAGTATATTTGATTTGCCAAAAATTGAACTAATTTTGAAAACACCAAGTTTGGTTGTCGAAAGAGTAAACCTAATTTTCAAATTGGCGTGTTTAAATTGCAAGAGGGTGAATTAGATTTGCAAGAGTGAATGTGGTTAGTCAACGTCTCAATTTGATTAGTCAAAGTGTGTTTTTAGTTTGTAAAAGTGAAAATTTAAATTACAAAATGGTTAATTTAGATTCAAAAACTTGTAGTGTAAGCCAATTTAGAACACTTTAAAACTAAGAAAATAGCCATCGATTTTACATGTTTTCATCCACTCCTCGATTAACGAACACCGCAAATTATATTATATGCTTTGCATGAACATGCATATTTATTTTACAATTATTATACGTTGCTCTCGATATAAATCAACATCATACTGATATATTCGTAATAGAGTTTTATCGGCAATCTCAGATCTGCTTTACCCCGGTTTATCCTTGCGGACAGATAAAGAAACATAACATTAAATATGGTTATTGTATCTAAAATAACTAGGTGTCTTCTACATAATTGATTTTTAAGCTTAATTAGGCAGCAATGTACAAAACATAACGGAACACTTTTTAAATATTATTTTTTGTGTGAAATGTTAAGGCCTCTTTACTGCAATTAGAATAGTAGTACTGTCAAGTCTATTAGTTTAATTCCAAATCGCTTTTTGAAAAAAAAAAAAAAAAAAAAAAAAAAGAATTCCTCCTTTCTTGTAACACCTTTGTTGGCGGTTTCCGTTTTTGTGCTTAGGTCTTGTTTCAACTGGAGAATACTGAATCCTTTCTTTTCCAATAATTACTTTAAAAGGTTGTACATGTTGTTGGAACGGCGAGCATTGCGGAACGAATTTACAATCCAAACGAACTGCTAAAAATATGTCACACAAATAAAAACAGTACACAACAAACACTATTGGATAACAGGAAAATAATAATTCTTTTTTATTTTTTATGTAGGAACTATTGCAATGAATATCAAACGATCTCGAACGGGGTTGTCGTGATCTCAGCCTATTTATCATTGTTAGGTATTTATCACCATAACTCTTTTAATATGTAGTAAATTGGATTTTATAATCCTACCTTTTTTTCATTCTTCAAGTATTTTCTGTGCAATAAATAGTGGAAAAAGAAGAATATTTTTTTCTATAAAACATTAGTTTAATTATCTCTAAAATTCCTTATCAATTATCAAGTTATATTACATGTGTAATGGTACTGATTATTTGAAGATGTGGTGTGAAGTAGGTTTTAGAAAAACGTTTTCTTTATTGGGCCAACGTTATTGTTGTGCGTCATTCCCGTCTTTCGTGGTGACTGATCTACACAGCAAAACAAAATTAATGCTGTAGCAGTAAGAAACTAAGGTTTCAAGACAGAAAGTAGAGTTTGCAACCGTTTTTATATTAAAAATGTTATCAGTGGTTTTCCTAATATATAAGGATGTGATAGCCCGCAGAATATTCGCTCTCAAAGTTCATAGGAAGCGCTATCAAAAAAGTTTTACTACTTGTATTGTACATATGGCGAAATCGCAATACGTAATTTATGTGCGCTACTTCATACTTAAGCCAATGCCTATTTTAAGTAAAACAAACTCATATGTACATTCATTACTCAAATCAGCTCAGTTCGCAGTTCTAATTCTCGTAATTATTTGTAGAGAAGAAAATTGTGTTTCGTCTAGCTCGACCATATGCCATATTCCTAAATTTAAATTAATGTGCCAAGGTTATCTTAAATAGGTAAAGTTAATTGTTAATGTATCGTCACGCAGCGCCGGAATTATATTTAATTATTTTTTTCATTATAAGGTAGGGGAAGTATTTCATTATACTAGGTTGAGCAAGATAGTGATACAAGTTGGCTCAGGGTCAGGGTTGAAATAGGGGGCGCGTCCTCATCCACCCCTTTAATGTGGTCGTGGAAGAAGTTCAAGTAAGGGTGAGGACTAAGGGAAATTTGGCATCCTGTTAGGAGAAAAGTACTAAACGCGTTGAAAATTTAGGGCGGGGCCGTTGATTTACATAAGATCCTATCAGAAGCAGAGAACGGTCAAATTATTTTATTGGGAGTTTTTTTCTTAAATTAAAGCTTAGGGAATATACTTATCGGTAGTTATGAAGATGGAATTTTATGATTATTATGACTAAAGGGAAGCAAATTAATTGAACCTCAAATTCTGTACCAGTAGGGAAAATAAGCAAAATAATAATAGCAATTGAGAAAAAGGCTTAATTTCTATCATATGAAGAAAAGTAGATGGAATCTGACTGGCTTCCGGTAACAAAAATTTTTGGCGTTTAAATTATTGGGCTATGTGCTATTTTAAATGCATTCTGTACAATATATCGCAAAAGTCTCTACGCTTAAGAAAGTACGAAAGTAGTGAGTACAAAAGTATAAAAAAGTACGAAAATGTCTTGGTAAAATATCTATCAAAAAATTGAAAATATTAATTTTTATTTATTTATAACGAATGTTATTTCATGCTCAAGCTTTCCTTGTTATTGCGTCACTCACTTCTAACTTTCTCTCTCTCTCTCTCTCTCTCTCTCTCTCTCTCTCTCTCTCTTTCTCTTTCTCTTTCTCACTCAGTCACTCAATTTCTCTTTTTCTCTGTATTCAACTGACTCTTTTTCCTCACTCTTTGTCTTTCTCTAGTACTATCACGTCCTCTATCACACATTTTCTCTCCTCTTCGTCCTTTTTCTCTCGTGCACGTTAACACTTTATGCTAAAATTTAAATAAACTATTTACTACACTGATTTCTTTACATACTACAGAATAAAATTGCGTCCAATTTGATATTATTTTGTAAAATTATAGGAAGGAAAAAATATGTATGATAAGCAATTGTTTAACTGCTCTTCTTGTCGTCTATCACTACTAAATGCCCTCAATTTATTTCTGCGTTTAACTATCATACGTCAATATTTGCTGTGTATATTTCATAAATTTGCAACAGCAGTTTAAGGCCGTTTTGGTGCTTCATTCATTCATCAATTGTTAAATTCTTGAAATTTGATTGGAATTGATTTCGCTTTTTATACGGTTTTCATTGTATTTAGAGTTTTGCAGCGTTTTCAGTTATTTTGTGCATTTATTTATTGGTTTTTTTGTCCGCATCCTTTCCCTTTTGCAATAAAGGAAAAGGGGTTGGCAATTTGCAGCACTGTCCGACCACTGAGTTTATCCAATTGAACCCTTTCTTTTTCCCGACCCTCGGTGCAATTAATGCAAAACGAAGTGTGATTGTGATCAAGAACAAATCGAAACTACAATTGAACACACGGTTTCAACAAACGCCTTACTCATAAGGGAAATAAGATCAAAACGAGGAAAACTGGAACATAAATTGTATCTTATTTATTTTTTGCTCATATTCAAGCAAAAATTTACTTTACATGATTATGTGTTACATATTTATTTAATTTTGTATAAATAACCATCCTTAATTCTGTTTTAGGTATTTCTGGCTTTACAAACACAGTGTAAATTTGATGGCAGGCGGTAAATATAAAAAATATTATTTGATTTTTCAAATATTTTATATAAATTTGTTTATTAAACATTTAATTAATAATTAATTTAATTAATAAAATGTAAATCATTAGAAATATGGCATAAAATTATAAAAAATCTCTTTTGTGTAATATACTGTTCACATTTTACTCGTAAGTTTAAGCATGTCACACCCACCCAAACCCACGCATATAAAATCTCAGTCATTTTCACTAGTCTACTCTATTGTAAACGATAATAATTTTTTTTAAATATCTTTTTTGTAACTGATCCTATGTTTCTTGCTGTAGGTCTTTGGTTTTTGAAAATTTTATACGAACCATTAAAATATAAATTGGATTACCAAATTTCTAAAAATTATTATCCAACGTTTTTCCTGAACGAAAACCTCGAATTAAACAACAGGGCGGACTTTTAATGAACGTACCCAGGAGAACATGTCACACGTTGTCGTAAATTAGATTCTAGTCTGATGGACAAGAACGTAGAGTGACACTGGCAGGAATTAATTCAAAGTTTGTGCAGGGCGTACAATATTTTTTCCACGGGCAAAGCCTGGGATCTTTCATCATACAAAATCACTAAAAAGCAGTGGGTGGAATTATATGCTCCTGGACAAAATTTTATACATTAAATATCGTTAAAATCAGTTTAGACCTTGATGTGGTTCAATTAGGAATTTGAGATACACTGTGACATAAACGTATTTTCTGTCAACAAAATTGCTATGAAAGATAAGAAGAAGTTTAGAATTAAGTGTTTGAGGTGTTTTTTATTTGGAAATAAAAGTAAAGAATCGATTTCTACAAACTTAATTTAATATGTTGCATAATACCAGATGCTTTTTCAGAAGTGATCTAAAGAATTATTTTATGTTTACCATCTTTTTTTTTTTGTATTGTAAGGTCAAACGAAAGAAACATTGATCTCAGAGGTTCGCAGGAATTCGCCGCGGTAGCATGAATCATCATTGTTACTTTAGTAGAAAAGTATAGGGAAAATTCAAATCAAGACGTATCAGAGGCGAGACCCAAAGATTGAAATTAATGTTACACGAGAGGTGCCTATTGCCATTATTTATGCCCAACGGAAGACGGTCTGATTTCCCTAGCTCCTCGTGTGTTTTCCTTTTGCGCTGTTGAGGATATTTATGCCGGCGCGTTGGGTTATGAACCCGGCTGTCATGGGTTTTGGGATTGGGAAATGGAAATATGGAAACAGTTTGGCCCTGATGTATATATAGACAAGTGAGCGAGAGGAGGAAATGTGGCTTTCCTTCTGGGAAAGAGAAGAAGAGAATAAAACAAAAGGGTGAGGAAGAAAAGGTGAGAGTTCACTGGCTGATGTATGACTTGAGATAGTACTCTACTCCCTGATGGATTGGGACAAGCTGCCCTCTTATATCTCCTCACTATTACTTACAAATAGACGTGCGTATAGTAATTTGCATTATTGATCGCAGAATAACAAAAAAGGAGAATATTTACGCGTATACAGCCGGAATAAATATTATCTGATATTGGCCAAATAAATCGTAGAACAAATAATGTATTGTAATACAGTTAAAAAATAACGGTTCTATATTTGTCAATATGTAACGATCCACCAATAAAAGGATAACACCTTTAAACATTTAGCTTTTACTAAAAGTTTTATTTAAAGATTTTTTTATGTAAGTTCTTGGTTGAATTGAAAAAAATGAGTGCTACGAGCGGGATTCGAACCAAGAGATAGGGGCAGGTCGTTCCTTATATAAAAAAATAATTAATTGAAAGAAGTAATTTGGATACAATCAGACCACTAAACATAATGCATTTTTTATAAACGTGTGGTGTTTAGTGATCGTACGTCAATCATTATTTGGAGATAGTGAGATGCGGTCAGGTGTGATGTAGGTTTTAGAAAAATGGTTTCTTTAGCGTGCGAACGTTTCGATCTTTATAGAGATCATCCTCAGGGTCTGGGATTTATAAACGTCGTTTAAATTTTACAAAAACATGTAAGATGTGAAAAAAATGGATATATACAATGCTAAAATGAATCTAAAATTTTCTAGAATCGTACATATTCACTTTTTTATCTAAATATTTTTCAGCATTGTATAAATTCATTTTTTTAAATCTAAAATTGCTAGCATTTTATAATTTCATTTTTCCACATGCTACGGGTATTTTACAAATTTCAACAATGTTCATGAATCCCAGGCCCTGAAGATGATCTCTATAAAGATCAAAATGTTGGCAGGATAAAGAAAATATTTTTCTAAAATCTATGTAAAAGCAGGCCGCATCTCTTGAGCTACATCTCATATTCTCCGAATACTTTTTTATTAATATTGAAAACAAAAATCATCACCGATGTATGGTTTGTAATTCAAAGAACGGTATTGATAATTATGGATAAGAAAATCGTTCGAACACTTGCAAGTTTCAGTTTACAAACGTCGCGTTTAAAAATATAACTCACTGTTGCTGTTTCGGAGAGATTATGGGACGATAAATAACAGCTAAGATTTGGGAGAGTGGATTTAGTCGTTCAGTTAAAATTACTTTAACTACTTATAAATTGCTCCAAATTTTTTAAATTTGCTCTCAGTGGGCGTTCATTTTGATGAATGTCTAGCGGAACCTTAAAATACTTGCATGTCTATTACATTAAAACAAATAATAACAGATCTGTTTTATTTAAATTATTACAAAACAATATTTGATATTATTGAAAAAACACGAAATTAATTAATAATAGATATTTCGGTGGTATAATGTCAGTTACTAAATTATTTAATCATTTAAAGGTTTGGGTTATGTTTTAAATGAGCAATGAAAATTGAAACTCCTGTTAAACTTTTATACAATAGGTCATTGTGACATTTCTGTCCTTCAAAACTTTCTTTAGATATCATTTTCCTTTTACTTTTCCTTCCATTGTTATTTTTAAATGGCCCTTTGTAAACTTTAGTAAATTGAAATTTCGGGAAGAGAATTTCAATCGACCCTATAGGGTTTTTCTCATAATACTAAATAACTTTTTTTCTAAACATTTAATTGAGTTTTTAATAATAGCATTTAATGATAAGATACAGTGCGGTGGTTAATATTATTTAATAGTGCAAATAACGTAACTATAGATAAAATTAAAAAATCTGTATCATATACGTCCAAATTCAGTTCAAAGATAGACATTTGAAAGTCAATAGAGAGGTCTCATAGGTGATCATTTAATGTTATGTAGGGATAATTGATTGAGTGATTTATAATTAACATTCGAGCATATTGACGTATGGACAACCTACATGCGAATAGTCGAGCCTATGACTACTTCCGGCAAGTCATGCAAATGACAAAATTCGAGTTTGGGTGGTCCGGTGTCAGATCTCGGACATAACGTTCCCGTCGACTAGGGGTTGTCAATATCTAGGTCATTTCAACATAGTACTCAATATTACTCCATCATCGTTTCCATATACTGTAAAACCTAAATGTGGGTTGAAAGTGTCGATATTCTACCAAAGGTAACTCAAAAAGGGGAGTATTTTCTGTGCTGTGTACAATAAAAGAAGCTTTCCTTCATAAATTGAAAAAAAGATACCTAAATAACCGAGCTGGAGCACAATTTTTATTAGGGTGGAAATTTTAAGGTAAGGTCAAGAAATAACACCCTTCAATAAAGAGGGAACATACGAGAAACCTACACGATAATACGCTGGCTTTGGTCATGAAGTAAGAGGGAATGTATCAACCTGGTATAGCCTATTCATAACATACCAGTAATATATATTTTAATATCATGTTGAATTTTGTAATATTACATCATAACCTTTTATTTTTAAACGGACTTTCGAAATTGTAATCTGCTTTAACAGTTTCAAATTAATAATCAATCAATTGATTCAGGTAATTACTTCAGCTAAAACGTCAGTGTCACGAGCTGGATTCGAACCCACGACGTTGGCCCGCTACTCTGCCACACGAGCTATCGTTACATGGACCCATTCGGATAATAATTTCCCACCTCAACCCCGCCTTTTGAATTTTCCCTTCTTTTTGCCATTTTCCAAATGTCGTGTAATCTATTTGATTCTCGGCGACAAATGAAATGGCCACAGAGGCGTTAGTGAAGTTCTTTATTTTAACTTATTAAATTCACTAGTTTACGTGTTCCGCTTGGCCAATAATTAGCATTCAATTAATTAAGGCTTTTAGTTAAGATAAAGAAGTCAGTGTCACGAGCGGGATTCGAACCTTCGGCTAGATACGCCGCTGCTCTACCGCTTGAGGTATCGTAACCTCGATCCACTTGGACAACTTTCCATCTCCTTCCAACATCCCGCCTTTGAATTTCCCGCTTGAAATCCCGCTCGTAACACTGATTTCTTATCTCAATTAAATACCTTAATTAATTGAATGATATTAATTGGTCTAGCGGACCACGAAAACTAGATGTCTGTAATTGCATTTTTTGCCAGTACTTACGACTTCAGAGATCGGATATTTATTCTGATTATGGTAATTTAGTTAGGTGGCTAACATTTTATTATGTATATTGGAAGATTATTCACAAATTTGAATATTTGAAGAATATTATACCTTTGAACTACTTTATCGCTATAATAATAATAATAATAATAATAATAATGTTGAGCGATTTACAGGAGCTACTGGGTCCCCAGTGTTCCTTTCGAATAGCACTTTTCAGTTTTCTCAAATTTATTGGAATTTACAATGAAATTTAGGTTTTTTCCCAAATTATTTTACCATTGAATGCCTGCTAATGTCTGCATAAAAGTTGTGCGTGCATGATTTCTTTTTTCAGAAATTTTTGAGGCTGCCGGAGCGGAAAAATAATATGGAAGTCAATAAAAATTGCGGGGTAATGCACTATAATGCCCAATATCGCAATTTAAATAAGAAAAATAGCTCCTTCAAAAAAAAAAAAAAATGTTATTGTGTTTTGTTTCTTATTATTGTTATGTAGAATTAGTTATCATACTTGAATGGAAGAATAAAAGAATAAAGATGAGCCTATAATCACGATGAGACTGTTACTAGTCTGACTCCATTATTATTATTATTATTATTATTATTATTATTATTATTATTATTATTAGCCATACAAGCCTATGGAGAAATTTTAATTTATGGAAAAAAACTCCCAATTTTAATTTAAAAAATGAAACAGAAATAAATTTTATAATTTTATTTAATTTAATGTAACTTGGCCTTCCGAATTAAGAATTTGAAAAAGAAAATCAAAGCTTGGATGGCAATAGGATAAATTAGGTTACGAGTGAATGTTCGGAATCAGAGCTTTATAGCACTCAGAAAAGATGTAGCTAACCTAAAATAGAATGTTTGGATGTTAGGGCGTGAAATGACCTTAGCCGTTAAAACGCCCTTAAAATAATAATAATAATAATAAAAACGGGGCGTCGGTGGTCGCAAGGTTCCGTCTTTGACACGGTGCTCATCAATGTAAGGTAAAGGTCCCGGGTTCGATTCCAGCGGCCCTGTATTAGAACCCGCCGACATACTTAAAAATGGAATTTTTTTCAAAAACACCGGCACCCTGAGGGTTTCTATGACCTCTGCAGTTGCGAACCCTCGTTAAAAAAATAAATAAATAGATAAAAAATAAAAATAAAACTAGGTAACTAAGAAATGAAAGGTAAAAACAATAGCCTAGTGTTAAGATATCAATAAACGTTCCAAGCTGGCAACTTGACTTACGAAGAGTAAAATTTAAAACTATAAATTCGTGGAAATTAGAGTTTCAAAAATGACTTGTATTCAAACCTCTTGATGCCTTATGCTGTTATTTCTTGTCAAATTGCTTGTCATTAAAATGTTTCCCGATTCCTACTGCGAGAAACCTCGTTCCTCGATCGAAAGAAGGAATGGCGGAACCTTATCTCACATTGATTCGCCAGCGATTTTAAACTCCCAATTTGTACGAATTGATCCGATTAGCGAGGAAACTGGCGTGATGGAATCGGAACTGGAAGATAGCGAAGGGGAGACAGTTCGGAAGAAGACAGAATACCAGTTGATTGAGCATTAAATGCAAATAGGGAGTGAACCCCCGCCGACCAAGCAATAATAAGTAACACCAGTTTCCAAGCTGACAGATGGTGCTCCTACAGTCCTGCTCTCTAATGGTGCTTCATTAAAGTTGTAAATTAAAACTGGCTTGTTGCATAATTTGTCTCCTAATTAATCCCCCGCCCCTCACTGGAGTCCCAGTGCCAAACAGACGTTACTGCTCCCCCAGCGAGCCGGTTTAATCTTTAATTAAAATTTAGTAGAAAAAACATTGTTTACTTGCTCCGAGTAGCTTCTGGAAACGTGGAAATTATATTTATCTTATATTTGTACAACAGTGTACATACGCTAGCCTAACATCTACTTACAAACGCTATATCAAAGTTTCTTTAAAAGGGTCATTTTTAACGCAAGAAATTAAAATTTATGCCCAAATGCGGTGCTTTAGAGTCATTCCTTCACATAATGGGAAAGAAAAAACGTGATATTTGATACTCTTATGTAGTCAGTTTCTTGAATCCTGGCTAATAATAAAATAACAAGAACAACGATATATCGAATCTTATTCTTTTCTGAGGTACATAAGGATTGATTTACGAATGTAAAAGAAAATGTAACCTGAAGACGTTTATGATAAATCCATTTAGAACTAGACAGGAATAATGTGATCACAAAAGAAATGCAATATATTGTACAATAATTTAGAAAATGAGTGGGATATATATATTCAAAACTGTCTTTAATTAACACGATGCTATTTACATTTTGGAATTTGTTCACCTTTTTAAGTAAATTGGGACCATTTTCATCCATGTGCTATCTGACAGCTGTAGAAGAAAAAAAATTATATACCAAGAAACGTATGTTGTCCCGTTTTCTAGATCAGAACTTTAGATGTATTTTTTGTGAAATAAAAAAGTAATAAAACACAATTCAAAATTACCCACTTAATTTTTCAATAAATGAGATATTGAAAAGTGAAAATGAGAACCACCACCACATACTTAAGTTATATATTTGTTCCATAGTAATGTCAATAAAAATATGCATTTGTTTCTAATTTCGTTTAAAATTATTTGCAAATAAACATTTTCTTACTTTTGGGTGGTCATAAGTGTTAAGTAATCTCAAATATAAAATTGGATATTCTTGTTAAAATTTGAAAGCCCATTTGGATATTGTTATATATGCATTTTTGTCAAAGAATGAAATGTAATTGTAATAGAATATTGGACAGTGGTCACGCCAATATACCATCGTCAACAAAAGGACTTTGAGATTGAACTGGTTAATTAAAGGGCTGGGCTTCATCAAATCACCTCCTCGCACAAAAGCCGCAATTGAAGAAACGACCGGTTATTCAATTTGTCTAGCAGCACGTTTTGAATATTAACTATGCCTCAAAGTAGATACCCGTGGTATTGATTATGTCACCCCTCGAGTAAATATAATTAATTATTTAGAGCAGAGTAAACAAACTAGAGGACCTCGGCCTTCGTGTACACAGTACCCGAAATAATGACGCCCTTGAGAAAAATATACTCCAAGGCATCGATGACATCCCGGTATCGATTTTTAGGCGGCTTCTTTTCGTTTTATGTATGAAATTTTAAGACAAATCCCTTTTCCTGTTATCTATTTTAGAGGCCGAAATCAATTTTTGTTATAATTAATATGTACAAATATAAACAATTCTTCTCAGATGAAATGGAGATCGTGAAGTGACGTATGTTTTACAAAAACATTTTATTAATGAAGCCGTCGTTTCGAGCTTTATGGTGATCATCTTCAGGACTGAAAGTGTTTGTTTTCCGTGTAGATGTCATTCTTATGCGTCGTGTTGAATGTAGAGTGACTTTCAGATGATCTCAATAAATCTCGGAACATTGGAATGCTAAAGAAAATGTTTTTCTAAAACCTAAGTCACACCAGACCGTACCTCAAGATCTTCACATAATCATTGACTGTCACTTAACAGCACACAACATTCTTCTTAGAATTGATGAAATAAGTGAAATTTTTATGTATACTTTTTAAAAATCATCTCTTAGAAAATAATATAGGGATTGGAAACAATGTTGAAACAAGTTAGTTGAAGTGAGTTCGAAAGGAGCATGTACAACTATGCTTAAAGTTCGTGAACAAAATTAAAATCAAACTCTAAAACGAGACCCGTTGCCAGGAAACGGGAGAGGTCTTGAAATCAATTTAAGCATGGCTGTTGTCCTTTTTCGTTTGACGAACTGATGTACTTCAAAAATTCTAGGCGATGCACAGTTAAGTACAATTTCTATTTAGAACCATTAGGACCGTTTGCGGATTTAATGCGATATTTAGCAGTAAGGAGAGAATACACTTAACTGTCAGGCCGTAAAGCTCAAGAGGAGGTTGTTGCTGTCCTAACAATTGTGGGGGCGACGTCCATATGTGTGTCTCGTTTACACCTCTCTGCAAGATATACAAAAAAGAAAATGCTTCTTTCCAATAATTTTGTTGCTTATTTTTTTTTTTAATAATAATTGTTGTAATCATTACTTACAAAAAAAAAATGAAAATATCCTGACAACCAAATTCACCAGTAAATTGACATCCAGCCTTCCCAGTTAAACGGGACTGCATTATTTGATTTGTTCAAGGAAATTGGAAGATTAATTAAATGCGGTAAATTCACTCTGTCAGAAGTAGTCGTTTTGCTTTCTCTCTGTTTCTAATGAACAAGGCAAGGTATAATGCATGTTTCTACCAATTAAATATTTTTTGTAGATATTTATTTTTATTCCTTTTAAATTATGTCATAGGTAAACTTGTTAAACTTTTTTCGTCTATCCATTGCTTGTTTTATTTTATTTAACTGATAGTAAAACAATTGCTTTGTACATGTTTGCATTCGTGACATTTACTTAAGAAAAGAAACTCGCTTTATCCAATTTTATTTAATGTTTTTAAAATTATTTCAATGATACATTCGAAAAAAATAAATCATCCTACCAGACTTTTTATGTATTTGGCTTTATATAACATGGCTTTACTGTTGTCAAAGTCCAGAATGATTTGGTTAATAATATGATATTCAGGTATGAGAATAATTGGTTACAAAAAAATTTAATAATGTACAGCTTTTGGAACAAATTGTTTTCCTCAAAATACGATTGATCCCCGTTGATGTATTCAGCGTTAGACATAACCTCATGCCTCGAAAGCATTTCAAATTAAGGCTCTTTGTGTTATTACCATTTAAATTGCATTTTGTCTACTTGCTGGCGAGGTATTTCCATCAAGTTTAACCGCGATTTCTTCATTCATTATTTCTTTTAGTACAGTAGGTGGTTAATCTCTGCTAAAACGTTAAAATAGGATTTTCAAAGATATATAAATCAAAATGGAATTGCCCGTGATTTCATCAATGTCGAGATGAATGTCAATATTTACGCGGCTATACTCAAACACCGGCAAATCTCTACTTATCAAAGAGCAATTTCATCGTTACTCTGATCAGTTTTTATTAGCAAATAAGTCGAATTTGTTCCATAAATCGTATATGAATAAATATTTGATTTGTTTTTTTTTGACAAATCAATGGTATGCACTTTACAATATGGCGAAATCATTTAAAACTAATAAATCTCGTTTGTCGTCAAATGACACTTGACACAATAAACAAAACATTAATCCTAGACCTAATCCACCGTTATTTGTAATAGGGTTTAGAAGATTTTGTGCACCTATCATAGAAATATAGTGAAACACGTAAAATCTTTGTCCTTAAATTAAAATTAAATTAAAAATTAATGTAAATTTTGTGGTATCAGTTATACTAAAATCCTAGAGCCAAGATAATAAATAAATGCAGCTGTCCATTAAAAATAACGGTTGATATATTTTTTAAATAATAAAAAATAATTAATTTAAATTGATTGTATTTTGTGCCCGATTGACCAAATAAATATGTTAGAATTAAATAATCTTTATGTAAGGTATTGGTTGGGATAAAAACGTCAATATCACGAGCGGGATTCGAATTCACGTTCTGCGGCGAAATACGCCGCTGCTCTACCACTTGAGCTATCGTAACTTCCATCCACTCGTTTGTCGCTGACAATCAAATAGATTAGACGGCCTTTGAAAAAGAAAGGAAAATTCAAAAGGTGGAGCTGTGGTGGGAGCAATGGCGCATCAGCCGTAGATCGTGTGTTCGAATCCCGTTCGTGTCACTGAGTTTTTTTATCTTAGCCAATAGCTTACCTATAGATTCATTAATAGAAAACTTATTCTAAACGTTGGAAGATGCCGTAGTGACTACCTTCTTGGGATTTTATCCCTGGAAAACTTTCAATATACCTAATTCGTAGATGTAGATGTAATTTGGCATATTGAGCCTTCTGAGAACTATCGTAAGTCTTCTTTTCTGCTTATCACACAACGATAAGTTTCAAGTTATCAAGGAAGTTGATTTTTAGGCTCCGTTTAGAGATTGCGTTCCTTCTACCGTTTGCCTTATGCCCCAAACGCTTTTTCCTACGCGTCAATGTTTCCCAAGTTTCCGCAGTACCGATTCAAAAATCTTTTTCGTTTGCAGTCTCTCCGTGTTTCATGCACTTCCAATACCTCTCAATGTTTACCAGGGTAATTTTGGATTTTTGTAGCCAGAAATTGAACTCCACTATTCCGTACTTTCACGCTGTCTTCTTTTCTCAATATGAAAATTTAATGAAAAACATGTGAAATATATAAATAAACAAAAATATATTGTGACGCGTCGGGTTATCAGAAACGATGTCTTTTGTAGTAGTATTGTATGTATATAGTATTTACCTTTCATTAAAACAAATTGCTAAATGATTTTGTGATGACGAGTAAAATCAGAAATTTGAAATTAAAAGCCACGAAATTTACAACAAATAATATATGAACACACTATCACCCTCAACCGACAGTCGTCATTTCCTTTGCCCAAGTACTTTACAACATAAAAAGAAAGGGAATCGACCATCATAAAAACCGATCGGATGTTTATGAATGTAGGTTTCTTTTCTTTATTTTTTTAATGGAATCCAGTCAATTCATGGGCGAACTGTACGAAAGTCATTCTGTGGGATCTATTTTTATTAAACTGCTTCTACCAAGTTTTCTACGAAGGTATATATCAAATGAAGGAAACTCGGCAGTTCTTTTACGATCTATACATTTTATTTTACAGCTTCATGCATTACTGCTCACACCAACCGTTTTACATATGTTCAATAATTGTTTAACAATTTAATCTTATAGTTTATACTGTGTTATGTGCATTTCTGACCAACCACAGCTTATAATTTCTGCATTTACTAAAGTATAAGGCGTGTAATATACTGATTAAAAATAACATTCAGTTTTATTAGTTAGAGTTTATTACTCGACTAAATTTATTAGTTAATTTCAATTAACTAACCTTTAACTAAAATTTTCGTTGAGATAAAAAAGTCAGTGTCACGAGCGGGATTCGAACCCACGACCTTAGGCTAAATACGCAGCTGTTTTATCACTTGCGCTATCGTGACTTCGATTCACTCGGACACGTCTCATCTCAACCCCACCTTTGGCATTTTTCAAATTTCTAGTAAATATGGAACTTATTTCATTTTTTGTCTACTCAACAACTATTTATAAGGGCAAATCCATCCTACATTATGTTAATTAATCGTGAAAATAAAGAAAACCAATCTGTTTGATATTTTAAATAGTTTTTGATTCGTTACAAAACGTTCCGGGAGGGTAAAAGGGATGGTAGTTGATCCGTGCGGAACTATCCATCTCCCATCTGGCCCGGGGGCACCATTAGCGGACTTGTTAGGGGTGAGAGTATCTAACTGCTACCAATCTACCCTCATTTCCTTCTTTTTTAACCGTTTCTGCCCGCCAGCAATTCCTAGTGACGAAGAACCGGGTTTCATCAAGAATTTACCTTTTCAAAGTTCCAGTGTACATGGAAATAGAGTGAATGTGTCGCAGTTAGGATGATCTAATTGGAATTGGTACGATCAAGCTTTTAATCAAGCCGTTAAAAAAATTACTAATATATCTGACACAAAAATGTAAAACAAGTGAAACATTAGAGAGGTCAGTACAAAAATAATTCTGCATCACTGACTGAATCGTTTTGCGGAAAAAATGCTGCATGTATATATTGTGTAAGAGTTTGAAGGTATTTTACACAACAAACAAATTGTAAAATAAAATAAAGATTGCTGGATAAGGTTTTATATATACAATTTTTGACATAAAACGATAGGTACAGATAAAAAATCAATAAATTTTAACAGTTTTGGAAAAAAAATTTGTTACACGTACGAGATTTTGAAAACAGTTCTCCAATATACATTTATTATTTTGAGATCGTGAGGTGTACGTAGGTGTTAGAAAAATATTTTTTTTAAAATCTTGCCAACATTTCGATTTTTACTGAGATTATCTTCAGAGCTGTGTTTGTTATCCGTGTTCCCACACTCACAACACGACACAAAAGAATGACCCATCTACACTGAAAACAAACAATTTGAACTTTTATTCTTAAATTAAGGATTATTAAGGATTGTTTGTGTTTTGTGCAAAATTTAAATAATATATATATATATATATATAGAAACGTTAAATTATAAAAATTAAGTATTTTTCTACATCAACTTATATCGCTCCCCTGTTGAAAAGTTCAGTGCTTATTAAACTTTGTATTCTTCGAACGGAAAAGTGCTTTCTCCCATCATTTCCTTCAATCGTTTGTCAGCCTGGGGTGTAAAGTAGAATAGTAAAGTACGGGCCAATCGAGCCTTTAATATTATCCAGTCAGTTAAGCCAATTCCACTCTGTTTTAATTTGTCTCTCATACTTCCTTTTATCCGGCGGCGAAATTAAATTGCCTTGCACAAAAGGCGTCCATTAGTCTCCCCGTTGAAGTTTCCTGTAAAATGGAAACCCGATGCAACCCGATTTTGACAAATAATTCGTTTTGAACTGATTGGCCGGGATGAACGGTTAACATAAGAAAGCACTTAAGCGATTTAGATGAAATTTAATATAAAAAAAACTTTATTAACAATTTATTATTTATTTTCTATTTTAGATGTAATTTATCATTTCTAAAAATATCCTTTTATATTTTTGTATAAAATATCCTTTTATAATTTTTTTTAAAATTTATTTGTTCTCATTGATTTTTTGCTTCTTTTGTGAATAAAAATTTTTCTCCACGTTAATACGTGTCTCCTTGTTGAATTTGTTAAGTAAGTTCTTTATGGACAGACGAAAGAAAACTGTTATATTAATTTAATTAAGGTTTTTTCATCACAACTAAAAATATAATTATTTGGCCGAGCGGACCACGAAGGTAGTTAATTAATGTTGTATTAATGTTTGCTCGAGCATGCAATTTCGTTGAAAAACAATATTTCTTAACATCGACGCTCGCAACAAAATTTTATCTACGAAACAAAAACCAAATTAGTGAAGTTACAAAAAAAAAAAAAAAATTGTATTATAAAATATAACCTACAGTGCCTTTATGATCATATAAATTATGTCATAGATATTTGTCATTGTTACAATCTCGACTGGTCAGAGATGGATTCACCCATCCATCTTGCCCGCTGTAATTTCCCCAGCATTGTCTACTAGGTTTTCTTATCTAATTAATATACCCGTGTCAGCCTTAATTATCCAAATAATATATATTTAAAAATGGCACTGTATCTTGTATACTGGCATTTACCTCTAGTTGCTATTTGCCAATAATAATGTAATATTATTATTAGTAAATAGCCAAGGAACTGTAAAATTTTAATGAGCTATTGATACCTTCAACTTGACTTCTACAAACTTTAAGGAAAGGAATAATTCACGAGAACATCATATACAAAGATATAATGTACAGATTGCCCCAAAACCCATGAAGGAACCGAATCAGCTTTCTTTATAAAAACTGATAAAATGAGAAATCAAACTCATTAGGGAAATACAGCTCCCTTCTCTATCGTTGAAATTTCCCTTATTGGTTGTTTTCGCTTTGGCGGCCTTTATGAAATGGCTTGTGATAGACTTAATTGGACAAATTCTCATAAAATCGTATAGTCAAGCAGCTATTAAAAAAGTACATCAAAACTATTCAATGAATGCGTCCAATATTTCCAAAACTCTGGGAAAACCTGATGATATCTTTGGTGTCTGAAAACATGTGAGGGTGGATCTTACACAATAAAAAAAACTAAATATAGCATAAGTCGAAGAATACATTAACAAAAAAAGGCCTCTTCTTGGCACGAAACAAACAAAATTTAACCAACGATGGAGAAATACTTTTCTTTAGCAATCTTTTAACAATCTTTCAACAGGCAATGTTCAGAGACAAAAAACTTTAAACAAATATGAAATTAACCGCAATGAATCGCAAAGATATAATACCTTGAATCTTTTGGCACAAAACAGTAAAATGTAGACGTCATTCTGCTAGCGCATTCCTTTTCGGATAGCCGCCTATCTCCTCCTCTTTTTCCGATGTGTTTGTGTTGATCGTCCCCTCTCTTCCACAGTGCAGAATCCTTTCATCCGAACGATCATCACAAACAAAGGAACTTTTGTTAACAAAAAACAGGCAAACTAGTCAGAGGAGGATCTTTTAGACCAAATACAGACCCTGAACCTATTTTTAGGACAAAAAACAAACAAACAAAAGGAATATATTGTAGTTATTACATAGCTGTGTCAGCTTACAGTTCGGTTGGTTTTGTTGTGTGGGCGTAGCTGATGGGCTAGTGCATTAAGTAATTCTATAATAGGCACCATTAGGCTATATTAAATTTGAATTATCAACAATTGGGCCGTTTATACTGTAGCGGGTACTGTAGGTCCAAGAAGGCCGTGTTCTGTTTTTCGTGAAGATAAAGGATGCCATGCGGAACAATGTGACCATTGAAATTCATGAGGATTATTTACATAGTTCGGATGTTAAAAAGTCTCATCTTCCCCGTTTTCGTTTCACCCGAGGTCCGTCTTTGTAAAAGTTCTAAGGGGTTGTAGAAGGCGGAGGGTTAGCGATCCCGGGGGGAAGCGAGAATAAAAGCGTCCGCGAATAAAGGGAGCCTCCGGGTGCCATTATCGAGGGAAATACAATACAATTAATTTGTCATTTCTTCTTTCTCATTGTGCCAAGTCGTGGGCAGGGGTTATTCGCCCACACCAGCCCTTCACGACCCTCCGGCATCATCATTTGTCTTCATCTTAATTCGGCGACGCTACTACCACTGGGCGGGACTTACGCCGGATTAAGCCGGACAATGACATTACTTCTGCTTTACTTGCTACACATTCAACAGTTGTTGCCGCCGTTTAGGATCCCTGGTGATGACCCAGTTTCGGGACCGCAATCCTCGCGGTTTAATATGTTTTGCCATTTGATTTCCTATTTCGGCTATATATTAAATCCATTAGTTTTGTCTTCCTTTCACCTCATTACTGTTTGTTTTAATTCCTTTATGAACAGACATATTTTACTTTTCTTCTATACACTGCAATAAAACCTTTGCTAACGTTTAGGAATTAAGTGTAACTATCTCTACATAAATATTGTTACAATCGGTAAAATCTCATTACTGGATGTTTGTTTTTTTCCGGTCAACAGTAGCTCTGCTACAAGTATAATGTTCTATACTTGCAAACAATATTTACCTGCTTAGCCTCAACTTAATTACAAGTAAAAAATTTAATTTTTCGTGTAGGTATATTGCTTTTTATAGGTATGCCTGGAAATTAATTTTAAAATTTAAAACAGTAATTTCAATGAAAACGTTTCTCATTTTTATTTACTTTGCCAACAACGAACTTGTATATTTTGTGCCCAGAGTACGAGAAAAAAGAAAAATTTAACTCTTACGCCTGTAGAGCTAGAAAAGTTAAATGGTGGAGTTAGTTTGTTGTTCAATTTATTTAAAACGTTAGTTCCTACTCACAGTAAAGTATTCACTTTACCATTTATCTTTCCTATTAATTAATGCTAGTCAAACCAGTAATGGATTAAAACGCAAGTAATAATACTACCTCTACTTGCCTAAATCAACTAGTAAACAAGAATTCTTAAATCTTTATTATAAATTCAGACTTTCATCCTCAACAATCAACAAATCATTCTGGTCAATCCCAATGTTTGAAATTAAAACCATATCGGCTAAATTTCTTCTTGTTAAATTAAATATAAAAAACTGTTCGATTATCCTACAACGAACATTGCCGAAAAGCCATATTACATAATGAATTATAGGAATTGTTTATTCAAAGAGATACAAATCGTTTGTATCGATATTTTGTACAAATTAGGCTTGCATCATTATTGTCTCCAGTAGAATGGGATAAATTCGATTATAATACGAGATCAAATGTTAAAGATGCCTTTCCAATTAATTAATCTTTAATTAAGATTTTTGTTGTGATAAAAAACTCAGTGTAATAAGCGTGATTCGAACCCGCGACCTTCACTAAATACGCCGCAGCTCTACCATTTGAGCTAGTTGAAAAATGGCAATAAGGAGGTAAATTAAAAAAAAAAAGTGAGATTGAGATGGGAATGTAGTGTCCGAGTAGATCGAAGTCATGACAGGTCAAAAGACAAAAAAACACCAATTACATTTTAGATAAGAATCATACAATTAACAAATATGATATTAAACAAAGAAGAAACAATTTTTCAGACAAAGGCTTAAAATTTGTCCCAAAGACAGAATTAAATGCAAAAAAGCTACTACCCCCCTAATATGCAGTTAAAAAACTAATAGCAATGAACCCAAACC
>CM077099.1:5387217-5402824 GCA_039619505.1 Cimex hemipterus | reverse complement strand
TATTTACGGTGCACCCAAAATTCATAAGGAAAACAAATCTATAAGACCAGTTGTTTCTTTTTATAATTCTTTCGCGGTGAGTAGAAACTATATTTTTACAAAAAGTTTGAAGAGTTAAGATAGTTTAATTAGAATTTTTCCGAAAATACCATTTATAAATGAAATGAAACCGGATCCACGTAGTCATTTCCGATAGAAATCTCTCAGTGGTATACTATGCTTTTCCTTCTATTTTTTTTTTTTTTTTTTTTTTAACATTCTCTCAAATCTGCCCATTGTCATGTTGTCAGTTCAGGGAAGCCCCGTTTTAAATTATTCATGGGCGGCGTTATTGTTACATCCCTTTGGAAGTTGAAAGAATCTGTGAAAAAATCCTACCCGGTTCCGAACGTGAATGCCTCCCGGCGTATAATGTATCACAGTCCATGGCCGGGCCTGAAGGATGCAGGTCAGACACCCGTTCGTGATTTTCACGCATGGTCCCGCTTATAATTTTTTAAAAACAGATTCCTTTGATATGGGCTTCACCTTTATCCTTCTTTTTACTTTTTGTCAAAAGGTAACATACTTCATGTGCGAAAACCGGTTCCATTTGGCTCAAATGAAGCAAACCTTTTTATAACCGATGTTTCATCTTTTTCTTAAAATCCATGGATCGTAACAATTATTACCAAAATAATAATAATAAATGAAGGCTCACGCGGATAACGGCGAATAGGGGAAGAAAGTTCATATAAAATAACCTCATTATCATGTGCGGTATCCATGAGGGACTAAAATAAAATTATCATTGTTACAGTTTTTAAAACAGTTGTGACAACCCCCCTCAAAATAAGATGGAAATATGTGGCATAGTCTAGAAATCTTTATTTTTATTAAAACATATAAATTACTTATGTATGTATCTTAGATTGGCAATGGTATTCCATATTTAGGTCCTGATGATAGGCCGTAAACTCGAAATATCAATGTAATAGACAAAATTAAATAAAATATTTTAACCATTTTTCAACCTTTTGATAATAACGTATGTTACTCCATTCTCAAACAACTTGCTTTAATCGCCAATAATTCTGCTTAGAAGCTTAATGATAATATGGATCAGTGAATCACTCATTCATTCTGTCTCACTCCTCATACTCTCTCTCCTTCTCTCACCTCTCTCATTATTCTCCCTCAATCTGTCTCACTTTCTTTCTTTATCATTATCTCTCTCTCTCTCTTTCTGAGATATTTAAGGATATAATAAAAAAGGCATTGCACACTTTTTGCTAATTTAAATAAGAATTATCTTGAAACACATAAAACTATTTACTTTACAATAATCACACTCTGTACACCGTACCTTCAACTTTTGTTAACAAAAAGTTAATACAACTAATTTTCCAAGATTTGAAACAGGCTTATCGACCGGTTTGGTTTTATCTTTGTTGCCACTTATTTGTTTAAAAAAATACGTAAAATACGGTCCTTGTGGGACAATCTTTGTTAGATAAAAAAAAAATTCTTCTGCTTGGTGCAGAGTGGAAAAATGCATTTACCCTTTTACTTCCAGCATTTTTACCGGGGGGTGTACATGAGATAGGGGTTGGTTAGATGGGGTGATTTGTGAGAAGGAAGCGTGGCAGGGCAGGAAATTCCCATGAGACCATATTCCCTTTAATTCCCACATTGGACGCCCAGTCTAATATCTCTTCAGCACTAGCTTTTGGTTACCTTACTCGACGTTGAGGTCCCCTTTTATTTCGGATCTATTAAAGCTTTGTTTGCGCCCCCATTGTTTATGAGGGGAAAACGGGAGGTTTTTATTTGCCGGAAAAATTACCGGTTTCCACCTCCCGTTAGGTGATTCATTTGAATCATTTGAAACAATTTTCCCGGCCAAAATAATACAAATTGTGAAGGTGTAACCAAAATTTTTTTCTTTTCATGATCGAATTCATATTTCAAATTGGTGAGCAAGTGTAATTTTCTTTTTCATTCGTTTCACATCTGCTTGATTTTTAATTTAACTTATTCCCTGACTTGTCTGATTTTAAATGTTAATATACAACGCGCAAATAATTCTTAGACTTGTTTTGTCTTCAATAAACGTTAACATACATTACAACGGCATACAACTTTTTCACTATTTCACTACTAGCCTCTCTCTCTCTCTCTCTCTCTTTCCGTCTCACTCTTTTCATCTCTATCTCTCCCCTCGTTCTCTCTTTTTATCCCTTTCTCACTTCCACTCTCTCTTTTTAATCCAGTTTTTAAGAATCTTAAGAAAAATCTAGATTTAATTTTATTAGTCAAAACTAATACGCTCTGTGTAAAAAGTTAGAAAAATTTATAAATAGTTATTAGTTCAATTTACTTTCACTTTACTCATTTAGTGTTTTTTTTTGCTGGGGCTTCCGACATCGAGTTCATTTCAGCCCCCAACTAAATCTATATATTCTATATTCTATACCCGTTCAAACGCTACATTACTTAGAAAGACATTAAAGATTAAAAATAAATACATTCATACAGTACACTCATTCCGTTTGGTCGGTGGAATACTTAATAGTCCTCCGCCGACCTACACTTAAACTAAACTAGATTTATTTTGTTGTTGCATTGTTGATTTTATAATTATTTGTTATTTCTATTTTACGGTTAATGCGTGTATTTTAATAAATAAATCGTTAATCAAACAATTTCTCCCATTCTCTCCGTCTCCCTTCATCTTCCACACCCTCTCTTCCCCCCATTCTCACTCCCTCGCGCTTCGTCCCAATTCCCTTCAGGCATAATTTTTTTTTTAAATTGGTATTTGTTAATAGAATATTTCCAAGATCGAACTGAGAATGCTGAGTGGATAATATTTAATACAAGTATCGTTCGGAATCTAAACCCTTTGTCCCAGTTTTTCCAAGGGACGAGAATGACTACGTGTTTTGTTTCGAAAGGGCCAGGAAACGTGGTGGTAGATGTCCGTGCCAGACTCTCTGGAATGGGAGCGTAAGGCATTACATCACGGTTTTAGATTCAATTTCCAGGATCCGGGGGATAGCTTTGATAACTGATCAGGGGACGCGAGGGAATTTTCTGCCCAAATTGTTAAACATCCATTCCTCTCTTTGACAAAATCTGCACTGAAAATGACCCCCGAGGAATTTCACGGAAGAACGGCCACGGAATAAAATTATTAAATACCGGGCTAACTTTTTCCAGGCCAAATACCAACAATATTATTTTAACTTTTGAAATTGCTGACTTCTAAATTGGAAAATAACCAAACATCGTTATTATTAACATAACTTATAACAACTGAGGTTCAGCTGGAAAACACAATAAAATTCATAACGTTGGATTCAATATTACAACAAATAATAATCACAACTTCTCTTTTGTCATAAACATTAACTTAATCCTCATTTTATAAAAACATTGAAAATATAGAACAATACTTATATTATGTGATTTTTTTTGTTGTTTCCCTGTCATAAATATATGTGCAGTCTTTATTATACGGCTTAAATTAAACTTAAATGTTTGTTGTTTTGTCTAATATCATCTATAGACTAAAATTTATAAAATAAATACAATCAACTTTGTAGTAAATGTGGTGTGGCAATAGATAGAAGGCATAATCTGAAAGATAATAGAATTGTTTTTCTTTATATTTATTCCGAATGAGCGAGAATGGAAATAATTTTCGGAATAACGTATTTGTAACCTTATAAAACAAAATGTTAACAAATATTAAATCTTTACGTTTTAATCTCTATTTCATTATATTTAGTCTCTACTTTACGTTTTTTATGAGTCAACATAAAAATGTTGACAATTGATATAAATTGTATTACATAATGTATAATACTAAATGTATATGGACTCTTATTTGCTTGAAATTCATAATGGGATTTCCCTCTCTTAGTCCTCCCTCTCGCTCTTTATCTTTCTATCTATCTCTCCTTTTCTATATATCTATTCAATCTATATATTATCTATCTAGCTATATATATTTTGTATTTCTATTACATATATGTATATCTGTCTATGGAGCTATTTATCTATATGTATACATGTTCACAATGTACAATTGAACAAAACTAGTTTTTTTATGTCCAGTTACATATATGCATTTTGTATGTCTATTACGCTTTTTTAATTACACATTTATGGAAGGGGGAGAAAGAGAAAGATTTTCCTTCTCAAAAGTGTCTGCGAGGAGGGTTGGCGTTGGGCGGGACAAATCCTGTTACCCTTCCGTTCTGTTTAATTCCTTTAACGCCTCCCCATCATCACGCATCATTTGCAGCTCCGCCAGCCTTTTTTTTTACCTCTAATAGTGATAGGAGGTGATTTGACATTGCGCTCAGCTGATTAGGACGATACCATTACGGCTAAATCGGTGACACTTCAAAATGTCGAATAAATCTCTTAAAAATGAAGCACCGACTTTTTTTCACCTCTTTTACAATGGAAAATGAAACTTGCATACCTTTATTTTCGAAAGGAAAGTGTGCAGTTAATTACATTTATTTAAAAATTGCACGATATGCTAAATTAGATGTAAGTTGCAATATTTAGTTCATCATTCGTCGAAGTCTATGGTTTTTCTAAACTACCTCATTCTCGACCGCTCCTCACGACTTCGCCAAATTATGAAGCAACAGGTCATTAAAACACACAATTTTATTTATTGTTTTCCACCATTTTGGTTCGTCAGATATATTTCCGTTTTTCACCATCTTCTATCATGAAGTTCTTGGTTTTACTGCCTTGCCCCATGTCGCTTATAAACCTGACCAACCTTTAAAATAAGAATTAACCAAACTTATATTAATCGTGCAAAGCCCATCTTAAAGTGCTTTGTTTTTTATTATAAAAATCTTATGCAAGAATGTGCCATTTATGCTGAAGACTTACAGATATGATATATTACAGGTCAAAACCTTTCTCAAAACAGTTTTGTTGTATCAAGAAACGTGCTTATACCGATACATAGTGCAAACATATTTCAGCTCGAAAAAAGTTGAGAGAAGGCGATTGTCTTCAAGTGGTACTGTCACAGGCCACTTATCACTTGGGTCGAACCTTGAGAACAAGTACCATCCGACGAGCACCACATTTATCGGATATTTTTGAAATGTTGTTTACAGCTGAATTATTACTATTGCGCTCAGAAGAGGAAGGGTGCGTTTGTAGGCCACTGGAAAACGAAGTGGGTTATTAAACATTTGTTAACCTTTTCACACCAATCGGTGAAAACGATCAGTTATAAAATGTAAAAAAACAACACTTTTTCTTCGACATGAAGGATCAAGTTGCTTGATAATTGGGTTTTTTGTTCAACGAAGATATCAAGCATTCAATTTCCAGGCTAGCAAGTCCGGAAATAAATCTACTGGGACACTTGTGGTGCCCAAGCTTAAGACGTCTGTGACTAGGCCCACATAATTCACACACTCAACCAACTTCAAACTTTTGCTTTTAAAGATAAGGGACAATGTTTCTTCAGATTCATTAAAAAAAAATTTTCTTTTAAAAAAAGTTTCATAAATATTTAATTTTTTAAATTAGAATTTATGAATTTCAGACGTGGATTGTTGAGGTTAGTAATGATTAGAAGAAGGGATATATTTAATTCTATTGTTTCAATATTTCCTATAATTGTAAGTTGTATAATATACTGCTGTATAAAATTTTCTTTATTAATATTTCGTTCTCGATATCATAACTCTAGTTTTGTTCAGTGTTAATAAGTACATCCAGTAGACACAGTTTCTCCTACGAATACTGCCCATTTTCTGAGCTGTCGTGAGAAGAGGTTTACGAAATTGTTCTTACCGTCCTGAAGGAAATCGAAATATTTCGAACTGTTTTCACAGCGGCATTCGACAGCTTAATCATTTCAGCCCCGAAGCACTAAAAAAATACCGATACACTCTCGATATGCAATCATACCGATAAATACATTCATACTCGATATTCATCTATCTGTTCACCATAATAACTCAAATTTGGGGTCGATGGGTACTTAAAAAGTTTTCCGCCATAGAGGCGGTGGAGAAGCTACTTCGCCATCAGCCCCTCCACATTCAGACCAATAAATACAGTCACCCATACAAGAACCAGAAACGCAAAACATATAGCTTAACTTCTATACCCAACAAAAAATCAACTAATCCATTAAAAAGCGGAATAGGGAACCCTGAAACTCGCCACCGTGTCCGAGAACCATTCTTCATCCGGCATACCGCCTACAATCTTTCTGTGTGGAGCCATGAAACGCTTGGATTTGTATTATCCATTTTCTTATCTTATTTTCCATAACGCTGCAGTTTCAAAGAGCCTGTTGACGGATGAATCTGCCACCTCTTTCGTCCATTGACCTAGCCTTCTAGTGTTAACCATGTTTCTCTGACGCGCACCATTATAAATAGCTCAGTCCCCTGGCGACTTCGCAATGGCTGTACCGTACCTCTAATAATGTTATGACCCTGGTACTGTCACACTCTCTCAACTTTCTGGCTGGCGCTATTGAAAAAGGTTCAAGAATAACAATATGCTACTTTTTTCTTTTGAAGAAGACTTTTGAACAAATCGGTTTAGTCAGTACCAAAGTAAATGAAACGAGTAAACAGAGCATTATCTATTGTTTATTTGGGCTACAATAGCTCCTAATTTCCCCTAACTACTGTGGAAAGATAATAGATTCAATTTTAAAATCAATAAATTTGTCTCTAAAGAGTTTTCGGTCACTCGTGTTACAAATTTAGCCAATATATTCTAAATTCAAAATGGAATTGAACAGCCCTAATTAACTCTGTCCCGAATCTCAACAGTTTCGGAGTTATTCCCCTTTTTCTGAATTTTTAACATATCACGTCCTTATTTCAAATAAACAATGATAACTCCAAAACTAAAAGGTTTTGAACAAATGTAATCAATACTAAACTTTTAAACGATCATGAAATACGATGAATATTGAAATTTTTTATTTCCAAATTGATAAATTTACGATGGTGATTCTAAAATACCATTCCGGACCTAAAGACCAGCAAATTTCAGAAAACATACTTTATTTAATATTATATTTAGAGATGTGATTGCCTTTTGATTTTTTTTATTTCAAAGATGAAGAAATATATGACGGAAAGCAAAACAGCGTGGTTGACGGATTGATGAATTGGAAAGATTAAATAAATAAATATATCAATAAAATAAAATAAACTTAAGGAAATTTTGAAAGAATTTATTAAACGTTTTTAATCTGGCTTCGAAACTGAAATAGTGCAAGTATTTACTTACTTACTAACATTACTCCCATTTTGATTAAAGCATTAATGTATTATCTTAATATTATTCCCCCCTAACTCTTTGGTTACTTTTTCTAAGAAGAACACGCTGATGTATGTATCTAAGTTATGAAGATAAGATTTAACGCATTGCTAGTGCGGCGAGAATGCATTGCGTAGTGGTTTTTTCATGCAAGAAATCAGAAGAAAGAATCAAAATTAAAAGACGTTGAATAAATTTATACAAAATTTCCTTAAGTTTTTTGTTGTTTCTTATTAATCTTTCCACCTTACCAAACCGTGTTTTTTTCGTCCCTTCGTCAATTTCTTCATCTTTGAGAAAAGTAATTTAAAAAAGGAATTACTCCACTGAAAACAATATTAACTGGAGTACTTTTCTGAAATTTCCTTTCCAATAGGTTTGGGAACATTATTTTGAAATCACGAAAATAATTTTTCCAAATTTGAAAGAAAAAATATTTGTTAAAGTCCTGGCTAGTAAAATGCTTATTACACCAACGTACTCGTTTAGTTTTGATCATGTTATTGAAAATTAATGATCTGACCGGGTTTGTCCCTAACGTTTAGGTTTACTATTATCATTGTTTATTTGAAGCAAATCCATGAAATCGTAAAAATCAGAAAAATTGTAATAACTCTGGATATAGTTAATTAAAATCTTTCGGTTCTATTCTGAATGTAAAATCCATCTAACCGAACACCCCATAATAAAGTAGCTAATTTTTATAATTCTTTTCACGACTTATAACTTCCTGGTATAATTTGTTTCATTAAAACTAAATCATGCCTCTCATAAAAGAATAATAAAAATATTAAAAGAAACGCCGTGAATAGAATAATGAAAAGCTTTCTAAGAGTGACAATACCCGTCGAGCGAAGAATAAAAGGATGAATTAAAAATTCAAACAAGACGAATTACTATTAGCATACAGAACGAATCTAATTCTTATGGAGGTACCGTGTCGCGATATCTGACGCGAGCTGTTCCGGCGGAAATCCGATTGATTTACATATCAGGGACCCGAATATAAAACAAGAATCATCTCTTCGAAGCGTAAATTCTTCTACTTCGCGTTTGCGATATAAATTTTACATTTGTTGCTTTTCACGAACAAAAAGAATTTGTCAAAACTGGGGGTGGCACGTGTGTGAAGGATCGAGTTCCACCGAAATCAAAGGAAATTATGCCACGTGGCTTCCGATTCGGGTTCCTTGTGACTGGTGTGCAAAATCAATTTTTATCGAACTAGAGGCCGCTGGAGTCCACATTTATTTCTCTATTCCACTCGGCCTATCAATATGAAAGCATAAAATAAACAGCCATCAAGACTACTATTTCATAAAACAAAAACTAGGCCTAATGTCATTTTGCAAGGAAATAAAAACACTGACTTCTGTAGTCAAACCTCTAACGATTATAATCCCTCCATCAGGACTATTAACGGATTAACGACTAACCGGCTGTTAATAAGTCACAAAGTTAACAAATTTGTAAATTCTGAAATTAATGGTTTCAAAATTGATAGAGATGTACAAGCTTTCTGTATAGATGGATTTTATAATTGTCAATAATAATGATTAAGTCAATTGTCAATGGGAACAATGACACGTGCGAATCCGAATCTTTGCTACTGGTGCGCAAAATCTATTTTTACCGATCAGGAAACAGATCGGTTCCACATTTAAAACCCTATTTGGCTGGTCGAATCACTATGAAATACAAGTTAAAATCGATTTTAACCCCTCTTTTCTGAACTGGGTGGAATCGGTTCACTAAATTTTACGAAATTCTAGTTTGGGAATAGGACGAGCGTGTTTGTTGCCGCCAACAATAGTTCTCTGTAATGGATCATCCACCATGGCCTGTCAGCCAGGCTGGCCTTTCTCCTGGTGCAATTTGGAATCATTGTTCGAAAGGATGGGGAGGGAATTAGTGGGAAATCAATATCAGGTCTCTCACATTCATTCATTCAATGCTCAACCGGTTTCTTAGTGCCACTTTTTGATCCTTTGATTAATCGCTTCCGACAAATTGCAGTTAAAGTGGTACACAATAGACAAAAGGTCTACTTTTATCCTTTCGAAAAAATCAATATAAAATTTCTCTTTTGTAAAATGTAGACAGTAAAAAATTAGTCTAAAACGTAAATTCAATCATGGAATATACAATATTAACAAGTGAATCTATAATTAAGGTTTTGTTTGAGAGGTAAGAGTTAGGTAAACAACACGACCAACTATATGCCTCATTATTATGTTATTGTTCTGTTTACATCTGTACATATCGTGTAATAAAAAACTACAATTTGCTTGTTTCTGATGGAGAGACGGCTTTTCTCACTTATTGTGCTCCGATCCGACATACTTTGGCAGTTCGCCACGTTCTGTGTATGTATATTCTTGAATTCTTATTTTTACTACTTATTTTTACTATTTTATTAGTATTGAAAAGAAATACTGGTACTTGTATATCTCTGGGTTGGTATCCCTAATTGTCGTAGCTGATTCTTAGCAAGTTTCTTCCTTTCTCTGATCTTTTTGTCCTAAATTCTCTAATGAGATCCACGATGATTAGTAAAATGTTTTTCAAATACTCAAAAATATTTTGTCCTGAGTTGTAGTTTTTTATACCTATTAGATTCAGTTGGTCATATAAAGGTAGGTGGGTGTATTAGCTTTTCAATTACCAGCCTATAGATATCTGTACGTTTTAAAGTATGCTGATCACCGAGGCTTACATTAAATTTCGGACTGAATGCATTCAACGATTTCAAGCATACATAATACGCCCAAACATACAACGTAAATCAGGGAAACAGACAATTTCCCCTCCTCATTTCTGCCCTCTACAATCAATCATGAAACGCACCAATCATGAACTCGTTTTACAGGACTGATAACCTCAAAGAACGACTCCCATACGAAAGTGAAAAGAGAAAAATGATTGCCTGTTGTCAAGCACAATAACACGTTTTTATGGGGATGTTATTCACAGGCCGGAGGCGCATTTTAGCGCTGCAGTGATTCCCACAGATTTTGATTCAAGTCGACTCCCCCAAATGGAATCCTGCCGCTAAAATCCCGGCTCTGAAATTGGTTGAGAGGGCTGGGTTGTCTCATTATCCCCTCCTGCCAGGCGGCGTTCTTACAGTAGCTCCTGTAGTGTTTCCAGGGCACGTAGTCTATTAGAGTCCACCCCACAACGAAACCACGCCGCCCCTGGAGGAAAAATACAAAGTTTCTTGAGAGCTAGATCCTTACTGGAGGATATCTGTTTATCAATAGATGCTCGTTGACAATTTCCCAAGGGTTGCAACAAATTCCATCTGACCCCATTCGCCGGATCCAATTTTCTCCAGCCCTTCCGTGTCCTTTTCCATTCGAAAGTTTGATATCTGTCCCTCCTCTCATATAAACAAAACAATTATTTTTAAAGAAAATCGAATCTTGTCATGTGGTTAAGACGTTTTACTTCGTATAGTTCAATAATAAGGGGATTCACGATATTAACTCGAATGAGTAACACTTTTTGTTGTTTGTTTTGGCTTCCTTTTGCGTTAAATTGTGAGATGCTAGTTAATTAAAAAAATGAATCAACTCGTTCATTCAAAATGCAAATCTATTCGCTCGAAAAATACATAAAAAGTCCCGATTCGTGCCGACATACCTAACTTGTAGCCTAACGTCTAACAGCCTAGACTTTATAGGATCGGGGATGTATCTTTTATGAATGAGAATACAAAGACGGGTCAGAAATTAACAAAAGAAATGAATTCGTCTGATTTATATATTGCGTATTTGGGAATAACAATAAGTCTAAACAGAAACCAGCTGTTCAATTCATGGCTGCCATATTGGCTACCTATGCCCTAACGGATAGCAATGTGACTACATTTTCGACCTAACAGCTATCATTGGCCCTGGCCGGTAAGATCGAGCAATGTTAACTAGCCAATTCTTACAACATTTTAAAACATAATAATAACTTTAACTTATAACATTTTAATTTAATATTTTAATACACCAGAAAGTTAAGTTTATATCATTAAAAATAAAACCCTCCTTTTCTGTAAATGTAAGCGAAGAATTTAGTTCTAAAGCTTAGTTCTAATAAATTTTACTAAAATTAAAGGAAATAGAACATCCCAGTTGTCTTAATGCACTATCTATTACTTAACAAGTAAATTATACATCTTTTTTCCTGCTTGCTCAATACAAGCTTACGGTTTGAATATTTTAATATTACTCATTCTCTTTGGTAGTTGGCGTACTCGATATTCGACCATGTATCTGTTCACGACAATAAATTAATCTAATTTGTGGTCTCTTAGGGTTCTTTAAAAGTGTTTTGCTATAGACCCAAGTCACGCATGCAACATGAGGGGTGATGGGGATGCTATTTCACCATCCCCTTCTCCCCATATAAATAAAGACATTCATTCACACTAATATACACTGATTGCACTAATTGTTTCGTACATGGAGTACTCGATATTCCTCTATATATCTGTTCACTATAATAAACTAATCTAAATTCAGGTCAATGGGGTACGGTATGCAAAATTTCCGCCATAAAGCCCAAGTCATACACAAACCTGAGGGGCGGTGGAGAACCAACTTCACCATCGGCCCCTCCCCATTCACGCCAATAAATACATTCAGTAAATACAATAAAGTATTCCCAATTCCCTTAAAAAGCGGAACAGGAGTCTGAAACTCAACACTGTGCCCAAGACACCCTTTTAAATCGGGCGCCCTATTCGCGCCCTATAGCGAGCCATGATATGACGCTCTTTGTGTGGGGTACATCACGCAACCTTTCGTTCGTTCATTAAACTTATTAGGAGTCATAATATGTAGTTTTTCGTTATTTTATGATTATTTGGGGATCGTTAGGTAGGTTTAGAAAAACATTTTATTTATTGCGCCAACGTTTCGCTCTTTATTGAGATCTTCTTCAGGGCCTGACATTTATAAACATTTAAATTAATCAAATACGTGTAAGCAGTGAAAATGTATTTGTACAATGATATAGGCAATATAGAAATTCTAGCTTTATTGAAAGTATTTGTACACAATCAAAGTGAATGTTTTCTGTAGCAGATGTGTCACGGTTGTGTGCCGTGCGAATGTTAGTAAGATAAAAAAAATTTGTTGTTTATATATGTTTGATTAGTGGGAGTGAAAATTTGAATGGGAAAGGAAATAGGGATAGAAATTCCTTTTTCTATGAGGAGTCGGCTTGTTTGAGGTAAAAGAAGACGCTGATGGGAAAAAAGGGATGGTTTGTGGTTTGGGCATAGTTATCTTTTCATGATTATTGTATACGGGATTATTACGAAAAGGAAGGATTGATTTAGACTATGTGGAAATTGTTTGATGTGTGGATTATTTTATATATTGTATTACAGGTTTTGTGTGATGTGGTGATTAGTGATTATTAGTAGACGATTATTCAGAAAGCGAGAGCTGCGGTCTGATGTGATGTAGGTTTAAAAAAAAACATTCTTTATCGTGCCAACTTTATCTTTGTCATCATCTTCACGGCTTGGAATTTACAAACATTGTGTAAATTTAACAAAACATTTGGGATGAGGAAAAAATGTGAATTTATACAATGCAAAAAATATTGTTTTAAATTCAATCAAAATGTTTCCATTCACTCAACTTTGAATAATAAATGTTATTAGCATAGCTCCGACTAGTTTACAAACATTGTGTAAATTTAACAAAACATTTGGGATGAGGAAAAATGTGAATTTATACAATGCAAAAAATATTGTTGCATATTCAATCAAAGTATTTCCATTCACTCAACTTTGAATAATAAATGTTATTAGCATAGCTCCGACTAGTTTACATGAGTACGTTCTGTAATTGATGATGCGTTTATCTATGTTAGTGTGAACTATTTCTAAAAAGTTGTTTATTGTTTAAGCTATTTTAAAGTTATACGACGAAGGAAATGTATTTGATTTGTGGGACGGGCAGAGAACGAATGTGACAGAAATGTATGTTCGTTTGTACATTAGTGATAGTGAATAGTGTTAGGGGTGAGTTTTAGTTTTTGATTATGGGTTTAGGGTAGTGATTTTTATGGAGGATATGTTTGTATACCTTTATGTTATTGTGGTGTAAAGATTCATGGCTCAGTGTAATAATTGAAAAGCAGCCCTTTGACTGTGCCCGTCATTGTATAATTTCATTTTTGCACATTTTACATGAATTTGTATAACTTTAACAATGTTTGTAAATCCGAGGCCCAGAATATTATCTAAATAAAGTCGAAACGTTGGCGCAATAAAGAAAATTTTTTCTAAACCTACATCACAGACGACCGCACCTCACAATATATAATAAACAATAATTGTCTATTTAGTAAAAAACAAAACCCTACAAAGGACATAAATTGGTAATTTAAACTTATCCTGGAACTGTTCGAGATATGGAAAGAAAATGTCTGTCCGATTGTGCTGCTATTTCGAGGAGGGCTTAAAAGGAATTATCTTCGCCGAAAGGGATACCCTCCAACATCCTCTTAAAATATTCATCTGTCAGGAAGGGGCTTTTATTTAAAATAGGCCGATCATTGTATGAGTGAGATGAACTTCACGGGACATAATGCGATTCGGCAAGAATAGCCGCAATTTTTCCCATTATAGTACAAAGGGCATTATTACCGCGGGTTTAATTGGCCGATAAAACGGAAACCAATACCTTCTCAATTTCAGTCATCGAATCTCTCCGTATTGGGCTTTTGTACGTATAAATTCACATTGTACATCGAAAGCAATAACGCGATATTCATAATTAAGGAAAATGATTGCTTCATTATGAATTGTTAAAATCCTATTCGAAAAAATGACGAAGGGCTGTTATTAGAGAAACCAATTGAAAACAAAAATGGAGTAGAATTATGTTCTGGAAAATGAGGGGAGTAATTGGAACAGACCGTTATAACTCTATGTTTTTCCCTTTTCAACTCGTTAAAATATCAAAACCGATATAATTTATTGGAAATAATATGAAATAATTAGGACATTATTAGAAACATATTGGTTTTTAGAAATATTAGTTTATAACCCTTTGTATTTATTAATAATTATAATACATTAACTACTTGTAAACATTTCTATTGTTAATTAAAAATATTATTTCAAAGATTAGATAAGGAGATTGGAAAATTAGTTAATAATAATAATAATAATACACATACTAATTATACTATCTTATAATACTAATCTTACAATGCTATCACATTACTAATGCTGACGTCACGAAGTGCTCCAATATATTTATTTGTGGATAATACATTTTTGTATTATAAAATTTTTACTATTTAGTATAGACGAAAGGTAATCTAAAAAGTAGTTATCTTTCTATACTATTTTTCAATATTAACATTAATTCTACAGAATAGGTAAAATAGAAAACACAAAAGAGATGAAGAAATAAAAAAAGTAGAGAGATCTGGTTTGTCAATAAGTCAGGCAGTTATGTGCATAAATAAAATGTATGTAGGTAGAAGGTAGTTATTGATTAATTGTTAATAGAAAAATGCTGCTAGAAAAAAAAGAGTGACATCATAAAAATGAAAGAGGTGATGAAGGGGGTAAGGATTAAATATGAGCGCAATAATGATACAACAAAATGGTAATCGAAAAATGAAAACTTCATAGGTTAAGACTAAAACGCTTAAGATAGAGTTAGAGACCAAGAAATACACACACAGGCAGACATTAGGAATAGATGTCGATAGAGGAAAGATAGAGTGTGTGTGTGTGTGTGTGTGTGTGTGTGTGAGAGAGAGAGAGAGAGAGAGAGAGAGAGAGAGAGAGAGAGAGCGAGGGAGTGAGTGGGTGAAAGGAATGATAGTGTACGTAGTCGTATCAATCATGCGATATTTAGATAAATCGGTACGACAGCTAGACAGATAGATTGATAAAAGGATAACCGTGTTAAAAGGATAGTAAAATAAAAGTGTGTGAGGAACAAAGGAATGATAGAAGGATAGGGAGTAAATAAGGGCAAAAGTAAAACTCGGTAAGACTGAAATACTCACAAAGATAACAAAAAATGTTTCATCGTTATAAGGATACGGAAGCAAAGAAAGAGACAAAATGAGACAGATATAAAAAACAACAAAATGCGATTAGCATTACAGAGCAAGAAGAAAAATAGCAAAAAAACTTTAAAAAAAGCGAAAAAATGGAAAGAGAGAGTGAGAGAGAAACAGAGATTGAGAGAGAAACAGAGATTGAGAGAGGGAGAGAGAGAGAGAGAGAGAGAGAGAGAGAGAGAGAGAGAGAGAG
>CM077099.1:5298011-5372217 GCA_039619505.1 Cimex hemipterus | reverse complement strand
CAGGCAGAGATACCGTGGGCCTATTCTACCCCGGAGCCCACACGGGTGAAAAAAATTATTTTATTAAAAGGATTGATGTTTATTTAGAAATAGTAATATTGTTTTGTAAATTAGGCATAAAATAAAATATATTTTATTACATGTCAAACTACATGGCTAAACGTACGCAAGTGAGAGGGGAAAAACATTTAGATATGAAAAAAAATTAGGTAAAAAACCTGTACATATTTGTTCAAATATGTTTCGCCATTCTCAATCTTTATTGTACCTGTTTGATATCTTTGATGTCTCCATTATATGATCGTTAAAGATGGGGGAAGTTTGTGATTATATTTATTTGTGAGTGCTTTAGGTTGATTAAGTTGCGATGAGCCTTTGTGATCTTTGTTTCTTTTTACTTTTTGATTGTTGTTGTTTATTGAATGTTGTAATCGGTGAATGTAAACTCTTGTTAATTTATGGAATTATGCGTTGTTTTTTTGGGTGTCTTAAATGTCTTACGCTTATTTAATTAGAAGTTTTCGAGTATGACAATTCTCGAATTTTTTTGTACGCCGGGTAGTGGTTATGTACTTATCTATAATGTTGAGGTTTCTTAATGGTGAATCGCGTATGTTGGTTTTCCGTCATCTTCCCTAAACCATTTTAGATAGTATTTCCGATGTATTTGTTTTTGTATTCGCATGTTACGCGTATGCCATTTTTGGCATGTTGGTTGGTTTTATTAATGTTTTGTCTTAATAATTTTTCGATTGTGTTCATGACTTTTAGCGCTTGATATTTGATTTTTAATTTGTTGAATAAATTAGTTAGCTTGTGCGTTTGTTTCCTTCTGTATCTGAACGTCTTCCATTACTGTCTGTTTGATTATTACGTGCCATTTTTTTTTATATCGTTTGCGGATTTATTGTAGTCAATTATTTTCAACTTGTGTGTTTTATTTGTTTTTTTACGTTTGGTTGACTGTGTTTGTGATGTACCAGTATTATGTGCTACGGTATATGTTCTTTTTCGTCCGTTTTCGTTCTTGACTTTAGTCAGTGTTGTTATTTTTTAGCCTAACCGTCTTGCATTTTAGTACTTATTTCAGTATGCTTTCATGTCCCAGTTTGTAATTTGAACTCATAAAGTGTTCATTGAATTTGAACGTCGTTAGAGCAAATGCAACGCCTTTTACGTGTATTAATAGTTAATCGATAAATCAATAATCGTTTAAATAGCTTGTAAATTTTATACAAATTAATCCCCAGTTTTTTCTAACATTGAAATATAACTTTCACATACACATTTCAGTTACAAAAAGTATATACATATATATATATATTGTATATTTACTCATTAAATATTACGTTTAGACTACGTTACATTTAAAAGTTACCATTTTGCCCGCTTCTATCACTTTTTGTCTCAACATCTGTGTTGATATTTTTTTATCTCCTATCGTCAGTATTGCTATTTTTTAATCCATATGTCTTGTGTCCTGTTATCTCCACTCTTAGTTTTAATTTTGTTTTGTTTTAATAATTTTTCTCACTGTAACCTATTTAGCTACTTTAAGGTAGTTGTAACGTACAACAAATTATATAGAAAAAAATATATCGTGTGATAACTTGGATGACAAACTTTGTAAAAATGTTAATTGTTTTGTACGTTTATTCATTATTAGATTGAATCTTGGCTGAATGGTTGCCGGGAGAGATGTAACTTTGATGGGACTAGGTCGGCACGGTGCAGGTGGGAACGATTATGAAACAATTAGCACAAAAAGTGGACACATATCTATATTATTGTAACGAATAATTCAAATTAACATAACGTCTTTAATTGAAAAATCACAATAGAAAATGTAGCCCGGTAGAAACTAAGAAGTGTATTTTACGTGGGAAATTTGAATATTGGAGGTTCACAAACTGTACTAGTGGTACAGAGGTAAGTTGTTCAAGGGCTGTTTAATTTCTTCTTCGAAAAAGGGATGCTTTTCAACTTCTGGCCGCTAAATGAAGAAAGTTACCAGATAATAATCATCGGGGAACATTCTAAGCCATGTGGTTTAAAATTAACTGTAGCTATTTTCGTTTTGCAACATGGGAGTGGTCCATTCTAAATTCCGACTCCCGTCGTAAATTACAGAAATATTTTTAAACTTTTTTAATAAAAATTTGTTTAATCAATATTGTTAGATGCTTGTATTACGTATCAAGTATTGCATTTTAAATATGTCCGTCAGGTTTCGTCGTCCGATTGACCAAATAACTACTTTCGCTCTGATTTTTCAAATGTTGTGTAATCTGTTCGATTCTCGGCGACAAATGGCCGAGGCCGCGGCGAGTTTTAGGAAAGATATACTTTATTTTGTTCATTAAATCCAGTAAATTTCATAGTCCGATTCCGAGTGGATCGAAGTCACGATAGATCAAGTGGTAAAGCACCGGCGTAGGTCGTGGGTTCGAATCCCGCTCATATCACTGCCTTTTTTTATCTCAACCAATATCTCACATATATATTTTAAATATATTTGGCCGGCATTAATTTATGGTAGCCTTCCAAAAATCAGAACCTTGATCATTTAGTCCATTAACAGTTTCTGTAGAAAAACTGCGAATACTATTTCAAAAGGGGAAAAATGGAATAAATAAGTCTTGTTTTTATTCTTATATTATATTATTTGTCTAAAAAAGTTTTATTTTTTTAATGAGCGGACACAATTATAGAAATAAACACTATGGTAATTATTAGCAGAAAAACAATTTTTTTATAACAAGTTAGTTAAACTTTAGATTTTGAAAATTTATCAACTTGTACTTGGCAGAAATAGGAAGAAGCTTATTCCTTGTCCGAGAAAGCGGACACAGCGGTGATTCAAATTCAAACTGCATTTATTCAAATGCAACACAATAACTGTAGATAAATATATATGTTGATAACAAGAAAGCAGTTGATAATTGAAGGAGAAATATACATTTTTTGATCCATTCAATTGAATAAGGTTTTCGTAATTAGCATAAATTGCACGTTTTATCGGTCCTTTTCATGTTCAACCTCTATCTCTCACATTTTGGGAATTCTATCTGCAATAACCACTGGGGAGGAAGAAACTGATGAAAATATAAAATTTATAAAGGGCCTTTATAAAAGTCGCTTCGTTGCTTGAGTCAGATATGGGAAGTAACGGCTTTCCAAAGGGGCTCCATTAGTCTCAGGATTGACTGTTGTGGGTGGGGTTGACCAATATTGCTTCCTCTGCGTTGCCAGGACGGAGTCCGGCCCTCTTTAGCAAACCCATATCTTTTATTTATTTGTTAAAAGGATTATAGAGAATCGCAATCCCTCGGCTAAGTCCCCAGGGGTGGTACAACGGGGTGGAAAAAGGGGCTTGAACGCTTTTTACCCGTTATTTAAAAACATGGTGAATTTTTTCCAAGATTCTACCTAATAATTTAGTTTGTTTTAAATTCCAAATTCCCGTAGGTTTTAACTTGAATATTAAATCAAATTACGAAAAAGATGAGGTAAGAGTAAAAAAGAAAAAAATGTTTATTTTGTAATTTTATAAGGTGGATATTTATTTATTTTTTAAAGTTGGATGTTGGATTTTTTCTTCTAAATAATAACGTTTTAAAAACAGAATTATTTAACATTTCCGACAGGGTTGTTTTATAAGAGGAAAGATCCATTAAACGTGAATCACCCTAACTTTAATTCCTTTCCCCCCTTCTTACAGAAATAAGAAGGTTGTCTTCTTGGTGAATCAAGGCAGGCGGAAAGTTGACCGGAGCAGAGAAGCTGAATCAATTGGCCTCTGTTTCAACTCACATTGCGTTCATTTGATTGTCAGTCATTCCAACTCAATTCTCCAACCCTCTTCGTGTCCACTCAGAAATTTGACCCCCCTTCATCCCCCATGGGAGAACCGGGAACGGGGCGAGAGCCTTCTACTCTCGGTGGGACGTGTTCCACCAATGAAACCCACTTTCGCAACTCCTTAAAACTTTCTGTTTACACCCAGAACTAACAGGGACGAATAGGGAAAGAGGTTTAAAGGAAACCTGCGGTAAAAAGAGTGTAAAGAAGAGAAAGAAAGTTACATCCCTTTTTTTTAGCCCCCAATTTAATTTTGTTTTAAAGTTTAAAGACGTTACAAAAGAGTAAGACATTCATTTTACCCTAAGCAAACAAGTTCTTCTCCAACTAAAAATTAATTGAACAATCAGTTATATTATCGGTAAGTACAGGGCCAACATTTAACAGTCTTAAATTATATTTCGTGGTAAAAGGTGGCAATTTGCAACTACATCAATATACGGGGGGTCCTTTGATTTCTAGCTTGTCAAAGTCCGACTCCTACAACAATAGGTTCGTTCTAAGCAAGAAACATCACAGTTTAATCATGAAAGTTTAAATATAGTTTTAACACTAACAAAAAATCACTTTATAGTATTACTGAAATTTATTGCCATTAAATACAAATAAAGTTTTATTTGTAAATGAATTAAGAGAATAAATGTGGTTGAATTTTCTACCTCGTGTAGCTTCCTTTTGGGTGAAGGTAATGTGAATTATTTTAACCAAAATCAGGAGAATGGAGCGTCTGGATGGCAGGGTTAGAGGTGATCGCCCGGGATTATCCGACAGGGGAGGAACGGGTCATCCCTCCAAGGGGAACGGGTTATATGGAGCATGCATTTGAAAAGCTTCATTAGTTTGACGCTCTCGACCCGGGCACAACCGCTGGGGAAAAATGAGCAGGATCCCAAAGAAGCGGATCTACATTACCGAGGGGCTTTGTCGGACCGGTACAGCATCCCTATGGCGGTCTTAACAAAAAATTACATCCCTCCGTGTATCCGCGTATTTCCTCCTCCTGTCCGCTATAAAAAGCAGAGAGAAGAATAAAACACACGTAACATTACAGTTATGGCTATTAGCACATGGAGTTATCATCCCATATTTTGCAATCTCGATTGTCATATTTCGTCCGTTAGCGGGTAAATTCTACGAAAAACCACCATGAGCACTTATTTCGTTATGTTTTCCCGGCACTTCAATAGATTAAAATGATGTAGAATTCTATACAGCATAACTCACATGCTTTTATTATCCAGTAATCTAAACAGAAGATCTTCTAAAAAATCTTTGTTGTTTAGGTTTTAAATTTTTTTGCATAGCATACTTGATAATGTAGAGGTTTAATTGCCCTATTAGTTATTGAGTTTTATTTTACATTTCTTATTGCATTAGTTAATATTTCTTAACTCCTAATGCCTACATTATATTGCAATCGTATATGTATATTCAATAATTTGATTGCAAAATTTAAATTATTTAATAATTGTAATTCCATATTGTCTCTTTTAATATCAGATTTTATCTTTCTACAATAATCTGCCTATTATTGATAAACTGCTAAAAAACAAATCATCCATCTTCTCAAATTTCCTACTAAATGTATTAGGATTACCTCTCGCTCTATGTTGTTCAACAGAACCATTTGGCATAGACGCATCTGATCTGGAGAAATATGAACGCTCAGGCGATTCCTCGATGTCGAATCGACTTTTGAACGAATATTGCATCTTTGTTTGTTTTGGCAACTTCTTTGTATAAAAGTCATCGTATCGACTACACCCTTCCTCATCCTGAAGTCTTCCCACGGCGGACGGATACTTTATAATGTGGGTCTGATCCTTTTACACGGTCATTCTTCAGAGTACAGTCCTTTACTCCTAATAATCCGACACTATTCTTCTAAAATATTTTAACGACACAGACATTCTATCGTTCTATTCGTTCCCATTTAATTAAATGTTTCAAAAGATTTAAACTTTCCCTCGGCAACAAACTATGCCCAGTTTAAACGTCATTTGGTAATAACCAAACCTTCTATTCTCCCCAGAATCCTCACTGAAGATGACAACAAGATCAAACGAGATCGTGAGGCATCGATATAAGTGACCCGGTGGCAATTCAAGATGTATGTTTCCCAATATTTTTTTTTGGATACTCTTATTCGCTTTATAACTATTTATTAAGGATAGTTGGTTAACTTCCTTTAACATTATAAAATTTTCAGATTGTTTCAGTACGCAAAATTTGGTTTTTCATATTTGTTTTGTTTATGGTTATTTTACAGTATATTTTTATATATGACTTAAAATCTGCCAGAGTGGTATCTTTGGCATGCCACTTGCCCACAAAACATTTAGGATAAGCTGACGTTTAATTATATCTCGTGGGACCAGCGTTTTCCCGAATTTTATCACGTCCTGCCCACCCACGGGACACTGGACATCACGAGGCAGATGGACTCCATAATTTATGGATGGCTACGGAAGGCTTTGCGGATTGATTTTCTCTCAGATCCTCCCGCGGGACTCACGCCCTCAGCAGGGCCGACTCGAATAAATATTTGACAAAGGTTGTTCTGATACACAAAAAGGAAACAGGCCGAACCCTCCTTGTTCAGGGGTGAGGGTCCTTGCCAGTCAAACTTCGGTGCAAACAAGATCTTTAACAAAAGGCTTAGACTACCCTTTTTGAATATTTCAATACACAGCACACAATATTTTCAATTGTTCTTTATGCAATGTATAAAGGATGAACAGTTTTGGATAAGGGTAATATTAACAAATCCGAAGTTTAGATATATCGTACAATTAAGGTACGAGTTTTCTATCATCCTTATATATGTTTAGTAGTCATAATGGTTTAATTCTTTTAATAAAATGAATTATAATTTTTATCGTTAGTTCTTGGTTGAGATGAACTAATAATAATATAATTAATTAAAATAATTAATAGCTCAATTATTACTAATAAACACATATATGGATTAATATAAATTCTTACTTCGCCACTTCATAAGTGCCAAAATCGAATCGAAATACAGCAAAAACAGGGCCCTTTCGAAACATTTTATGTCGAGATGGTGTTTTGGTGTCCGTGTGGGTCAAAGTCAGGATACCTTGGGAGCAGCAAAAGTTTGAGCCAAAGGTCGTGGGTACGAATCCCGTCCGAGATACCAGAGATATTAACTTTTTCATCCCACCCAGATGCTTAGATAAAAAGTATAATTAATTACAATTATCATTAGTTTTCAAATAGGACAATTAATAATAAAATACGTATAAATAAATTTCCTTAATTGTTTACTCATATCGATGCAATTGACAATTTCGTTTTCCATTAGGATTGTTAAACTAAGAAAAAGGAAAAAATAAGTCCAGGAAAAATAACAGTATTACATGGATCATACGAGGAATTGTCTCATGAAATAATCTGGATCAAGGTATGGTCAAGATGAAGAAGAAAGTAGTTGCTAATGTCAAGCTTTTAAGGCAATCATAAGGGTAAAACAACATTTAGGAACAACGAAACAACAATTTTAGTGTATTGCAACACGCACATTTTACCACCAATTATTATTTAGTTTAACACGAATTATTTTGTTGTATGTGAAATATTATGATAATGAACACTAGAAAATTCACCACCCAAAATCATCCTTAGCTGCATAATTATCCTTCCAGTTCGTATAATCACTAAAAATTATTAAATAAACTTAGGATAGGATAGGAAATCGTTTTTAATACTCGTTGATTAAGTTCTTGAAATGGAATGAGTTTTAGTTTACATTTATGCCAATGAAAGATACAAACATATTGATATTAAAATTAGCATAACCGGATAAATGAAAGAAATGGACATGCAAAGCTGTCGAATAGTACTCTGTTTCTGGTAATTTTATATCAGATAGGTAAAATAGGTAAGTCAAGTAGAACTCTCAGAACTTATATTTTGATTGCCGATTTTGATACTTGTACATTATTATTTCTGCCCAGTATGAGAAGGAAAAACGTAGAAAAGAGTAAGGTTGTATGTGTATATGCGGGAGAGAGAGAGAGAGAGAGAGAGAGTGATGACAGTCAGATAACTAAAATCTTATCCATGCTGGTTTGGTTTGTCAGACGCGTTTTTGTATTTTGCCATCGTCAATGAATCTGAATCAAATTATCGACAATTCTATTTGTTAGTAAGCATTAAACATTATCTTTATATAAAAAGAAGGATTTTTTAAGATTGGAATCTTTATTTCAAAAAGTTCGTCGAGTAGCCGTTAGCATAAAATGCCTTGTTGTATTGTAATAAATTCTGTAGAAATTTTATCTTGTTTACTAGACAAAGTTATAAGAAAAAATATTAAAAAAACAAAGGTTTTCATTTAAAAAAATTATCGTTAAGTTTATTTTCGAATTAAGCATTAGATTTTATGTTTATTGTTAAAAAGATTACTTAAGATCGGAATCTTTATTCGGAAAATTCGGCCAGTAATCGTCACCATAAAGACACACAAAAAATTGTCTTTGTGTAATAAATACGGTCGGCAATTTATCTTTTCCATTAAACTTAAGAGGCTATATATATTTTTACGCCTCTATCTTGAATTTATGAGAATTTGCGCCTTTGGACGGACGGTCGATAACCCTATAAAAATTGGCACCGTGTAATTTAGTGGAGGGACGATGAGCTACTCGCCAAGAATGTAACAAACCAAGTAATCCACCACTTGGAAATGGGGCAAAAGTGTAAAAGGATGAGGAATAACGGGGATAAATCTGCTGAGAGCCCCCCGGCCGCAGGCTCTGCCAAAGAAAAACGGGAAGCCCATAACAAGCTAATCGTGGAATGGGGGACATCCTTTAAAATATGACGTGGCGTACAAGTAGTGAGGTGGATGGGGATGAACTTAATACACTAAGTATGATATAGGCTAGGCCATTCTCTAATCTGCAATGTATCTTCCCCTCCGTCATAACTCAAAGATTGTAAAGGTGGGGAAAAAATGAGGAAAATCTCTTGAAAAAGGAAAGGTTTCCTTTGAACGCTGATAAACTGTTTAATGGTTGTTCCTAATATTTTACATTGCTCTTATAAATCACCTTTGATCCTCCTAACATTATTTATCAGTATCATCATCGCGTTTTTTATTTATTACGTCATGTTTTATAACGATTTCACAATTCAATTAAATAATATTTTTTGGTATTAAAATAATGTAGCAAATTTATCTGTTTTACAGTGCGTTATTGTAATAAATCACTACCAATAAATAACATGTTAAAAAAGGCAATTGGTAAAGCAGGTTTAAATTTTTTTCTAGAAAGATCAATAGACATCATTTACATCTAATATTTGGAACAATTAGCGTTAAATTTGATATTATGTTCAAAACTGAAAATAAATACCTAGAAATGTTTTAAAATAAAAGTAACCCTCTTCAAAAACACATCCTTACCAAAAGTAATTTATTATAAACAGCAGCAAATGAGTCAATAGGCAAAAGGTATACACGACATAAGATAACTTTGTCTAACTCATCTAGTACACTAAAGGACAAAACCAAGATACCCAAAAAATAAGCACTGCGCAAAGATTGGCAAAATGGTACCTACTCCATAATCCAAACTGACCTACACAAAAGAATAGAAGTGTTCATACAGACCTTACAACGAAATAAATTAAATGTAGGCTAAATGTTTCCGGCTTACAAAAATAACAAATCGTATCCAATTAATGGGAATAGTGACTCTCAATCCCGTACACGTTCTTTGTATTATCCTGCCGTCTTTCCAGATACTACAAATGGAGAGGAAGAAATCAAATACAAGTATAAATTACATAGATGGCCCCAAAAACAGTAAAGAAACCTGGCCATTTTGTATAAGCTCTAAACCAAAACGACCAAAAATAGTGACGTATTCAATATTAGGGAAGTATTCATTTTTCCGTATTTCCAACTGAAATTAATGGCACTTGTTTCTCAAAAAATCTGAAAAAAGGATATAATATATAAATTGGCAAAAAATTTATCAAAAGTCATCCTAGGGGCCTCAAAATTGTTAGGCTAAAGTTCCGTTTAGAAAAAGTTGGCGTAACATGAAAAATTTCCTAAACGGGAAAAGCATAAAAACCTTACAATGCAAGCACATAACACCTTTTTGAGAAATGAAAAAGCAAAAGACCTATCCAGGCGATTTATAATTGGGATAGCCTTCCTTTTTGAATTGCTATAAATAAAACAAAAATACAAACTGGGTAACACTCAGAGGGATGATAAGACTATACCATTACTGGCACATGAGGTAACTTATACATACCATGGGCATGTTTAACCTCATTTCTTGGTAATTTCATGAGGAAGAAGAAACAGCTCCTCACATCCTCACATTACCTTTGAATGTGAAGCGACTCACTTAGACTATCTCTGGATCCAGATTGGTTGTCTGTGCCAAGACAATTATACGAAACTTCTTCGTAATATCCTCTTTATCATCATCAATGATTATTAATCTCTTAGATAAGACTTTGGACAAGAGTAAGAGAAGTGAAAGTTTTAAGGGAAAATAACGCTGGAGCAAAAGGCAGGTAAAAATGACTCCCTTTACTTCACTAAATTCGTTTTTATTAATATACAATACATCTTTTTGGGATGGACTTTTTGTGTTGAATCCTTAAAAAATGCGTGTCCGAGCAGTTTCTGTAAAAGCTTATAGATCAATGGTAGGTTAATAAAAAAAAAACGGTTCAAGTTTACAACAAAAAGATGCCACATTTGCTAAATAAGACTACATATTTTAATTGCCAAAAAACTTTCAAAATTCTATTTATGTTAAAAAACAAAATTTATACTGCAAAACTTTGAAAATAAACATTGTAGTTATTATGGCTTAAAAATTAAGCATTTCATCTTATCATACTGCTACATACGTTTTGTAATTAGGAATGAACAGTCAATATTTATCTTATAGTAATAAACATTTTATATTACATATTAATCCATTACGTTTTAGTGGTCAATTCACAAAGTTACTTCTTTCAGTTCTTTGGTAATAATTTCTATGTAAGGTTGAGATTTAAAAAAAAACAGTGACACGAGCGGGATTCGAACCCACGACATTCGGCTAAATTCCCCGCTACTATACCATTTGAGCTATCGTGACTTCGGTCCTCTCGGATACTTACTTGTCATTTCAACTTACACCCGTTCGAATTTTCTCTTTTTTTCCATTTTCAAATGTCCAGCCCAGTGTGAGTTTCATTTAAATATTGGTCTATGTGAACCTAAAATTCCGTAGGAAATTGAACAACTTATTATTTCTTCAATTCATGAAATGGTCGAAAATTTCGTTTTTGATTATATATAGAGAATATATGACGTAATACCGTAAAATTAAAAAGAAGCAATACTGAAGGCACGACGAAAATGTCACACGAAACCTCACACAAATTAAACTTACAAATAGATTCATGTAAGCGTACAAGATAATTTAAGTATGCGCTGTCTTTACAAGCTTTGGACATTTACTAATAAATTTATTACAACATAATCTTCACGAATATGCCAAGTTGAAAATTTATCAGCATAATATAAATATTTAAGTATAAAAAATGAGGAATATTACGACAACAAAGGAAATTAAAACATTCAGTTGATTGGTTGAATGAATCAGGGCCGCTGGATTCCAACCTGCGACCTTTACCGTACAGTGATGAGCGCCGTGTCAAAGACTGAACCTTGCGGCCACCGACGCCTCGCCACCTTATTCAGTTTTCGAAACTATCCTTATTACTTACACGTCTGTAAACATTAAATTAAACTAGGAAAAATCTATCTTAACAAATTTATGAATTTAGCTTGGTAGAGTGGACAAGATTTATCATCCGTCTACTTTAGCATAATTACACACCATTTCCTTACACAAACTAATTGAATGACTTATTAAGCAAATTAGGAATATAAACTGCTCTTGGAATGACAAATAACTTTAGCAAACTTCTCAAAACAGGATATCTACTAGGCTTACTTAAGGGCGGCTTAAATAAGTAGCAAATGCGACTGCCGATACATCAAAGAAAGTGGTGCATAAATCAAATACACCACAATAAAAACAATAAGTAAAAAAACAAAACGTAAAACAACAAGTCTTATAATTCATTATTTTAGAGACTTGGGCAACATGAAATTCTAATTTTATGAATACAACTAGTTATAATTTGATCATCAAATTTCAAGTTCTTCCATCTTCGTAACGCGCTTAAAAACGAAAACGCTTTTCCTCCATGGATTATCTAAAGAACGATGAGGGCGAGTTATATTGTCATGGAAGTGGGATTTGTCTAGGGCGGAAGTTGGTCGGCAGTAATCCCGTACCAAACCAAAGCCTCCATGTTAAGGCTGGAAAACAACTTGAAAGTTGTGCCGAATGAAAGGCAGAAAATGGGGAATCTACAAGGAAAAATTAGTAGGTCTTTTCCTTCAATCGAACACTATGCATACACTGGAAAATACCTCAAGATTCAATAGTTCAGTTTAAATATGTGATTGATGTGTGGTCTTTTTAATCAACATAATCAACAGATAATCCCACAAATAAAAGTTTTACAAAATGCTTGCAATTTAAAAAAGTGGGCAGGGATGAAAAACAACTCATATTGCCGTCAGTATTGGGAAAATAGCATTTATTAGTAGAATTAATTCCGGTTTTAGTTGAGATGAAAAAAAGTCTATGGCACGAGAGGGATTTTTTCATCTCAACTAAAACCGGAATTAATTGTGTTATATTAATTGGTCGAACGGACCACGAAACCAGTGAATTTATTAGTAGGTTCAATTAAGAAGAAAAGAAAAATGAATTATTTACTAAACTAAATAAATAAGACGGAAATAAAATGACAATTACAATAACTGTCCAAATTATGAAATATTGGGTTGTCCGGAAAATAATGCAGGATTTTGGTATTAAACAAAAAAAAAAGAAACTAGTTACTTTAAAGCAATGTTCTTTAATCAAAATAATTTCCCATACTCTCAATACATTTCTCCCAACGTGTTGGTAACTTATTAATTCCGTCTGAGTAGAATTCAGAATTTTTAGAATTGATAAAGTCAATAAATGCATTTTCCAGTTCCGTTTGATTTTTGAATATTATGTGTTGTAAGTAGTGGTCCAGGTGTCTAAAAAAATGGTAGTCAGAAGGCGAGAGGTCCGGAGAGTAGGGTGGGTGAGGCAAAGTTTCATAGCCAAGCTCCAATAATTTTTGTGACGTTACACGTGACACATGTGGTCGAGCGTTGTCATGCAACAAAATGGGCCCTTTCCGATTGACCAAAGAGGGCTTCATTACTGCCAATTTCTGATGCATGGTATTAATTTGGTTACAGTATGATTCAGCATTGATGGTTTCGCCAGGATTTAAGAAGCTGTAGTGTATTAAACCAAATGAAGCCCACCATACCGTAAACATTACCTTTTATTTTCACTTTTCCAATCGCCTTGAGGTGGTCAGCGACGGTCGTTTTACTGACTTTGAGTTGCTCTGCAAGTTCTCGAACAGTTGTTTTGGGGTTTTCTTCCACCACTGATCGCAGAACATCATCATTAATAGAGGAAGGCCTTCCACGACCTTCTTCATCTTCAAGGCTGAAATCTCCCTCCCGAAATTTTTTAAACCACCTTTGCACAGTGCACTCATTAACACAACCCTCGCCCCAGACTTGGTTAATGTTTCTAGCCGTTTGGGCTCCGCTTCGGCCGAGTTTAAACTCGTAAAAGAAAATCGTACGAAATTCTCGCTTTGACATTATAAGGATGACTGAATTATTTCCAAGTAGCGGAATGCTACAGAGGTAAACAAACAATATCATTTGGAAGAGGATTAATAAGTGTTGACATTCATACAAATGAGTAATCCTGTAAACGTAAACAGAATATTTTATATAGATTTTTTTTAATGAAAACTTAAAATCCTGCATTATTTTCCGGACAACCCAATAATTATTTTCGATTGAATGTATGTTCGAAATTTCTATATTAAGTTGACGTAAGTTTCAAGGAAGTAAAATATAAAAACCAATTATTTAATTAACTAAGAGTTTTTTTAAACAGTGTATATTCACAGATTTAACATAAAATTAATTATTTGTAATTTCTGTAGTATAAAATTTAAAATTAATTTAACAATTAATTAAATTTAATATTTGATTATATAGAGAGATATTAAAACTGAAAGGAAATATGATTACGAGTTACAAAACCAATTTATTTATATACTTTCAAATATATTGATATTAAATGATTTATTTTATCAACAATTGAAAACCAAATATAAAATATATTTTAAAAAACGACGCTTTTTTGCCCAATATTTTTGATTTATTAAATCATCGGGGCGCCGAAAATAATAGAATATTCCTTTCATGGTAATTGATATATTCAATTTTTAGCATTTTACCATTAATCATAAGATTAATCTCTTTGCACAATTTTTGTTTAAAAGTTTGGGCTTTTCGCTCTAATTCAACTACCGTTTGTTTTGTTTATAACTAAGGCTGGAATGGGATGTAGTAAAAACTTCTTGCGGCGGAACCTCATTGGTGGCGGCGCTCACTGGAGTCATGTTTCTTCTGGACAAGTAACCTTAAATCGGTTAAATCCGTTAATTGAATGTTGAGGCACATATATTTTCATGTTTCTTCTATTTGGCGATTATGTATGTCTATTTCAAGTGGTGAAATTAAATTTATTTTTCAACACGTTCTACGTGTTTTTAGGTCGGGCTTAGCTACAAAAAAAAAGGAAGTTTCATTTAAATTTCCTTTATGATAAATCATGGAAATTTGACCAAAAACAAAAAATAAACATCTCACTATATTCCATATGAATACTTCAAAGACAAACATTTATACATAACTCTTTGTAAATAATGGATCTACTCTCATATTATCTCTAATTTTAAATTAACGATTATTCGTATTTCACAGATTATTTAGATACCCGTTTAAAATAAGAGGTAAATCATAATTTATTGTATTATTTATGTCCATGTTTAATTTTCCAAATTTTTATTTCTAATTTCTCAGACGGATACAGTTTCCTGCTGTGTAACACTGTTGTATTAAAATTTTAGTTGAAATTGTTTTGTTTCATTTAGATGATCCATAAATGAAAAATAAAAAGTTTCATTTAAGAAAATATTTTTTAGCTCTTCTTTTAATTTATCTGCCGCTTTCTCCTATGTATTAAATATCGTAATCATTAAAATTAGGTTTGTAAACCACATGTTTTGACAGATCGTCAAACTTGTCTGTTAATTTCGACAGGATGTTTCTACTAAACCCACCTCGAAAAAATACTGTGAACCCTTCTCGTTTTAATACCTTCTCGATATAATTTCACCTAAATTTTCTGATCGATCCCCGTTGTATAGTAAGCAATGAAAAACCTAAAGATTCATTTTCGGTGGGTTGGCTGTGTCTGAATGTTGTTTCTTTTAAAGTTCGTTTTTTGCTTATTTTACTATCTATCGACCACTATTTCTTGTTCATTTGTTCATGTTCTTCATTGCTTGTATCCAAGTTTTTAACTGGCTGTATTTCTTTTTTACAATTAGCAGGTGTCAAAAGCATTTGTACCATTGATGAGAAAAATCTGTATCATGATGTCTGTTGTTGTAGGTTTTCTATATATGTCTATTTAAACTAGGTTATTTATTAAACCAAATTTTAAGTATAAAAAAAGAAAATTAAAAACTGATAAAGGACATACATAGTATAATTGAACACCAAAATACTTTTCTAAAGTTGAAGAATTCCTAAACAATTACGACTGTAAAGAAATAAAAAAGATCCCACCTTCAAATTGAAAACTAGAGGTCATTCAGCAAAAAGTGATTCAACGTCAAAAAGAGTTTCACCTCCTCTTCGTCATTTCTATTTATATGTTGCTTCCGGCAATCTGTAGAAATTAAACTATATTTAGCAAAATGTATTTGATAATCACTGATAACGTATTTGCTGTTATTAACGCTGTTAATTATATTTCATCATGCCTAATGAGTAATAATGCTACTACGACCCTGAACAGTACATGGAAACCAATAATCAAATTGCTCTCACCTTGTAATTTATCGTTCAATTAACGTTAATTTTGGAACGGAGGAAGGTAGCTCAACAATGTAAAATAAACATGACAAGAGCATGAGAGTTAATAGGCGTTTAAAAATATAATTTTTCTAAAGTATTTTATTTGCAAAATAGTACATTAAAGATTTCAATAAAGATGTTTTATATTATAAAAGAAACTATGGCCTAGTACATTGCCTAGCATAACCCAGTTCACTAAATAAATTTACTATAACTCTAATAGACGACAATACCTCACCCTCAGTAAGATTTTTGCAAAGTTTTAAAAACTAATTATTGTAAACATTTTTGGAAAACACAAAACCTCAACATCACACACACATTCACAAGGAATTGTATGTATAGAAACACTCACATAGGTGACATTCTCTCATCAGAGTAGGCGTCAACATAAACGATGTACTTACATATGTAAATACTTTCACCGAAACATATAAATCCGGATAAAAACACAAACCCTACAAAGTTCCTAAACAAAACTGTAATTAATAGTGAAAAACAAACTGCAATAGAATATACAGAATATGAAATGAGAACGACAACATACAAGACGACACAACTGACCACGACCAGAACAATGGCAGCAGTTAAATACATGACAGAGACAAACCACATACCACAAACAAATACAACCCGACAATGCATCAAAAGCAATAAAAATCATTGCACGCGATATCGGCTATAAGGCAACTACGACCGGCACAATTATCCTCAAAGCGAACATTAAAAAAACTATTCAATAAAATAGAAAACTCACAAAATAAAAAATCAGGAAAACTGACAAATCTAAACGAGAAAAATGGAGTTAATATAATCCTGCAAAAAACAAAATCGGAATTCTACTAACACCAAGTATTGGCCTAAATAAACGCCATAATATGCGGATGCATTACAACGGAGAAAAAAGAACGAAAAAGCAATACATTAAAAAAACTTTTAAAAAACTACATGACTTATCCCACAGAAAATGTAACAATCCAGTAAAAATGTATACAAGCATATCACTACTATACGGCGAACAAAATTTACAAAAATTAACATACTGGAAAACGTGTGGTGGTTAGTGACCGTTAGTCGATGATTAATTATACTCACCAACACACAACTGGGATCTTCTCTAGTATTTATAATAAAGTGAGTTTATCTAAATTTTAAATTGTCAAAAACATTTCTAAATCCAAAGAAAAAAATAGTGACCGAAACTATAAAAAAGACTCATTTCACCAAAAGCTCTGACAAACAACTCAGGCACTTCGTCTTTTTCTGAAGGTAACCTATCGGATACGTCGACATTCCTTTCACATCCTAAATGCATTTGTAAAATTTAAACAACATTTATAAATCCCAGGCTCTGAAAATGATCTTCATAAAGATTGAAACATTGGCTCGATAAAAAAAATGTTTTTCTAAAACCTACGTCGCACCCGATCGCATCTCACGATCTCCAAACAATCTTATCGATAAATGTCAAAATGCCGGAACTGGTCTGACAAAATTATCGGTAACGACCAAATTTTATGTTAAAATATGTTCTATTGATTTCTACGTGATTTGTGTTTTGTTAACCATTTATAAAAATTAAATTTATAAAATATAATGTTACTTTAAGTACATAATATTCTAGGTTATTGGGATCTAAATTGTGGAAGGTACGCCAGTGCCGCATGGCCTGAATTTCATAATCATCTTTCAATTCTAGTTTCTACGATCATTATAATTAGCCATTAGTATTCACTTTGTTTTTTTAAATAAATACTTGAGTTCTTCCTATATTCCACCAATGTTCATGTTTAAAACATAGAAATTTTAACTTACAAGAAAAACCTAGTTTTTAACTTATAAGAAAAACCTAGTTTTTAACTTATAAGAAAAACTTAGTTGTCAAACTTTAAGAAAAACGCTATTTAAGGTGCAGTCCATTACTTTATCCAAATTCAACACTTTCATAAATCGATTTTTTATACTCTAGGTCTTTTAATCCACCTTGGCCAATTTCAAACCCATCATTTTCACAGTGTCGCACCTGTTGATAAAGAATAAACCGATTGTCGGTGTTTACTAATTAGAATTGGCCATGTCCTGAAACGGCTTCGAGTTTAATGAAGGGACCCTTTCACTTGGAAGTAAAAGAGAACAATTCGTTATATTATATTATTAATAAATTTAATATAGTCACGGTTTTATGATTTTTTAATTTCATAAAAAAATTGTCCACTCCTCTTTTGTTTTTGAAGAAAAAAATTCTTATTTCTCCAATTCATATCGTCGAAGCGTCGCAATAAAAGAGACAACAACAAAAAGTGGAAAACATGGTAAAAACTGAATAAAGGAGACCGTCGGTGACATACTGTGCTGGGTAAAAACTGGGAGGCGGAGGGGCAGTGTTTTAATGCCCCCTGTTAGGGGTGGCTCATTCCCACCCCCGGCACGTCCGTATAATTTCATTCAAAATCTGTCCCCTCGGCCGCTCGTTTCGGACCTTAAACACCGAACGGCATATTCAATATGCACCCCTGTGCTTTATATAAAACATTATTTTTCCCTGGTTGTACATTATTGTACTATTTGCATCTTTTAACCTACATACACATATGACCTAACTATAATCAATTTTTTAAATTTAACATTACTAAATATATATTATATAAACAAACTCTTTTTAAAGCTTTTATCATTGCTAGTTACAAACTGTTTAAAATATTGAAATAATCGGTCACATTTCAAAGTACTAAAGAGAAGAAATGCCTATTAGCTGTACAGTATTAATATATTTCATCAGAATTAAAAGAAAAAATTACCTCGATTTTAAGAAAAGGAAAATATAAAGAAAACATTAAAAAATTGAGAAATTACATTATTGATACATTTCGCTTTAACCAACGAAAGTGAGGGAAAAACAAAAATTGTAGAAAAATTAAAGAATACTGAAGGAAATAACAGTATAAATACGCTTATTTTTTCTGCCCAGATAGATAACAATGTTTAAATATTTTTTTCTTTAATCAACACAGAATCTATTAATGAACTTTATTAGCAACATTTAATATTACGAACGTCATGTTAACTGCGAGGAGCAATTAATTAATTAATTTTCCGTAATGAAATATTATATGGTGTAGCTCAAATTGCCTTTTACAATAATGAGAAAATATATCTCATCTAAAATGCCATCAAATTAATGCTTCAATTTCCATTTAAAAAAAATTAAATTATATAGTAGGGCAAATATAAGTTGTTTTTAATTTGAGCGAAAACAAAATTAATTAGCTGAAAGTATAATAACCAGCTTTATACATTTTATAAACTAGCAGGAGTATGGTTAAGTTACATTTTTTTGTTACTATCAAATAACTTACTGCGTGCTTTATATTAGCTTTTATATTATATATTACATATATTGAGTGCTCCCTTTTTTAAGCAGAATCCAATAATGCAATTGGATTACGTTCAATTTACCATAAATCATTACCAGGAAAAGTAACAAATGTGGCCGGTATTACAGGGCAGGAATGTTTCTCCAATTATTTAATAACAATTAAAAATTATGTAAAAAATGTTTATTAATAAACTGTTGGATCTCAATTTTTATAAACAACCCCTAACCGAAGAGGCGTTTATTTTTAAGAGTAAAAAAGTATTTATTTTTAAAACGTTGCTTTTTATTTTTAATATTTTTTTTTCATTTTCTTATAACTCAAAAGTTCTGACAATTAACAGGATTTCAGTAAACAAAAATTGTGTTTTACTTCCAGAAATTTGATGCTCCTTTTCCTGTTTTGATCAAGAAAGTTTGCCCGTAGCTCAAGGAACTAAATGTTTGAATTTAGCATCATCATTAGGAACGGTGTTGACTCAGGAATCTACTTGAGCCGTTTTTCGTACAAATTGTTGGTTCAGGGTAACAAGTTGCTTAAGGGGTGACCTGGTATATAGTTGTAATTAGAAGTTTGAGTAGAAGGCTTGAGGTCGGCCTAAGTGGCCCTGTTTCAAGACCATCCCCGGAGTTTTGGGGCGGTTTAGTAAGGGGTGCAATGCCCCGCCGAGGGCAAGGTAAATATAATTTGGATTTGCCACGGCGACCCAGGGACAAAGGTCGAGCCAAAGACTATGCTCATTAATAGGGAAACCTCCTTTCGCTTTCCGGCCATCTGGTTATAATATTCATGAAATTATGTATCATTTTTCATTAAGGGAGGGGAGTTCAAAGGGAGCCACGGGTTTAGGGTCAACAAGACATGTGAAGCCTATTCATTCTTCAATCTTCAATATCGACATGACAATAGACTGTGGTTTCTCAATGCGCTTTTCTTCTCACACCGGAAATTACACTCACACCTCCAAAACCTTCTTGAGCCTGACATTTATGAGGATTTTTCAAAATTACGATCACCGTGTATACAAGCTTGATTGGAAAATAGGAAAAAAATTTTTTTTTTATCAAATCTCATCATTACAAAGGCTAAACACTTTTTAGATGGTCCGGCTGGATTTTTCAACTCAAGCCAATGACGCTATAAAAAATACGTTTTAATATTTTTTATTCTAGTTTACCGTTTTAGGAAAAAATGTATACAGATATCTTAGGTTAAGTTCAACTTCAAAATTTCATATACGACCCTATACATCCTGAAAACAATGGTGCACATGTTTATAAATTTGCCAAAAAATGACAAAGTTATGGTAAAAAGTTTGCAAAAACGGTCGTTTGATTTGGTAATTATTAATCACATTTCATGTTCCAACTGTCTGGTTTGCATAAAGACAGGCGAGAAGAGACGAGCGTTTTTTCTCCTTTACCGCAGTTCTTCAACTGAGGTTTCTGTGTTATCATTGTCGTAGACTGAATTTTAAATAGTCCCACAGAAAATAGACATATGGAGATAAATCGGCGAACAGGTCGGACCATGAGGTCTTATCCACCCATCCCGGAAGTGACGAATCAAATAACGGATCACCTGCAAACAATTATATACACGACATCCATCAATGTTAATGTTGATGTTGACATGAGTACAAGATTCTCGGATTTTACTCTGCCCAGGGTCGAAAATGCCAACGGTTTAGTATGCCGAAGAGACCACTGGTTCTTTAGTCCATAGGATGTATAGAAGAAAGTTTTCTTCAGTCTCACAAATAGACAAGGAAAATTAGACTCCTGTCATAAACAGGTCCCAAAGTCCCTGGACAAAATGAGAGGGATTCAGTCAGTTACAACACGAGATAAGAGGATGTGGAAGTAGGTTAGCATTTCATTTTGATCCACATATAGATCATCACAATTTCAAACAGATAAAATGAATAAGGATGTAATACAAAAATGTCAGTTGATGATGATAATATGTTGCGCAGATGGTAAACTTACACATGCGGAGATTCTGTGCTACCAGAGCCAATCAACCAATAGTTGATAGGTACACAACCATGGATTGCATATTTCTTTCTCAATTTCGTGAAGGCAATTTCACTCTAACTTTTAAAATGCAAAGAGATCTGATACAAAGAATGTATAGTGTTTAACAGCTGGGAAAGTTGCTCTTTTTGAAATCCATAGGCAACCAGTTCTAACCAAGAAAGTGAAGGAAATTTCATTCCCTCTTTTGAAATCCAAATGCAATCTAATTATGTGCTTACGTCCAGTTAAAGGAGAAACCATTGTACATACTTATGGGACATGCACTCGATAGAAGTCGCATATGCCTACGATTCTAATTATTCCAAGTAATTTGCCTATTATATTTAAGAGATTGAGAGAGAGAGAGAGAGAGAGATGAAGAGATGAAGAGATGAAGAGAGAGAAACAGAAAGAGAGCGTTTGTGTTTGAGAAGAAAAGAGATTTATTTTTTTTTGTAGAATTAGTTATTTTGACCCCTCCAAACAGTTGTGAGAGTGAGAAAAAGTGATGTAGAGGGGGGAGAGAGAGTGAGAGAGAGAGAGAGAGAGAGAGAGAGAGAGAAAGCTGACCAAAACAGTTTTCTTTTTTCTTTCTTTGAGCCATTGATTAAACGTGTTGTCCTATTATCTGGCTAAATAATGAAAAAATAACTTTTACTTTCCAAATGAAGGGAACGTAGACAACATTTCTGGGTTGTGCCTTTCATCAAACCGTATTGCTATTTTTTGTATTCAGATAAAAATATTAATTTCCCAAGGTATATTTTAATTAATCCATTGTGATTAGTGGCCTAATTTTCCCAATCAATTCTCTCAATTAATTCTTTCTTCTTTCTCTCAATTCCGTTTAAGTGAGGTTTTGGTTGAGATGAAAAAGTTGTCACTAGCGGGATTCGAACCCACCACCTTCGGCTCAATACGCCGCTGCTCTAACCACATGAGCTATAGTGACAAGTATTTTTTATTGTCATCTATCGACCTATATCTTTGTAAATCCAATAAATACGTATGGACATATTTATATTTACCCCTGCACGAACTCTAATTACATTTAGCTATTTGTCAAATTATATCTATTCATGGACCTATTATAAGAAACTGATCCGCCTGCAGGGAAACTATTTCATAATATAAATATGGCTTACATTTATGTCTAAAAACATGATTACAGAAAATTATAGTTAAACTTTTATTTAACTGTGGATGGTTTTATTTAGGTTTATTTATTACAAGGTGTTGTTTATTTGTATTAATAAAAATGAAGCCTGGATATTTGTAAACTAGCAAGTTCTTTTTATCTATTTTATCAAATATATAGATCGCTATATGTGGGAAGACTTACTATAGTAAAATGATAAAAGGAAATTTAAAAGGTAAATAAAATAAATTCCATCCTTCATTGTGGTACTATAAATAACAAGGCATTATTTCCAATTAAACTACAGCCATCAATCTTTGAAGGACATAATTTAATTATGAGCTTCACGGAGAAACCCGGACTTATCCGTCACTTATTTCGCGTTATTACTTTTTGTGAGAGCACCAGCGGCTAGAGAACAACAGGGGTCCCGGGTTTGAAAGAATTTTATCACCCCATCGAAAGGGTTCGCCGGTTTCGGGAAATCGTGAGTCATTTTGAACCAGTTAAGAAGACCGGCAGATTGGTAATTTCTGTTGGAATCATATTATTATAGTAACAGATGTTACATTCACAAAAATAACAACTCAGAAGAATATCTTAATAACATATATTTTAATATCAGCATAATGACATAGCAGCGCTCGATAATCTATAACGAGGAACTATTCACAATTACAGCGCGCGTAATGGCTGTAACAATTAAGTTGTACAGAATTAACAAAAACCAAATCACTATACTTTAATTTTTTAATGAAATTTCCTGTTTGTTATACTCTACATTATTTTTCGTTGAAAAAATATTTAAAATAATCCATTAGAGGTCAGATTGAGCAAACAACATATTTCAATTAATTAATGTTTATGTATGGTATTGTTAGTGATAGAAAAGTCAGTGTCATGAGCGGGATTAGAACCCACGACCCTCGGTTAAATACGCCGCTGCTATACCACTGGAGCTGTCGTGACTTCGTGATCTACTCGGACACTATCTTCCCAGGTCAACTCAACCTTTCGAATGTTCCTTCCTTTTTGCCATTTTTTCAAATGTCGTGTAATCCAGAATTCGATTCTCTGCAACAAGTGAAATGGCCACAGGCCACGAAGAGCTTTAGTGAAGATATACTTTGTGTTACTTATTAAAGCCATTACATTTCGCGGTCCGATTGACATCACAACTTATTTCAATTAATTAATGTTTATATACGTATTGTTCGAGATAAAAAAATTCAGTACCACATGCGGAATTGGAACCAACGACCTTCGACTAAATACGCTCCTCTACCACTCTACCACTTATGCTATCGTGACTTCGTGATCTACTCGGACACTAACAGAAAACAAACACTTTGAGTAAGTAGAAATACTTGGATTGAGCATAAAAAATAAATGTTTTTGCATTGTATAAATTCACGTTTTTCCACATCCTGCATTATTTGTTAAATGTAAACAAATTTTGTAAGTCACAGGCTGTGAAGATGATCTCAATAAAGACCTAAACGTTGGCACGATAAAAAAAAATGTTTTTCTGAAACAATTAATTTAGGTTTTTATTAAAATATTCTGAAATAAGGAAAAATTCTATATTTTGCAATTTAAACATATAATTTTCTAATAAATTGTACATTGTTTTTACAATTCTCAGTCATAACTGTTTTATCACATTTCGTAATTTTTTTTTAAACATTTCTCTCAAATAGGACGTTAAAAGAAGAAGGAAAGCCTAAGAGAAAAGTGATATTTGAAAGCGCGTAAAATTTAAAATGCCAGCACACATGAAGAAAAACACAAAAAAACCCTCATTACATGGGTTAGAGCGTATTTTTTCAAGTTTGAATCCCATGGTCTGTTCGTTGGAATTGTACCTGGTAAATTTTGTTTCTAAGCTATCAAAAATTCGACTTCCAAAATAGGCTCATAAGGCAAATGGCCAATATGGTCAAAAATACACGATAATCTAGAACCAAAGCCAAAAGTAAATTAGAGAATTTACGAAAAGGCAACCTTCATATACGACTGGAAGTCTCTAAAACTGTTATCCTTTGTTTGAAATCCTTAAAATATCGTGGAAAAAATAAAAATAAAAATATTTTATCAAAATTATAGAAAAAATACATGAAAATGACGAAATTATTGATACTTATCATAATCACATCTTCCAAAGCAATGAAAGCGGGTGTAAATTATTTTAAAAAAATACTTCCATTGCTTCGAAATTTTTTTAAATCATCTTCCTCCCCCAAAATGCCATACAGCTTTTTAGTTTTTTTTTTTTAGTTTTGTATACCGTCCATTGTTTCATGTATTATTGAAATTTTAGCAATCTACACCTCTTGGCGGTATTACATTATCGCACCTCTTAGCCACCACCCGTTCAAAAATGACAGTCCCTGTAGCTCAGCTATCAGGTACGCGCACGTCCGGTTGGGCAAATGGCGCTTCTATAATTTGCCGCCCATACATCACACCCGAAATCGTGCGAATGGAATTACGATGAGAGAATCTATTGTACAACCACCGAGTGAGGCTAATTCTCGTCAGTGGTAATAATCGACTTTTAGATTTCGGAACAGCAGGGACTACACGACGACCGAAACGAGTTTGGCCTTATAATAAAAAATTTCAACGCGGAAACCGGACCGCAGTACAAATACAACGCCTTTTACCATTGCTGTACTAGGAACTGTTATTATTTACGTTCTAGGGGTCAATATTTGTTTTATAATTCAACACCAGACTAAATAATGATAGAAAAATAATAATATAAACAATAAAAATGTTTAGAAAATGGTAAAGAATTTATTCACATAACTACAAACAATTATACGCCTAAAAGTGTTTCATGTAAGATAGGCTCTTGTTTGTATTTCAAATTCAAATTATTCAAATCAATAACGAAAGGGAAAAAAAGGGAAAGGAGAAAAAGAGAATGTGAGATGGGATAAAAGCGTGGTGAAAGAGAGAAAAATGAAATATACATGGTGTAAGCACTTCTATTGTTCACTCATTTAATTCGGAAACGATTAATTGTAGAAAAAATGGTCTTGTACAAACCTATTTCATGAAACACTCTATTCAAAATCTATCCCTTGACAAATCACATTTTTTCGTAAAAACAAGTCAATTATTGGAGAAAATTTATTTGTTTTTCTAATGAGAACCACTCCGCTAAATCCCCGAAGACATTTGTGAAATTATTACAGGCCGAGCCGTAATAAGAAGTCGATGAGATTAAAAGTTAAGGGAAGGAATTGAATGGTGGTAGGGGTTGCTGACCGGCCTCTAAGGACGATCTTCACTTCAATTTCTTGGTATAAAAGGTTAATTGGAGAAAAGCCCTTGAGATTTGCCGTTTTCACTGGAAGGAGAAGGAATAGCGGCCAATTGCCTGGGACGGGTTATGCTTCGCGGAAAAGTAAACGTTCAAGTACACTATGAAACGCTCATTATGAGTCGGGTGCTTAGTTTTAACTACCGCTTTCTTGATATTGCCTTATTAATTCTTCCTATTCCTTTGGGAAAAGACTCTCGTTAGAGTTCATTAAACAGAGAAAAATATCTATTTTGGAATACTGAGTTCGAAGGAAAACTTGAGAAAATAATTAGCAGTAATTAAACTACTCTAATATTATCATTGCTGACTGTTGGAATATTGAAAAGTTAATTAATACGTTTATCTAAATATTGTTTTTAATAAAAATGTTTCTTAAATACAAAATATAAAATATATAAACTAAAACCATTCAGGAATTAATTTTTTTTAAATGAATATATGGAGGTCGTGAGATCTGTCTGGTGTGAGGTTTTAGAACATTGTTTTCTTTATCGTGCTGACGTTTCGATCTTTATTGAGATCATCTTCAGGGCTGGAAATGTTCGTTTTCCGTGTAGGTGAATTATTCTTGCCTTTCCTGTTGATAGGGCTCGCAAACACTTTGACCCCTGAAAATGATCTATATAAAGATCGAAACGTTGGCACGATAAAGAATTGTTTTTCTAAAACCTATGTCACATCTGATCTCCCAATAATCACCAAGTAACGGACACTAAACACTGCACGTTTTTTAATACAGTATTTGTTATTACAAAGTGATAAAAACCGTCGAGTTCATGGTTGGCTTACCCTATGAAGCATGAAACGTGATGCATTTGTTAATTGATTTTAATTAAATATAAAAGAGTTAGTCCGTATATAAGAAATTTACGATCTATCCGTGTTTACGTGTATTACTCGAACTTATCAATTATTCCCAATAATCACGGTGATATTTACGACCAACTTTTATTGAAGGCTCGGTTCGGTTTGAGATGGGACTGAAATGAGGGGAGGAACCGGGCCGACTCGTAAAAGTCTCTCAGATATTCAGGACACGTTTAGAGTTTAAGCCCAATTAGAGATCGTAATGGACACCGTACTCTATAGCGGTAAACGGCATGCGAGTAGACTTCCTTCCCGTTAACAGCTTTAAACTTTGCTTGAATTTGACCCGAAATCACCACCGGAGAAAATGTTTAATTCATGAACATTCATATTCATCCTTGGTTTACCCATTTCTTTTAAACCATACGACGTGAAATTATTCATTGTAATAACATTTTATAGTGATCAATCGATATAAACTTTTTTACCGTTCATTTGCTAAAACTAAACATTAACAGTGCTTACTAAAATGTAAATATTTTTATTTTAAAAAAATCGACAAAGTAAAGTCTCCCTCTTGGTAAAATATACATACTTAACTTTTACTCGATTTTTCTCTTCTTTAACAGACATTTACCATTACTTTTTTTATAGTTTTTATTATTTTTTAAATTCGAAATAAAAAGGCAACATTTCCGACGAAATGAACAATGCAAATGATCGTATAATTTTTATATCTTTAATAACTGATCCAACCACAAGCTAATACTGTTCCAAGCATGAGATAGCCTGTATATTGAGAGTTCTAAAAGATTTAGTAATTGACTATAATATTAATAATAGTCGAATGAAATTACAGTCTCTCTCTCTCCCCCCCTCTCTCTCTCTCTCTCACTAACTATAGCGAAGTAGGAGCGTCGGTGGCCGCGAGGTTTCGTCTTTGATACGGCGCTCATCACTGTAAGGTCAAGGTCCCGTGTTCGAATCCAGCGGCCCTGCATTCGAACCCGACATACGTACAAATGGGCTTTTTTTCAAAAACCGGCACCCTGAGGGTTTATATGACCTCTGCTGTTGCGAACCCTCGTAAAAAAAACTATAGTGAAGTGTTCTGTTCATGGATTATTTAATACCTTAACTTCCTCTTCCACAAAAATCTATGGTTGATGGACAATGTCGGTTTTTACAAACGTCACAATATTGTACATACTGTGGGAAATGCAGAACATCAAGTTGAGTTTTTCTCCTTATTCATTTTTTCTAGCTACTTACATCCATCAAACGTTTCTCTTCTGTTTAGTATAGCCAATACGTACGTAAATAACAAATTAGGCAGGCACACACGCAATATACAAAAACGATATTATAAGCAATTGGCCATTATTTTCTATTTCTCTCTCAACTTAAGTAGGGTGAAGGGTGCAGTCGATATTTCTTAATTTTTTAAAAATATTATTGACATATATCCTGAGGATTGTTAGAGGGACTCAAAAGTCCATTATCAGCAGTATCGTACAGCACGTTCCCACCTAATAAGTATATTCTTTCAATATACATGAAAGGAATAACACACTAGATATGTACCAAGAATTTATACAATAAAACGCGTCTGTTTTCTCCAAAATTCGGAAACCGCATACAAAACGCTCAACAACAATGTTGTGATATTAGATGACATTCGAAGTTGCTCCCTACATGAAGCCAAGCACGATATCCTTCAATAGTGAGGGAATATCTGGAAAGGGAATATACTTTCAGTTGAAGTTGTTTTATAAAAAATAGAAAACTACAAATTTTACTTTATCTTATAATTAGTTTTTTTTTAATGTATATTTGTCATAAAACTTAAACTCTTGACAATAATATTATTAGGAGCGTTGGTGGCCGCAACGGTTTTAGCGTTGACACGAGATCATCTCTGTGATGTTAAGCCCCTGAGTTCGAATCCAGCGGCCCTGCATTCGATATATATGTGATATGTGTGTATGTGTGTGTGATTGAGAGAGATCACTTTTGTTAGCTAATTTCCAATGTTGCAGGTAGACATAAATATATAGTATACATATACAATAGAAACTACTTTTGATCACTCTACCTGCTTTACTAAAATCACCCACCCTCAAGGCAAATCTAAAGAGGTTCTTCTCAATAAAGAAAATGGTCCATTTTGACCCAAAGATCGGACGAATCGATAGAGGAATCGAACGAGCCCTGGGCAAACAGCAGGGGTCTGTACGTTATTTGTTTGAAGGATTAGAACGCTGCGCACTTTCACTACTCGGCCGAAAGCATGCACAGGAAAATCAACACCATTCCTACCACATTAAACCAAGGAAACCTTTCTGATTTTTGTTTCAAATCATCGATTAATTTCCATTGTTCTTGTCGTTTGTTTGGTACTGCGAGTTCATGAACGTATTATCACCGAAAAATAAACTTTTTCTGTTTCGTTAAAATAAAAACAGATACAGCATTTCCGCAAAATTTGTGTTGTAATGTAGGCCAGGGGCAAAAAAAATCTTTTTACAAAATATTCCATGTGACACAAACAAAAAATAAATAACTACCTATTTGTTTTAATAGGAGAAAACGAGACAACCATAAGTTTAAAATGCATTTTTTACTTCAACGAATCAATAATAGCAATTCTCAAATATCATCTTTACTAAATTGTTTGTAAGTTTCGTTTTCATTTGTTTATAATGAATAATTATAATTAATATCTCAACGATATACTGATTGATTACATCCTGTATTATTTCTATTAAAAATGGTCGGGAAATTCGACCCAATAAAACAATATATTGATCAGTTAAATCACGAACCTATTGAAAAAATATTTCTCATTATCCTGTTCTATGTTAACTTGTGCCGATTATTTTTCTTGGAAATCTGCCTATGGATATATTATATAAACCGTTAGAACGAGGGCGAGAATAGGGACTGTTTGATAATTCAAGATGATCATTATTTATTGTAGGAATTTTTTCCCTACTGGCAAGCAGTTTAATTATGTCCCAAGAACAAACAAACAACGACGACAAAGTTCCGTACTTTTAGCCTGTCACGGAACAACTTGGAAGAATCGATGGCTTAACAGGTAGAAAGAAATTTGTTAGCCAGAAAGATTTTCGTTTTTTTGTTTAATTGTTTATTAGTTTACGTTAAAGAACTTATACATCGCATGACAGACAACAAAGCCACGTAAAGATGAAAGAATAATAAGGCCGTATTTGGGAATATCTAAGGCGGATCTATTTCCGACAAAATCACTTTCAGTCCTGTTCATGAATAATTTTTTCCAACTCAATAAGAAGCCTAATTAGTATTTTTAAACACGAAATAACTATTAAAGTAAAATTAAAGTACTTTCAAAGACAAAACCCAGATAGTGGTATTTTGTTGTTTATTGGAAATTGTATGTATATAGTTTTATTGTTGCATTCAATTCAACATACTTGTTTTAATGTAAATCAAATGAAATTATACCAGAAAATCATAAATGTTAACAAAAATGTCTAATTTCGATGATTTAAAAGTTAATGTACCCAAACACCTTAAAATTATTTAGTGACCGATCGAAATTTATCTTAAAATCTTTTTTCACTGTTTTGGTAAATTTTCTTTCAAACCATATTAATTATATATTTTTTAATTAAAAATATTTTACTTTTATTTGATGTTTATAACTACAAATATTGTGCTATGTAAATATGCTTAATTTATGATTCTCCTGTAGAAGATGACCAATGGCAAACCTCCTTAAGCCAGGGACACAGTTACCCGATACAATGCTATGCGACGCTACCCGATGGTACCTGACGCAAATCCAAAGTACAATTTTCCAAAAGAGCGTTTTATCCCTGTGCACATCTGCCCGATGCAATGCAACACTACCCTATTCTGCACTCTACGACCCCGACTGTCCAGATTGTCGTCGGGTAGGATTGAGGGCAGTTGAAGACAAAGAATCGGATATTCATATTTTTGTTCAAATTACATTTATTATTGTCGTTATATTAATGAAAACGTACTTATTTTAATATAAACTAAATTAACCAAGATCAAAAATTCATTAATTTTTATTTTTATAAATTAATTTTAATGGTTTTTGAGAAAATTTATCAAAACATCGGAATACCATTTTTTGATATAATGAATTTAACTAATAATATATTCACTGATTTCGTGCATTATATTGCAGTTAATTAAGGTTTTTTGTTGAGATAAAAAAGTCAATGGCACGAGCGGGATTCGAACCAACGATCATTGGCTTGATACGCCGCTGATCTGGCTTGAGCTATTGTGCTCTCGATCCACTCGGACAGTAACTATCCATATCAACCCCACCTTTCTTGAATTTTCTCTCCTTTTTGCCATTTTTCAAATGCCACGGAGAGCTTTAGTGATGTATACTTCATTGTAAATCATTAAATTCACTAATTTCGTGGTCCGCTTGACCAATTAATTTATTACAGTTAATTAAGGTTTATAGTTTTCTAAAGTGTCCGAGTGGATCGAGGTCACGATAATTAAATGATAGGGCAGCTGCGTATCAAGCCGAAGGTCGTTGGTTCGAATCTCATTCTTGCCATTCACATTTTTGTCCGAACTAAAAACCTTAATTAACTTTAATTAACTAAAAAGTTATTAAACGCCTTTGTTCATAAAATTAATTTTCGTCGAGTGGCGTCGGAACAGGACACTCATATTTTTACAGTTTATTTTAAACTAAGTATATGCAATTTTGTCGTTGTATTAATTACATGCCTCTCTTAATGTAAACCAAATTCAATGAGATCAAAAATTCATAAGTTAATAATATATTACTTAATTATGAAGGATAGGAATAAAATTTATCAAAACACCGGAATGACTTTATGTAAAATGAGTAAGTTTAACAAACAGTGTTTTACATGATTGTGTTCATAAAGTTTAATTAACAATTTATTACATGGTTTTTCTCAAAACTTAACTAACAATTTGTCACGTTTATGCTCAACATAACACATTAAGAACAAAAGAGGCGCTGCGATTGCGATACTGATTGTGATGCATGCTGTGTGATGCGCGGCGTGCGGTTGACTTCGCATAGATGTCACCAAAACGTGGCAAGGCGTCGTGTAGCATCGAGTAGCATCGCATAGCGTTGCAACGAGTAACTGTGTGCCCCGTTTTACTCTTCAGACAATGAGAATGTCTTGTGGCCACTTTAACTCAATCGACTTGAAGGATTTCCTGTAGAGTCGGAAGTGATAATGGTCATATTAATAGATTGTTCAGAGGTTAATGAAATTTTTATAACGGGCTTTAATGCGTTCATGTGCAAGCAGGATATGCAGGTGTACTTTGTGAGTACGTCGTTTTGAATAGTGTACTTTGAAACATAAAAAGGAGCATTTGGCGGAGAATTTTAGATTTATTTGATCGGAGCGTTCCGGAATTCGAATCCTTAGTTGATTCTCACGCTGTATAAACGTGCGGCCAGATGGGGTCTTATGTCGTCAGGTAAAATATATCGGTACGCTTTTCGTTAGGCTAGGTTGTCTTCATTCTCCACTTTGTGAATCATTCTTTAGTTTCATTCAGATTTAGTAGTAACTGTTGAGTGTTAATTGAGCAGTCCAAATTGTGTGTAAGAGTCGATCTATTACCAGAATTTCTGAGCCTGTTTAATTTGGTTTACATTACAATAAGCATAAAGCAATTAATACTCCGATTAAAATACATCCGGCTGGTTTAGTTAGCTGGGCCGTGCTAAAAATAATTGTAAAGTGTTGTCCGATAATGCATTACGTGAACCACATTCCCTTTTTTATAAATAGCACCCTCTCATCTTTACAGAACCTTTTACCCAGCCAATTGAACCAATTGGGGAGAGATGTTCCACGAGAGCACTCAACTTTTCAATTGTTTCAACCAATCTGGTCTTGACCGGAAAGGATAAATTTTTTATCGGCAGTAAAACCCGACCAAAAAAGGATAAGGTTTTATCCATTATTGTATAAATAATGCATTGACACACGACGGTTTTATTGGGGAAAAATGCTCTCCAACTTGAAAGGCACTTTTAGACTGTTAAACGAACAATCAACTCATAAGTGCAAAAACATAAAAGCGATTTGAAAATAGGGTGAATAAAGAATAGAGATAATTTGAGCGCGCTTAATCACGAAATTGCACCATGTAGGTTGGATCAAGTTTGGAACTAAGTACTTGCAGTAAAATTTTACAAATCAATTAAAATTTTATTGAAAGAGAATCGGAGCGACGGTGATAAATCGGCAAAGAAATTGCCAATCTATAAAATGTAATACGTAGCTCTCGGAGGACCTGATTTGAAGAAGAAAGATTACATCCTATTTGCACATGATCTATTAAAGCCCATAATAAATATTTTTATTAATCCAAAACACACCCAATAATATATTTGTATGACAGGTATCGTCGATTGAAACGAAATTGGCCCCGAGACATCCTCAATGAGTGAAGGCTGAGGAGGTTTCAGTGTGAAGGAGTCTCTCTTGCAGGAAAATTATATAGGATATCGGAGCCACCGGAATAAGAATAGGCCATGTGAGGTTGAAAACGGCCACATACTTAAAGCATGTAAAGTGTCCGCGGGTTGTTAGATGGTTTGAACACAAATTAAGGGTGCCTTTTCGTGAGTATAGAGAACGAGTAGAAACGCTACATGGCGGTGCGAATGAGCAGCACAACGGATATTTGGGCTGTTAAAAGAAACTTGATTGTTTCCTTGTTTATATTGTAGTAAGTTTTGTTTTTAATTTTTATTTTGGTATGTTATAATTGAGTGTATTTATTGTCGTGGTGGAGTATAAAATACGTTTAATTAGATCAATCATACGTGTGCATTGAAATAGACGCATTGTAATATAATTTTGAATTAATGCGTTTTTGATAATTAATGGAATTGTGAAATAATGCATCATTTTACATACAGCTTTGCCACATTATACAAGTTTTGCCAATTTAATTTCATCTGCTTCCATTATTTTCCGTATATATCTGGGGTTTTTATTTCAACAAGTGTTGTACCATGAGAAAAATATAATTGGAAAACAAAGTTATAACGAGAAGTACATTTTATTTGAACAAAAAAAAGACCTTTATATCGTTTTCATTTAATGAATTATCCATTCACGGAAGAGGAAAAAGGATGCTTCGCAGTGCTGTCTGATAATCTATAAATTTATCAAAAAAATATCGAAAATAAGAAAATATATAGAGATAAAAGAAAAACATAAAAACGAAAAAACACAAAAAGTTTTAATTGCTGTACTAATAACTAGACGTCATAATAAATATACTATCCAGTAGGATATAAAAAATGCATTCATAGAAATAAAAGCTTGACTATTGTCTTTCTAAACATCTTGGAATTTGTACATCTTTTTTGGTGAGTATTTTCACTTATGTAGAAATGGTATGTGAATACTAACACTGTAAAATATGTAAAACTAATTGTAATAGAAAATTCTTTATATTTGAAAATCAACGAACGACTGATAGAGGCATGTATATTGGCAAATGAGTGCCAGCACAGAGTTGTTCTTGTTTTTAGGGATTCAATTAAATGTTGTGACAATTATCGTACTGAAGCCATTAGTTCCAACAATTACTAGGTTATTTTGATCTGTAAAAATTTTTAATAGAATAAAACGGTAAAAGATCTTTTAATAGATTGAGAAATCTGTTCGTACTTTATATGACATTGCTTTGCTAGAATAATTTAACTATTATTCACCAATGTATTTCTAAGCTGCTCAATTAATAATGAAATTAACAAGAGGTTTTTCATAAATTATTTAAAATAAAAGCAGTAAATAAAAGTCTCCGTTTATTAAAAGTATTACGCTGATGTGTTGTAATAAATTAAGTTAAAAACAAACATTTTGTATATATCCAACGGACGCTTGAAATGTAAGCAACGATTACTTTAGAAACAATGAAAATGGAACTCAGCTATTAGTGGACAAATTGAAATGGTGGAGTGATTATAACAATCACTTTTTGGGAAAGATAGTAATACTTACAGAAGTTTAAGGCAGATATCCGATTAGTAAATATTCATCATCAGGCAAAATATATAAACACGTCTCTCTGCATGAATTGTAAGTATGTATTGTAAAGGCGACGGGGTAAATCATAATCTATTGTATTATTTTTGAATTTATTTCCATGTTTAATTTTTCATTTTTATTTCAAATTTCTCAAACAAATATAGTTTCTCTTTGCGTTTATTACCCCATAGACAGATAATAAATTAGCAATTGCTTCAGATCATCCTGGTTTGCGTATGTACACGGATCAACGCTATTAAACAAATTCACTAGTTTTGGTGGTCCTTTCGATGTCTCATTGCACAAAACAAGATTTACTGTAATACAATATCTATTTTTAAAACAATGAGAGTTACTTATAACCAATTCTTATGGATTAATTTATAGTTTAATCATTTTAATATTTTTCATAACTAATCACTAGTTTTCGTGGTCCGCTCGACCAATTAATATTTTTCAATTAATTAAGGTTTTTAGTGGCCAGAGGAGGATCCGCAAGACCATACATAGGCCCCGAGCCTATCCTTGGGATATCCAAAACAAACGTAGAATCCTCCATCGCAGAATAGATCCAAATAAAACAAAGAAAAAAATGGATACACTCTAGCAGTGCTAGACACAGCAAACTATGATAAAACAACCCTCACCAAAACTGGCAAAAACACTGCTACAACTGGAGAGGGCAAATCTCACAGGAGTGGTAGGGCTACTAACCGGCCACTGGCACCTGAGAAAACACATCTTCGAATGCGGACCAACGGCTCAATGGAGATTCAATCTGACGCACAAAAATGACTCAGAGAACCACATTGAACCAATAACAGTGGTTGATGATACTCCTGAGAAAAAGGATCGAGTCTATTGACTAAACTAAAGAACTAGGAAGGTACAATAAGCCAGAAGGCTGCAGTGCCTGCGGCACACAAACCCCACCTCCTAGTACCTTTGCTACCATTCATTCATTCAAGGTTTTTAGTTGAGATAAAAAGGTCACACGGACTAAGTCTAGATACGCCGCTGCTCTACCACTTGACCTATCGTGCTTTCGAAACTCAACTAAAAGCCTTAACCAAATGAAAAATATTATGAAGAACACGAAGAATTGTGATATTAATAAGATAAATGAAATATATCTTCACTAAAGCTCGCCGTGGCCATTTCATTTGTCCGCAAGAATCAAATAGTTTTCGCAACATTTGAAAAATAGCAAAAACTAGAGAAAATTCAGATGGGGGTTGAAATGGGAAATTAGTATTCTAGTGGATCGAATGGTAGAGGCCGAAAATCGTGGGTTCGAATCCCGCTTGACTTTATTTTATCCCAACTAAAAACCTTAATTAATGGAAAAAGCTATTAAACAATTTCCTACAACAATTTTCGTTATCTCCGCTTGTTTATGTGTATGATTTTCAAAGAATTTGATCATGTTTTTACGTCTGTGAAAGGTGAAAGAAGGAATCATACCTCAAATTAAGAAATGATCCTTCACAAAATGAAAGTATTTATTAACTAAGCTTTTTATGGAAAGTTTTAATCGAAATGAAAAAGCTAGTGTCATGAGCGTGTTTCGAACCTACAATCTTCGGCTCAACAAGCCGCTGCTCTAACCGCTTGACCTATCGTGGCTTCGATCCCCTCGGACACTAACTCCCCGTCCGAATCTACAATCTTTCGAATTTTCCCTCCTTTTTGCCATTTTTCAATTCAATTGTCCGAGTGGATCGATGTCAGGACAGCTAAGGGGTTAGATCGGCGGCGTACTGAGCAGAGGTCCGTCGGTTCGAATATCGTTCGTGACAATAGCTCTTCCATTTGAACCCAAACCTTGCATAAAAAATGTAATGAATTGAAGAAAGAAATTTGGTCAATCAGACCACTTAATTTAATTAACGCATAACTCATGGAATGCTCACACACATTATTTAATACGTTACAAATCCTTACTACAGTAAAGAAAACAAGCGAACCCATCTATAACCTAACGCGAAGGGGGCAGGCAAAGAAATTCATGCCTGTCACCACGCAACGACAATCCGTCAACCTATCTCAGTAATGCCATTGTGTTGTACTTTCAGTTATAATATACATATTAAAGAAACCAGTAAAATGTCATTACTGAACATGGCCGTATACGAACGTTTGATGATTGAGGATCGGAACGAACCAAGTTAATATGTAGTGATCCGCTATTTGTCTTACTTCTTCAATTATCATTTGAGAATTACATGTTGTCATCAAAAAATAACAAGTAAGCTATTTATCAAATTTGTTACATTTCGTATTACAAGAGGCCAAAACGTAGTCGCAGTGGGCAGTGGGGCTTGTTATTATAGCTCAAATAAATGTTAGGGGGAGGTTAGAACAGCATTGTTATATTTTCTACGTAGAATTATGGACGACCTATAAATAGCGGGAGTACTGAGTAAAATGTTGAGTGCAGTTAAGAAGCAATTGTTTCTTATCCCCCTCCCCCACGTCTACCATATGGTTGATTCATTGCCGGGGCGGTGGAGGTCGGTCTATATTTTATAGGAAGGGGGCGTCGGAGTCACCCCTAAAAGTTCAGAGGAAACAATAAGAGCCGCCCTCGGTTGCCGCCCTCGTCCGGGCCGAGAAAACTTGTATGTTTGAGTTTGGAAGTTTTTCATCTTAACTAGCCCCTGAAGAGGGGGTGGGGGCTTCGCTTCTGTAATGAAATGATGGACGAAACGGCGAGACCACCTTATTAAGATAATATATATAGGTATAAAGAGCGGTAAACTTTCACAGGGTGCCATTAAAGCTGGGGAATTAGACGGGGGGATTCTGTCTGTAAATCATTTACACTCCAGCGCACTTGCACCCGACGGCAACAATTTTTAAATGAATTTTGTAGCCCGCAGCGTCAACAATTAGCGGGGTTCTTCCACTCCGACTGCTTTCCCCCTTTTCTGCTTCATTCTTCGGTGACTTCATCCCTCGGAAGATTTCAACAGCAATATCTCAAGAATCATACATGAATATGCACTCCTTCATTTCTCTAATTTTCATTTAAACAACAAGGGCGTATGTTTTTCGGAAAGTTTTAGTCTGCACTTCAACTATTCCTACGGGAATTTATGCCAGAACTTTAAGTAAAAGTCTTTTCATTCTGACACGTCAGATCAACAAAACCGTTCAAACTTTCGAACTAGTTAACTCGGCGGTACGACTTTCTGGAATCACCGTGGAAAATCTGAACATTGTATTCTATAAAACCGCCACGTTAAAATTTATTGATGTTGAAAAAACAATCTGCGTTCTGCAACATTAAACCGTTAACAAATAACCCAATCTGATTTTAAAATTGATCAGCTCTTCTTCATTAGGTCGAAAAACATTTTGTTGACGAAATACGTATGCCAAGCCAATTCGGTAATAACACATCTTCAAACTCGTATCCTCATTCGCACCGCAGAAAGAATCAGTAATAAATAAACGTTTACATAACAACTACTTAGTCACAAAATCTTATAATAAATTCTAAACTGTTTCTGTCAACGTTATCATTTTTTCGTTTACCTCGGTATTCAAACTTTGTTTTCTGTTGAAATTTGTGTACATTTAAAAACTAAAAGTTAACTAAGTTGGCTTCATAAGTTCGTCTAAATTAATTTGAATTATAAAGGAAAATTCCCAGTACATAAAAAACAATAGAAAGAACGAAATTCTCTTAAACAATACATCACCTAATATGGTCAGTTTGTATATGTAACCGGCGTGTGCTTTACTAGATTGTATAACGTTCACATTTGGCCCATTAGTAATGTTTAATTGAATAGAAACTGCTGAACGACGATAAATAATATCATGATCGTTACAATCAAAGTTATAAACCGTTTTTCATAGCAACATTTCCTACAGTTTGCTCGTTTCCCCGACACCACCCTCGAAAATTTTAAAATGAATATAATTTTCTGGCAGGCTAAAATAACGATGATTTGTAAATACGATGTTGGGAATGGGCAAACAATTGTATAGTAGAGTTAGCATGTCTGCATTGTTCCGTTAAACCAACAAAACTCCAGCTAACAGCAACAGATAGAGATAAGCTAGAAAGGAGTGAGATAGATAGAGATATATAGATAGAGCGTGAGTATAAAAAGTACAAGCAAAAGAAAAAAATTGACACTCATTTTAGAAATAAAAAAAATAGGGAGATGGATAGAAATAGATAGATAGATAGATAGCAAGAGAGAGAGAGAGAGAGAGAGAGAGAGAGAGAGAGAGAGAAGAAATTTACATATATATTTCGTTTTTATAATACTCATATTATATTTACGAACAAATGTTTCATGATCGGAGATACCATAAGCCACAATTCATAAAATAACATAATAATAAACAATTTAGATACCTTTTGGAATATTTTATAACATTGTCAGTTACGAGTAATAAATAATTGGTGTGCTATGCAAAAGTGAAATCATATTATAGGATCATAAATATTTCTCTGCATTATTGCCAGTGGAGTAAATTAGGCTTATAAAAATTAAAAAGAAAGTTAACAATTGTTACACGTTTGCCAGATGTAATTTTACAACTGCTTCGTTTATTTTACACTGTACTAATTAACTTTCTTACAATTTTAAGGGACATTAAAATTTAATCAAATGAGAGATTTTTAACATTTTAGTTACAAATTGTACTAATTGTGTAACTATTATCTTAAAAATGTGTTTGATTGTTGTTTCACAGGTAGATTGGAACATTTAGTCGTCTAAATAAACGTTAGAAAATTCAGTTCTAAAGGAAGGCTTATCAAGTTTTGTATGCGTTCGAGAGATAAACTGGAAAATTATAGTTAACTCGGGGCTTTGGGCCGTTGCTTCACGTTACCCTTGTTTATTAATCCGGCATTACCCGTTTAGTTAGGGTCGGACACACTGGTATCTTCGCCGGTTTATGAATAAACATGCGGTAGTAAACGTCGGGCATAGCGTATGCCGGTATCTTCGCCGGCCAATTTGCAAGATATGCCGATTGCCGGCGAAAATGATAGAAGGGGACCGGCCGTCTCAGTGGAAAACGTCGATGGGGATCTTCATGGATTAGCACCGAGTCTCGCCACGAATGTAAAGCGAGTCGGCACCTTATCCAATATTGGCCTCCAATAAACCGTTGCTTCTTATTTGTTCAGTTGGCTGGCGAATTTTCTTAGCCTGCTTGCTTTGTTCTCAGATCCGTTCGAATGCATATTAGATTAGATTATGCAGGGGGCCGGCTTTTTTAAGACCTGTGTTTCGCGATCTATTGTCGGTCTGTCTTGTTGGTCTTTCGTTCATAACCATTTTTTTAATCTAGAGCTCCTCGGTAAGCTTAAGCCCTTTAAGCAGAACTCAAGGTGATCATGAATTCTTTAGGCCCTGACTTTTCCTCTCCCAGGATTAGGAATCTTAGTCTTCACACCAACACAGGACATGTCCCGCATAGTCTTGTATATGCCAATCTGAGCTACACATACACCTCCAGAGTCTGCAGAGTCCTGTCAGCACTTTAACAATTCTGGTCCTGGCACGTCATAGATTTGGCCTAAATTGTATTTCAGGTTTTTGTGATGGCCCTTTGATAATTTCTTTCGCAATGCCACTGTCCTGGGCTACATTCCTGTCTAATGGATCCGCATTTTCGGTAGTTGTGTAATCTATAAGAAATTCCGGGTCAATAGGTTGCCCCTCTGTCCTGTATTCCCTGACATCATCTTCTCCAATGTTTGACGGGCTCCAATGCAGTCACAAACGCTTGGATTTTACCGGCGAAGCGGCAATTGCTTTCAGTGTCCCCTGGCTGATTAATTAGGTGGATATTCATCCATTGATAACACGCAGCATTTTCATCTCTATCATCGACTGCCTACCATCGAGAGCCTCCTTTATTACGTCGAGGAGCTCTTCTTTGGCATAGGAATCCACACTATCAATGATCTCATCTCAGACAGAAGGACAAAAAGAAAATAAGGGAACATTGGAATTCGCTTATTGGACACAGGCAATCAATCTTCTAACCAATTTTGGGAAGAAAGAAATCACAGAATGTGTCAAAGGAGGCAGGAATAAACTGCAAATCCTAACAGGTAGACTAAAAGGGCATCTAAAGAAAATGGGAATAATCCAGGATGGCACATGCAGATTCTGCAAAGAAGCAGAGGAAACACCAACACATCTGCTAACAAACTGCGGAGCAACATTAGCCAGTAGGAGGAAGTGTTTTGGGATGTACAATGTGAACATAGAAGAACTTCAACCAATAAAACCGGGCCTATTAATCAAATTCCTTGATGAAATAGGACTCACCGATGTGCTTTATGCAGAGAACGGGGGATACAATAGCTCTTAAAGGGCGCAGTATACAACACCCTGAAATATCATCATCATCATCATCATACGTCGAGGAGGTATGTTGTGAGTCACGTTTAATTATTTTTAAACCTATCCACTAAAGAAATCTGGAGAAGGGGGGTCACCTTGCGAATAAGCAGAACGGACTATCCAGCTCCCTTTTTGCAATCAGAATATCAACATCGCCGGAACAGAGCCTAGGAATTAGGAAACTCCTTAGCTTGTTATTTACCTCTATGCAACTGGTCTTATTGTGGAAAATTACTTGCCTTTGTGTGGACTTTAAGCCACGTACAGGATCTTGAAGTACATTGTGCCTGCACTAGGGTTATATCCAGGTACCCAGTTTCGAAACTTTTGAAACCATGGCAGAAGTAGCCCTGATTGCTGGAGATTCGCTTGCAGGACCCTTCTTACTTGTGTCCTCATACTGGGTAGGGGGCGTTTCAAGGGGAGAACTTGTCTCCCCAGCTCCACTTCTGGATGTATTGGTGAAATCCAGCCACTTTGCTGCCCTCTTTCCTCCATCTTTTCGTTTATCCTTACCCATTGTTGTAACTGGTAGCTGAGAGCCCGTTACACTTACCGGCGCCCGCTTTTTTACCGATGCCTAAGTAAGGTGGAAAATGCAGTTTTCTCAACCCCGTTAGGGACAGGTAGTCCAGGGAGATAGTCCATAATTGTCCGATCGCCATTTGGAAGTTGACCCCCACCGTTGAGACATAAGCTGCCTGTACTGATCTGTAAAAGATTCAGAATTTTTCCCGCAATATTGGAGGTACAACCTGTAGGAGTGTAAGTATGCATTGCTTTAGGATGAAACCCGATGTAACATTGTGCTCGTGTTCAGCAGTGAATATTTAGGAGGGAGGTTCAATTTTTCTGAGAAAACAGAGGTTTAGTATTATTGTTAAATAGATATTGTTTTTTAGGAGCTAAGTTTCTTGACGTATATACAAACAGTTGTGTAAAACATGTAGTTTTTGTTAATCAGTTCGTGGGATGTAACAACAATTAGCGGTGAGCTTACTAGAAATGATTTTGATTGAACTGTTGTTAAAAGTTTATAACCGACGACCCGAAGCAATTCCACAATTTGATTAGAATTTGCAAACTTGTTTTATAGCCGTAGAGGTAACGAGCAAAAAGTTATCTGTTGTCCCAGTCGCCGGCGACGAGGCGGTTGCCTTAGTTTTTTGTATCCTTTCAAAATACGATTTTTTTAATTTTTTTAGAACCGTTGGTGAAATTGTATTTACCTTCAGCCGTGCAAACACCACCGAGTTGTTGACTTAGCTTTAATTAGGAGCAGAGATACTTTTTTTAAAACAATAATCTAACCATTACTCCGAAGTAATCCAATCCGCTATAAAAATCGGCATATTCTGGGCAAATCCAAATTGTTTGGCTTGAATTCATCTCAATGTCAAAGCAATGTTGGTATTGTTTACAGCATAAACTTACTACTGTCAGGCGTTTTATAATTAATAATTTTAAAAACGGCATACCCTTTTAATTGGACAAAATTCAGATATCCGTGTTGTTAAATTCCCCAATAAAAGGGGATATCTGAGAGATAAAACCGAGTATTAACGGGAATCAATGGTGAACTGCTCTTTAATCACAGACACACGACCAGTCAGAATTAAACGAATTGGAACTGCTAGGAGTCTTCCGCACGTACGGTCAATAAAAGTAATAAATTCACAAGAATAAATTGTTCTCTTTCTGATTATATGTTATTACGTTTGGCTGAACAAATCATTTGATACATCCGTGAAGGCTATTCATTGGAATGATAAAAACATTTACATACAAGGCTGATGGTATATCATATAATCTCAATATTGCATCTAAATATTTATAAAAATCCAAGGCCATGGAAAAACAACAACGTACCATTACTTATTGTCAATAAACTGTCGAATTACAATTTAATGTAACAGTTAATGTAAATAATACAGTAAATTTTCATTGAATTTTGTATTTTAAAATTTAATATGATTCAAAAAGTATCATTGAGGACAATGGGGGGAATAATTTATTGGTAGATTGTTATAACTACGACATCTCAATTTTTTTTAGATTGGTAGCTAGATCGTTACGTAGATTGTGAAGCTAAACAATAACTGCAGTCTTAAAGTATAAAATTTTGGTTTATATTTTACAACGTTTACAAAACGTTTGTTCAATGCAAAATATTCTTGTACTTAGTAACATTGTTCTGGTGATTGTAGTATTGTATCGAGTGTTTATTTCGCTTTTTCACTCCCTCTCCCTTTCCATCTTTATGTCCATTTGGTCGTCAGCTTATCTTGTTACAGTCATTTTATTAATTTCTCTTTATTTATATTGATTATTTTTATAACTTCATTTTTCTCTTGTAAGTTAGACACATCATCATAATTATCTGACCATTCGTTTTTCAAAATTGGAGGTCATATCAAACCTCGGGGTTTTGTTATTGATAATAACATAAACCCATTTATAAGGATGCTGAGATTCGAACGCGGGACCTTTTAAATAAGGAATCGATTTATCAACGGCCTAACCCTTACTTTCAACGAAGTAAGGTCCAATAATTTTTTTGTAACATTTCCCGGTTAACCCAACAAGATCTTGAGAACAAAAGTTCGTTTCTACTTTTCGCTAACAATCCGATAGAGTCTTGGATTTAATTCGATATTAGCTTAAAAGTTTACTGTAGTTTGGTCGTCTCCGTTCCTCCTTGTCTTATGTTTTGGTCTCTTGGCTCGTTTTTTCATTTTGGTACCCTTCAGTTAGCATGTGTGAACCAAGCCATAAAAGATAGGCAGACCTGGACGACCGGAAACGATCCTACTGCACGTGACCCCTTAGAATTCTATACAAAAATCTCAGAGAATTTAAAATCTACTGTTTAAAAAAAATCTACTTGATATTTTTTTATAAAGAAAAGAGTTTGGAATTATTTACATCTTTGAAAATTTTAATCTGCTGATTTGGATCCGGCCGAAAATTTCTCTTAGGAACGCTGATGCTAAAAGAAATTGCGCTATGCGGAGATTGTGGGCTGAATTATGCACGCGTATCGCCAAGAATTTCCGTTTCGAACCAAATTAGATCATGAAAATATAATGATACCGGATTTTACATCTAGCGATATAAACAACAGATTTTTGTACACGATTATTTTTGTTCTCGTGATAAAACTACGTAACTAGTTGGACCTAATGAGTGATGAACGTGTTTGGTAATGACCTTATATCGTTAAATAGATCGTGTAAATTTAGATTTGAACGATCTTTTGTTGGTATAAGAGCATGCAGATAAAAACTCATTTAGATAGGTATTTTTTTAATTGTATCACTACTTTCTATCACTAGACCAACGAAATCGTTAAAATCAAGCCGTACAAATCTCGGAAGATTTTTTCTTATACCACTGAATCGTTACATCGTTTACAAAAAGTCGAGACTTTTTTATCAAAGCGTACGAGGCTAAACCAAAACCTAACCCTATTATCTGATAGGGTTCTTATGATACATTCAGTCGCGAAGGTGCGTGATCAAGAGCCTTGCCTATTTGTCACCCACATTCTTTTTCTCAGGTAGGTCTGTTAAACACACATTATGCCATCGCCCGCCCATAACTCGCCTTTTCCCCTATCAAGTACATTATACTTTGTAAGTTGTTCCAGGAAGCCGAGTTAGTGCGCTTATGCAGGCACGGCTGTTGTCAACGTTCCGTTTGCTCTAGTAAACAATAGATATGGATGACACAATTTTTTTAGTTTCCATGCCACTCCACGAGGTTCCAGCACTTTTCATCATTACAAACAACGAAATAGCACACTAATCATTTTTTTATTACCTCAGTTAGGTTTGAAAGATACAATAGCTCTAATTATATTGTGTGCTATTTAGCGACCGCTTGTTCAATAATTTGTTGAAGTAGTGAGGAGCGTTCAGTAATGGAGTTAGAAAAACAATTTTAACAACAAACAACGATACATATAAAGACTCTAAAACAATGAACGCTAAACCCATAGCATTTTGATAAACATCACTCTTTTGATTTCGACAAAATTCAAATGTTAACACTGAAAAAAAAGAGCGACTTTTTAGAAATGATTTACATTAACAGACAGCATTAATTACAGAACAGATACACGGCAAAATCATAAGGCGAATAAACTGTTAAACTTTATTTTTATGTTTCCTTTTTTTCGGTATCGTCCATACTAATTAACTTTTTTTTTTTTCAACAATAGTAACTGTGCCCATTGAATAAACCCTGAATCACAAATCCAATCCGGAAAATCCCCTTCCTGACATCCTTTGAGTCAAATAAAACCGTCTATGATCAAAGAAAATTTCCAAGATTTACCGCGTGCTCCACCCAGTCACAATCATATAAAAACAACAGAATACAAATTCCCGTTTTACAACAAATCAACTTTTTCTCCGGAAAGAAAAATGACATACCAAGAATAAAACCACATTTTATGTGAGTAGGAAATATTTGTTTCATAATTTATAATTAAACTATACTGTATCTTTTCCACTCAACATTTGTTTTGTAATTCATTCAAATACTAAATATTACGCGAATAATGTTTTAAACATAGGCAAAAATGAAGACGTGTTTTCCTCAACTACCTCATTCTTGACTGTTCCACACGACTTCAACAAATGATTTAATTATCTCAGCCAAAACCTTACTTGGAAAGAATAATAAATTTATATAACTTGGTCAATTGACGACTAAAACGTAAATTATTTTTCTAATTATATTGTTGATAATTTGTACCATATATCATAAAAATGGGAAAACAGTGGGCTATTTTATGTAAATTCAAAGAAAATAAAGGCCAGATTTGATTATACAAAATTGTCTAATTAATAACAATAGAAAGATGCAAATAGAATGTTTGGATGTTAGAGCGTGAAATGACGTTAGCCGTTAAAACGCTCCTAAAAATTAATAATAATAGAAAGATGCATTCATTACCTCTTGCAGATTTATTTTCTTCCTCTATATATGCTCTCTACTTTTCCTTTTGATAATCCCCTTCCATTATTTTTCGCTCTCTCTCTCTCTCTCTTTCTCTCTCTATCCGGTTTATTACTGCAGTTTATATAAAAACAATTATAATGCTTGTACCATTTCATTAAAAATGGAAATTTTGGTCAAATCATTATTATGGATAATTACAGAAAAACACTAGGTCTTTACACATATATAACGGTCAAACTTTTGATTTCGACACCGTGGTGTTCTCTACTACCGCTACTATTTTGTTTATTTTGTTATACGTCTAAGCATATATAAAAATTAATTTGGCATTGTTATGTTTTAGGTTGCGATGGGTTGCAGATAGTAAAACTGGTCGTGCCGGAAATAGTCAAGAACGGGACCGACGGTACGGTCGTCCTCGACTGCGATTACGAGGCTGAACCGAGCCCCATCGACAAGCCGGATGGTCTTATGGTCAAATGGTACCTGGACAGCAGGAAAACACCTGTTTATCAATGGATTATCGGGAATAAGCCACACGCCCTCGGCCCGCTCCGCAACCGGGTCAACCTGGAGTACACGGCATCGGACGACCCTAGGGAAAAGCACAGAGCGATCCAAATTGTCAACCCGACCGTCGAACTAGCCGGCGAGTACATCTGCACCATTTCGTCTTACTACAGCGAAGCGACCAAGTCGAAAAAGATGGTCGTCTACGGTCAGTATATTTTAATTGTATTTATATGTTTTTATAATTTACACGAAAGATAATTAAACAGATTATTTACACAAAACTAAATTCAGATACGTAACAGTCTTTAGTACCAATCTAGAAATATTGCACTTAAAACCATAAGGTGTGTACTTTAATTTTTTTTTTTTTTTTTTTTACTTTAAAAATATGAACCCTTGCGTACTAAACTGAAGAAATTCTGGCTTTTTTCGAACTACCTAGATTAACGCAATATACAATCATTTTTTATTGTGTTCTTAATTTTTTAAAATGTATGTACATTATGAATAATATAACATTACTAAATTTAGACTTTCCCTAAGTCAATTATATGCTTTTAACCGTCAAATATCCTTTTGTCCATGTATTCAATTCCAAAGTTAAATTTAACTTTTTTTTTCAAGTTGTATGTAACTGTTTCCATTTCAATTGCTACTCTTAAAAAATATAAAAATATTTAACGTACTGTGGAATGGGTGAAGCTGAGTGCCATACAATTCACCGGGAAAAATGATCAAGAATTTTTTTTTTCTTTTCTAAACTTTTATTAACACATTTTTTAAACAAGTTGAATTTTGTACGAAAAAAACTTTAAAAAATTGTTGGAAATTAATTTAATTCATGGTTGTGCAAATAAAAATTTGAAACACGACGGCGCGGCGATTATATTGTACACCAAATATTTTGTAGGATAGCAATTGGATTGAAACATGTAAAATGGAAATGGAATGAGGCTTTGGAAATAATTATCACTCATATGGAATCGGTGACGTGTGACTTAGAAATGGTTACACTTGACTTTAAATATAATTGGAAATACAATAAAGTTGTATTTTCGTAAATTTAGCCATCAGTAAAATTATATAATTTTACTTTTATTTAATGTCATATGGCATAAATTATGTGTTTTGTTTGAATAGAAAATAATGAATTGCCAATGAGGAAATATTATAGCTATTTAAAAAAAGATTCTTTCATTTGAGGTAATACAAAAGACTTCTTAGAATTCAAATTAAGTCCTAAAAGCCCAAAGGGTTTCCAATTCAAATTCTTCCTAATTTCTAAATAACTTCAGTTTCTTACCGTCCCAGGGGATCCGTTACTTTATATAGATATTTCTCATCGGTACTTATTATGTATTAGTTAATGGTAAAATATCATAGCCAATCGGCTGATTCCGAATTCAGATTGGCGAAAATATCAAAGGGCCCAGAAAAGGTCCGTCATTAATTAATGCAAAGTGAAAACGAGCCCGGCATTTCAAGAAGGCGGGAGGTAATCAGAGAATCAGGGAAGTTACTTAAAAATCCCGTTAAATCCTCATCTCCCTCCCTCACGGTGACAAGTAATTGGGATCGTCAGTCACGTCCTACAAAGCCGGCTAATCTACAAACTTCCTTTGCTTTTTGGGATTTGAAAATTTAATTAGGATGAGGTCGAGCAATTTGATATCACGTAAACCAGTAATGAGAACAATTTTCGTGTAATGTTTTTTACAAGTGCATAATTGAGCAAAAAACCTAATCGCTAAAAAAAAGCTTTACACTACCGAACTATGGATGTTTTTTATCTCGATCTTAGTCTTTAAGCTAAAATATATCGCCCAGAAAGATCAGGTTTGTTTGAAAATATTGTTAAAATTCAATTAGTCCTCCCACGAAACAAATATTTTTCGATAAGTAAATAATCATCCAAATGAAATTCAATGTTGATGAGAGAGACATACTATGTGGTTACTGCTCGAAGCCGGTAATACACCCGACGCTGCGCTACTCGATGCTACTCGTCTCGTTTTGGTAGGGTGTGCACATCTATGCAACGTCATGCCCACGCGACGTAAAGTCACTCTGCGTGGATCACAAGTCAGTATCACAATAGTAACGCCTCTTTTGTTCTTAATGTGCTATGTTGAGCATAAACATTGTGAAAAATTGTTAGTTAAATTTTATGAGCACAGCAATGTATGTTAAAATTAATTGTTTTAAATAAAGTTATATGGATGTGTTGATAAATTTTCTACCTATCATAAACGAGTAATAATTATAAAATCTCATGACTTTTTTTTATCTCGTTTAATTTGGTTTATATTAAAAAAAGAACATTGTACTTAATATAGCGATACAATTACATAAACAAAGTTTCAAATAAATTGCAAAAGATATGAGAGTCTTGTTCTGACGCTACTCGACAAAAATGTGTAATTTTATGAGCAAAACCAGCTAATAAATTATTAGTTAAATTTAATTGTTTTAAATAATGTTATACCCCGTGTTTTGATAAATTTTCTTCCGAACTATAAACAAAGTTTGAAATAAACTACATAAAATATGAGTGTCTTGTTGTGACGCTACTCGAAGAAAATGGTAGTTTTATGTGCAAAACCATAAAATAAATTGTTAGTTAAATTTTATGAACGAAACAGTGTTTATAAAATGTTAGTTAAAATTTATGAGCACAACCATGTAATAAATTATTAGGGAAATTTAATTGTTTTAAGTAAAGTTACTCCGGTGTTTTGATAAGTTTTCTGCCAAACCGCTAAAATTAATTTGTTTTAACAGAAACTAGTGAATGTTTGTTCTGGTTTAATTTTGTTTAGATTAAAATAAGTTTATTGTAATTAATATAACGACAATAGTATATATAGTTTGAAATACAAACATGATTGTCCGATTCTTTTGTCTTCGACTGTACTCGAAACCCCTATGAAAACCCGGACAGTGGGGGTTCGTGTAGCGTAGATAGGATAACGTTGCGTAGCATCGAGTCCGTCGCATAGGGCAAGTGCGTTCCCCGATTTATAATCGCCCTTTCAAGACTGCCTAATTTCGCTGAATTTGTTTGACGTGTTCCGTCACTTTAAATTTTTAACTTTACGTTGACTGGAAAATGCTAGTAGTAGATATTTAGAGAGCTAGTTAGAGAGACAGAGAATTGATTGGCATGTGATTTGTAAACCTTTTCAAAGATAGGTTTTAGGATGACAGAAAAATAATGTTGAGCGAAATAAATAGATCACACTGCGAGGATGAGAACTAAATGATTTAGTAATGACCATTCCAACACTTTACAAATAACACATAGAAATCACACACGATAACGATTTTGTCCAATACGTATTACACAAAATTTCATTTATGATGATATGGAGGTCTCATCGCGGCAAGGTTAAATGATAGCATTTTTTATCATACCCCCGCTTCATGTTTTGTAACTTTTTACAAAAAAATATGCAGTTACAAGTTAACTAAGTTTAAAGTACAGACTCTTAAATCGGTAAAACTGACTAACTCTTACAATGCCCTTCAGTTTATAAGAGGAAGAATGATTACAAGAGACAAAACGCATACTTTGTCTTTTACAAGTAGAAATTATAGTGTGAAAACATTGAAAATTTTGAACATTTTGATTTTAATCAGAGTAAAACATTTGAGCAGAATAGTTTCATTTATCTACTAAAAAAATATTATTATTAAAAAAATTACGAATAGGATTTATTCCGTTAGTCAGGACGAAATTTTCGCGTGTACTCAATAATCCATTGCCGTGCCTTGAGTTTCAGCAAATACACTTTTGTACGGTCTTGTTTCATTGCTTTTTCAATGGACCCCTTTGGGAAAACTGGTAAATTGAATTGACGAATGTTCAATAGAAAAAATAAGTAAAAGTTTCGGGTAATGTGTGCTTTTTAGTGACCGGTTGTTCGACAGTGTTATAACAATTTCACACGAAACAAATAGGGGCCCCACGATAATAGCACCACACTTTCCGCTCTGTAGAACTCCCCAATACGCTTCAAAACGTCGGCAAAACAAGAAAAAGGTTGGTTTTTTCTAAAATAATTAATTTCTGGCGGCTTTTCGTGACTTCAGCAAATTAAGTTTCGTGTAATAATGATTTTTAAGAGTAAAATAATGCTGAAGTTTCCTTGATTTTATTATAAAACGCTCTTCCAACATCGAAAAAGCGATTATAAATTTTTTTTAAATAATACGGAAGTTTTATAACTGCCTGGTTCAGCACCAATATACGGAGAGGTTATTTAAAATTAAACATTTTACTTTTGGAAGTTGTTTGCACATTCGGTCATTCATTTACTTTTTCTATTTACTTTCGTTGTCAAGAAAGTACGTGCTGTTACTCGCTTTTGTTATTGTATTTTTAAGGTTATAAATAGACTGTCGAAAAAACAACCCTCCGAAAGAGAGGAAATAATGAAACATTTCACGTTTAGGGTTTACCAGCAACACAATGTCAGAGGGGCAGAAATGAGAAAAAGAAGACGTGGTTTATTTGGCTAGCCGTTTGTTTGCCGAAGAGGGACAAGTCTATTGGCAAGACGACAATTTTACATTATTGACTGTAGTAGTCAATTTGTCTGCTGGGGAGCCGCTCCCAGGTCGAAAGCGTCACTGGGCCCCAAACACCTATTCGACTATTTATCACCGCAAAAGGGCAAACTTACATGATTTGTTGGCAAACACCAATATACTGAGTACCTCTTGTCCAGCAAGACAAATTAGCTAATTTAACACGGGCTTAGGAACGACTTAGCTAGATGGCCGGGGCAATCGCCCGGAGTGCTCATTTAATATGAATTCGGACAACTGCTTCGCCGGGGATCGACTGTCAGAATTGTAATCAGTTATTCAAAACGTCAGATCTTGAACGTTAATCGATTCGTAAACTGACGTGACCTTAAACCAAATCATCCCCAATGGAATTTAAAAAATAATAATAAATTCCAAACAAATGTAACACTTTCGGATATTGTGAATTATGATTGTAGATTTGCCCACAAAGGTTTATACCAGTAGGTCCTACTAAGGAATTGTAATTTGTAATAAAAATTTACGCTTGGCTGATATTCAACACAATGGATTGTCTACTTTATGCTTGGCTGAATTGATCCGCTCTAGTTGGGGTTGTGGATGAAGGTGACACGCGACTGACCATGATTAAGGAGCTGGACAATATGAACAATACTGCTTAAACAAAAGAAACATATGCAAAAAAGTTTCAGTTGATAAGTAAACGAAATATTTATTAACGTCTAAATTTTTTTACGTACTGTCATCAAAACTAATCTGGATTTTTGTAAATTAAAATCTATTTATAGGATAAAATGATGTATTAAACGAAGTCGATGTATTGTATGAACTACGATGTATCGAAACACGGAGTGAAATAAAGCAAATTCTATTTTAGCACTTAAAATAATTATGCCAAAAAGCACTGTTGTACTTAATTATATATAAAATGTGTATGTGTTCAAGTTTCCAACAAATACTATCCGGCCATGTTTGAATTTATTAAAACAAAATTTTTGTTGTCTTTTTTAAGAGGGTTCGCAACATCAAGGGGTAGTACATCAGCCATTGGGCTGCCGGACCATTGCCGGAAAAGCTCATTTGTATGTCGCATTCGAACCCGGGACCTTTACCTTACAATAATGAGTGCCGTGTTAATGCCTAAAAGAACTTACTTTTTAATTTAGCTACAAGAGAAAAATATAATAAATTTTAGAAAAATTAAAAATTAAGTTTTGGTCTTTCTTTTTATTGTGCCGCCTACCATTGTTAATCTGTTGAATAGTCGATGTAGTATTAAAATTACAATATATTTATAGTTCAAACTTCCTTATAATTAATGTAAAGTTTTTTAAATAAAATTTTACAAATTAGTTTTATATAATTGTTGGGTTAAAATTCCGAGTTATTGGTCGATGACAATTACACAACAAAAATAAACAGGCCGGGTATCATCAGCGTTGAAATCTCAATAGATAAATATTTTGTATTGTTTGATTTGGTATCCTCTCAGAGGCAAATACGAAGAAATAAAAAAATGAATATTTAAGATAAATAGCAAAGACAAATGCTTCCAGAGTTTTTGTTTGTACTTTCTTAATGTGTTTGTGTTGCGACCATTCCTCCTTTCTACAATTTATTGTTCTTTGCATTCTTTGTTTATTCTGTCTTTCTGAAACGGTTCGACGAACTTATTAGATAAATACACTAAAAAAATCATAGCCAGTTTTAGAGATAACATAACGTTGTCAATCTTGAAAACAAATTTCATATCGGTTACTATGGATTGTTATTTCAGAAAAAAGGAGGTCAAATAATAATCGTGTAGAAACGAAACATAGAACATAGAGAGAGACATAGAACATAGACGTCTTGTCACATTCACTCCCCCAGAGTTGTCGATATTCCTCGGGGCGGGATCGGGAAGTGAAATAATCAAAAATAATAGTTGAAAATCGTTAAAGCTGTATGTTTTACAACAATTATTTTCAAAATCGGATAGAAATTTAGATCAAATTTAATGTTTTAAACAGCATTGAAACCTGTAGGTAAAAAATAAATACCAAAATTAGAATGATTTCCAATAAATCTGTCAACTTGATACAACAATTGTTTAAATTCCTTTTTTGGTTTCTTTATGAATTTTAATTTTTTTCTTTCGTCTGGAAATCAAAGCAGCTTGAAATTTATCTGTGGATATTCCGATTTATAGCAGTGTATTCTAATTCGGGGAAGAAAAAAAATTCTTGATCTAATTATAAAACTTTTCCTTTTATGCATGCTGTAATTGTATTGACCGCGCCTACAAATTTCGCTCTGACGTGCAAATAGAATCTTAAAACTTACTAGGATGTATGCAGTCGAAACTAGCCTGAACAAGCAATCATAGGAAACAACATATTCATGATATCGTGACCACTGTTCCTGTGTTCTGGCTGAGCAACACTTGAAATTAACACGTACATCATTTACCATGTGCAACAAGCGAAAGGTTATATGTACGCAACCTCGATGAAATTGATTTTCAGCTTAATATTTCAACGTGATAACAGTAGTTTATCTTTGAAAACATACAAACGGGAAAAGCAAACCATATGTGCAATAAGAAAGTATTAATTACAGAATCGACAAAATAAATTCTACTGTAAACTCTCTCCCTCTCTTTCTCCCACTCTTTCTCACTCTATCCGTCTCTATCTATCTATCTATTTATCTACTCTTATGTATTACTGACAAAAATCAGCGAGGACAGAGACGAAGATAACTATAGGTAACTATCAAACGGTAGGTTTATCACGCTACCGACCTCAGCAGGAAATCTGATAGTTTAATTTACACCTCTAAGGATGTTCCTTACAAAGGAGAAATCTTACTCCATATCGTACGTTACTTATTATCTTCGATTGAATAAACAAACAAAAAAAATAGTGCGTGGAAGGAAAAGTTATTATAGTGTAAATTAGTGGGAACGAAAAAACGCATGTTAAGTAGCGCGACTAACATATCAACAAAACAATCGTTACACCCTAAGCCGTGACAAGTGGATCTTAATTGCATTTAAAATTTTCGCCATCCTCTCAGAAAGTACGATTTTATCGTCAATAAGGGGAACAAATAAGATAAGTGCTAGGTGCCGGAGTCGGCCTTAGCGTGATTCGAACGTATTTATTAAAAGGGGAGACAGTGGTGGAAATAATAGTTCTGTCAATATTAGGATCATTTACATGTTGTAAATAATGCCTTTTACAGACGTAGATAGAATCTCGGAAGAAAATCTCATTACTAAAGGGCTTAGGAAATTTCCCTAGGAGATAAAAGCTGCCGAAGCACGTTCTCTGTTCAAAGAGGATTTTTATTTAAAATACTATGCCGAACGGCTCAATTGAATTTTGTTAATAGTTGTTATTTTCGTAAAAAAAAAAAAAAAAACGATGTTAGTATTTTTATGAAATTGCCAGGCCTGTTGAATCATTTATTTATAAATAGACAAATTAGAAATTTGTAGTCAATTTTGTAATCTCATAAAAGGACATGAGGAAAATACTATCCAATAAATACAGGAAGTTGGTGGAATGTATTCTTTTTCATGCTCTTTTAGATAAAACTGGGTTACACGTTTTTATATTTCTACCCATCTCTACTTTGGATACATACTATTTTCCCAAAAAAACTTTCAGAAATTCTATGTTTCTTTTGTTTACTGTTTTTATTAATGCAATACATAGGTGTTACATTATTGAAAATATCCAGTACTATTTTCCTTTTAAACAAGAACGCACGTTGGGCGAATTCAAATACATTAGTTCACCTGTCAACGCTTTAGCTGACTTTTCAAATGTATGAACTTGAGCCGAAACATCGTTTGGAATTAGCACGATTAGCACAATAAGCATTCACTTCGTAATGAGTATACTGGACTTCTTCAGTAAAGAGAATTCCATGACCGTGGAAAAGCTCAGATTGTTTTTTCTCAAGATAAAATGTAAAAATATAATTTTCAGGAGAATTTGTTATAAAGGATTCAGCTGTCGTACACAACTTGCCCTAATCTAATCCTATCCGAATGAAAAATATTCACGAGTTGAAAATAATTTTGCCAGTTCGGATTAAAGAAACGTTCCGACGCTTCCGACATTGATTTTCAATCCTCTCCTGTGGCACCTTGCCGACCAATTATACAATAATGTATTTTTTGCCCTTTCTGGACGGTCTAAAAGAGATAAAATAACATCGTCAACCCCTCGTCCTTTAACGAACCCGTAGTCAGCCCAGTCAAAGGGTATAAAAGAATATTCGGTGTAAAGCTATATGAATAACGAGGAAAGTTAAAACGGGTTATAAACGTTTTACCTTTAGGCAACTTTATTTTCAAACTAAAAATGGTTTATTCAAAAACCAATATCGATCCGGCCGAACGCTAAAATAACGCGATTGCTAAAAAGAAGTAGAATCGAATATAGACCAGGTTATCTACCATTTCAGTATTGGTATATGACGAACAACATTGTTATTATTAAGACGCTTCACCTTTGCCGAATTTTGTCATTGATTCGTAAAATTTTCAACAAAAGAACAAGTTGATATGTTTTTAGACTAAACGGTAGCTCTTATATATCAAAATTACTGCAATTATAAATGTTCCATTAAAATACGTTTTGTTAATTTTAGATGGAAAACAGTTTAATAAAAGACTTATTAATAGTAGATTGTGTTATAGCATTGTAAATTGTTTTCTTAAAAATATACTATCCTATTTAATGGGTTCTTATTAGACTACACTATATATATTGTTCAACGATATTCTTTTCTATTAAATACTATTACACATTCTTTTCAACGATGTTTCATTTTATAAGACAGTATACGACACTACACTATTTTCACCGCGTTCAAACTGAAAGGTGAAAATTTTTTGGCATAAAATATTTTAGAATTTCTTTTTCTGTTGATGTTTATTATGTACAATAATGTAAGAAAAATGTAATTTCCATAAATAAATGACTATTAAATTGAAATGTCTAGAATAATAATAATAATAATATGGAAAACAAACACTTTGATTGGGTACAAATATTTTGATTGAATCTAAAATGTTCTAGCATTGTTCAAATTGATTGTTTTTATATAAAATGTTCTACTATTGTATAAATTCCTTCTTCCTTCATCTGAAATTTGCTATCATTGTATAAATTCATATTTTACCACATCCTATATGTATTTGTAAAATGTAAACAATGTTTATAAATCCCAGGCACCAAAAATAATCGCAATAAAGATCGAAACGTTGGCATGATAAAAGAAATGTTTTTCTAAAGCCTATGCCACAACAGACCGCACCTCACGATCTCCAAATAATCATTTTTAATACACGAAATCAAAAATCCCTTTTTTGTTAAAAAACAAACAATTCATTTTAAGCAGCTTAGAAACCAATTTTCATAGCTATAAAAAATTAACCATTTTCGGACTGCCCGAATGTGTATATGTACACTGGTGTAAAAATTGGACTTGCTATCTAGGGGGCCGTGGCGTGTTTTTGGGGACGTTGTCTGTTTCAGCTCTGAAAGTCACAGTCGTACATTGATCGAGTTATTAGTAAAGTCCCAGAAAAGACAATAGCCTCAGAAGATTTGGCTTTATTCCAAGACTGGACAAACAAATATGTAGATGGCACTGATCAAACTAAATACATCATTGATTTCATTGTGGCAGCCTGAAATAATAGTATTGTTCACAGAAGACGAACTTTTAAATTTCGGTTCAGATTTTTAACAATATATTATTGCTGAATGATTAAATAACATGACAAGAATCACTAATTTGTTTTTGAAAACATTGATTTTATCGTCTTTAAGGTTATTTGTTATATTTTGCTGAGTGGATAAATGGTAAAACGCAGCCGGCAATTCCATCAACGATTCGGCCCAAGTCTTTTTCTGTTTCTTATTTCACATCACGGCTAGAATGATTGTTCTCAGCGGGGAGGGGGGCTGGAGAATTTCAATTTAAGATAAACAAGGAGAACAGGCAGAGATCCGTTTTACGATTTCAAGCCAAATCCTTGTTGCCGACAAGGCTTGTGTTCTTGTAATTTAAAACGAATGCCCGAAAATTGCTGACCCTGTACCTGATCCCACATGAGCCCCTGGAGACATGTCGGCATGTGGACCACCCTTATTGAATTTCATATATGCTCCCCCGGGAATCGTGCTACCGCCGAAACATGTTGCAGTTACATCAATTAATCGCGAATGAAATCGCGAAAGACAAATCGGTCAGAGAACAATGAAACAAATAGACTTAACATGGAATTTTTAAGGATTTTTATATAAACTCGATGTTGTTAAATCAGAATGATTTAAAAATTAGATTAAAAAAATAAAGGTCAACTTTTTTATCAATATGAATTAAATGTAAAATTCAAATGCGATAACATTGATATGATAGTGGTTTTTATTTGAATGCCAAAAATTGTAATTTGGAATCGTGTAATTTCATGCAAATATTCTTGATCCTCCGTTATAATCAAATCGGAATGGAAGTGGTTTTCAGTTTAATGAATTTTTTTATTTGTTGAAAAAATAGGTCAATTATTTAAGTTTCTTTCAATTACTGGGTTTTCTATCCTGTTTTAACCTCAAAAATGACGGACTAGTAAACTTTAAGTTGAGTTTCTTGATGCATATAGTTAATTTTTTCTTACTAGCTAAAAAAAATGTTAGAGTAGTTTGATGCAGACTGTTGCCGCGGAATTTAATTTGTCCACCAATTTATTACAAGTGCTTTATGACCAATCAGAGAACATGTGGCCGTTTGGCCCGTTTTTTAAAACCAGGCAATTACTTTCCCTCCTAATTAGAAGAGTCCTTAATTGTTTACCGTTTATCGTGACCGCCCCACGTCCGCCGCCGCGGCTGACTTTTCAAGACCAAGATAAATCGCCCCTTAACAATTAAATTGCCTCTTCAGCCTAACTGAACACCGTTTGTTGTTGTCAGTTAAACCTGCACCCACCCCTCGCGGCCCCTTTTCTCCTATAATTCTTCTTTCCGGGACTTTTTCTGTTTCGAATTTCAATTTGTTTTATTAGCCTTGGCCTTAAGTTACACCCTTCGCCAGGCCCGCATTCCTGTACATTACGCGAGAAAAATTTACAATTTTTTTTTCTTTTTGTAAAGGGGCCAAAGGTGTTTGCTCCAGTTTCCAATGGATCCAGGAAAACGTGAAAGATGGCTTCAATTGTACCTCCTTTCGCAAACAAACGTTTAAACCATGAAACGCTTCTCGGCCTTTTTGGCTAAGATCAAAGTGTAGAGTGTAAATCAGGGCATGAAAAACCGTTCAGATAGCACTGATAGCACTGAAATATCTATCATCTCTACATTATATACATTTTTATCAGTAATAACACCAGCTCAGAATTATTGGGCGGCTAGAGGTTTTACCACATAATAATAACTTTCTCTCTCTCTCTCTCTCTCTCTCTCTCTCTCTCTCTCTATCTATCTATCTATCTATCTATCTCTATCTATCTATCTATCTGTCTGTCCGTCTGTCTGTCTGTGTGTCTATCTGTCTGTCTATCTGTCTATCTTTCTATCTATCTGTCTATCTTTCTATCTATCTTTCTACCTATCTCACTATATTTCTTCCATAACTTATACATATTGACAAAAATATCATGTAGTTTACGGATTATTTTTGAACTAACGAACTTTCATTGAAAGCGAAGGCGCAGATGGTCGTTGGCGTAACTTTATATACTCCTTTGTGGAACTACCAAATTAACAAAGAGATAATAAAATTTCTAATCAAATCCTCGCTAATAAAGATAATGCGCAAATTCGAAGGAGGGAACCTTGTTTAGAGTTCTCCAACTCGACGAAAATGGCTCCCTCGAAAAGCAATTAAACGTCTCCAGTGTGCGACTTCTCCCCCTTGGTTAATCTCCATTTTTCATAATTTAAACGTAATAATTTAAAGTGAAACGATGAGAATGTGACTCTGGTGATAATTAATAAAACTTGATAAATTTATGGAGAAAATAATTTATTAATTGATAATTTTGCAGCCATTTAGTCAATTCGAAATAGTCAAGATTGAGTTTTTCCGTAATGCCCATGGCAAGAAAGCCGAAGAACGAATGTCCACGATAAAAACAGATTTGGTAAATATTTATTTGTGACATTGATGACCCTGTCAATATCGTATCTAAATAAAATAAAACCTCTCTTACAAAATGAATTTATGACGATAACACTTTTTGCTATCGTCAGTAATGTATATGTGTATTTGCAGAGAATGTCAGAGATATTGCGACGGTCACTGTTTTCTAAAAAACGTCGATAGATAATACGTTTATTGTACCTTTTTTCCCATGGGATTTTAAATTTACTGAACAAGAATAATTGCGTTATAAAATAGGTATTATGTTGAGCTGGCATTGGCTTTTGATATCACTCAAACGTGTTTCGGCGTAGAATGTTCTTAGCGTTTAATTGCATTGTACATAATAGTGCAAACATCTGCATACTTGATTACAAGATGTCACTAATAGGGATTGTGCCAGCATCAATAATACAATGAATGAGGCTGCGGGTCGCTAAATTTAATTTTAATTATTTATTGTGTTGCATTTGTATGAAGTGGACTGATACATGCTTTCTTCAGTTGATATTACCTATCTAACTGAAAATGGCTATCTTTGTGTGAAAGATAGACCGATAGGAGGTAAAGAAATTTTGTTGGAAGGGAAGCATTAAAGAATGAATTTTTTGGCTTAGTCTAGGGGCATCGGTGACTGCAACGGTTCAGGCGTTGATACGGTAAAGATCCCGGGTTCGATTCCAGCTTCCCTGCATTCAAGCCCGACATACTTACGAATGTTTTTTTTTCTTTTTCAAAAACCCCTGCACCCTGAGGGTTCGAATAACTTCGTAGTTGAAACACCCTCAAAAAATAAAAAAAACAATCTAGTAGATGATATAATCGCTGAAGGGAAAAAATACCTCAATATAGAAAGTTCTTGCACCGCTGGTTATTTGCCTTCATGTCGGGAAAGAGCTTTGCTCTTCTACAAAGATTGTATCAAAAGTACAATCGATTTCGGAGCAATATTTTTTATGGACAAGTCAGTCAGTCAAACTCATGTAAATCGTCTTAAAATATTTATGAATAACTGCCAAAAACGTTGCCTTGGTTATCTGACAGGCACTCCAATTAAAATTATAGATATCGAGACCTCTACTAAAATTTAAAACGCAGCATTTAAATACATTTTATCATAAAACTATTTTCTACGCAAAGTGACTTGCATAAACAATTAACATTAGCACATGTTCCATGTCTGCTCTTTGGCCTGAGCCGCCTAAATATAATTTAAAACCTGAAATTATAAGATCCAGGTGTAAAATGTTTACAATGTTGATGTATATGGTTACCTAATCACTGTTGTATGTTAATAAATATTACTATTTTTTTACGAGTCATATAAACTCTCAGGTTGCCGGCTTTTGTAAAAATGCCCTTTTGTACGCAACTTAGGTTCGAATGCAGGGCCTTAGGATTCGAACCAAGATCCTTTACCTTAGCCCCGTGTCAACGCATAAACCGGTGCTGCCACTGACAACCCCCATAATATTTTAAAATTGGCAAGAAGAAGAGTTGTGATCGAAGCCTCATCATTAATTTACAATTATTACAAATAATGGAAAAAATCTCAAGAAAACGAAAGAAAAAATTTAAATATTTCATCACTCTTAATTTAGAAACGCAAAACCATGTTTTCCGAAAATGCAAATGCAATTAAAAAACGATTTCACTTTGAGTATTTATGAACGGAAGTCAAAAGGAATTTATTTGTGGAGTAGTTGGCTGAACAACCAATGATGGCAAATTGAAATGAAATATATTTGGAATTGTTATTTTTTCGTGTGCATTTGTTGAATTAGCTCTTGGCAGCTGTTTGATAATAATTACTGATCCGCCAGTAGTCGCTGCTTGTTCATGGTGAGAGCCATTTAGGTTTCACGCGATCAAAGCCGATTACTATCTTTCTACTTGAATATTGAGATGAGCTTGGTTGAAATGCCACCTTTGATCTGAATGTGAGCTTTAAAATTGCGATTGTTCTAATCCGTACACATTTCTGAAGTTTTTTTCAAATATCTATTTCAGAGTACTTTCATTTCTCTGCAATGCTTCTACAAGACAATTGCTTTTACAGTGGTGTATTGCCCACGCAGTCACTCCATTTCAAGTTACCACTTTTCGTGTTTCTGGGACCAACTTTTCAAGTTGGAGGGGATTACATCGTTAAACATATCCAGAAGACCTCCTGTCCTTCCTCTTCCAAAGGTCGAGCTGTACGACGCGAAATGTTACACTCATATTTACAATTCGTCACACCAAGCACTCCAGCATATCTACCAACATCAACCAAAAATTTCTCGATCTACTAGACTTTTTGTCCATCTAACTTATTTTCTTATCACTTCAATTAAAATCTTTTATTAAAAACAGTCGTTCATAAATATATCGTTTTATATAAAATTCACTTATGACAGCTACCTCTAGATCTACCACGTAAACCAATTACTCTAAAATAAATATCACAAAAAATACAACAGCTTCCTATAAAAGGTCGTCATCATTTGGTAACAGGTTCTTCAAGAACTGGCCAAAAAAGCCGTTGTTTGTCTCACTTCTTCATTTAACGCAATTTTGATAACTACAAACTTTCCCATTCAATAGAAACTTTATTGCATTAAAATGTGTCAAAAAATCTAAGAATGTAAATTCCCGATCATCTTACCGTGCTGTTAGTTTGTTATCCACCTATTGCTAATGCAACCAGCATATTACCAGACCATCAATTTGGCTTTAGAACTCATTAACCCCAAAGAGTTACAGAATTTATTATTTCATTTCTAACAGAAATTCTATGGGACTGGAGCGTTCCTACATATTTCTCAGGCATTCGACAAAGTATGACATGAGGGTTTATTACACAAATTAAAATTCATTTAACCCTAGGCCTATTGTCTCATTATACGTTAAGGAGAGAATTGTTGGAGTAAACCTGGCAACAGAGACCCCTCAGATGGAAGAAGTGCTTACAGGTCGGTCTGCCACAAGGGTCAATACTCGCTTCACACACAATTTTTACTTCTGGGAACGGACTTACCACCACACACGCAGATGACAGGGCAACATTAAAAGGTCCATCCCTGTCGCACGTATGTTTCACTTTTATCAACAATTGAAAAAGGGAGCAATCTATGGAAAATTAAGTTTAACCCCTCACGTTCATAACATATGACCTTTACACTCCGCCATGAGACTTGCCCCACCACGTACTATAAAATGAACCTGTTCCTGAATCCTATATCATAAGTTAACTATTTAGGACATGCAGTTGATAGAAGACTAATTTAAAATCCACACGCACGTTTCAAAAAACCGACACTCAACAGACAATTTACAATATTTTATTACTTTTTGGCCGACAAAAAAATTAACATATAAATCAAAACTTTCGACTTACACGAATCTAATCGAAGTTATTTGGTTCTAAGAGTATCAAGCTTACGGCTCGGTCAAATATTTGAATATTACAAAATTTTAAGATTAAGCACGTAAACAACAACACAATTCGCAGAGATTGTCACACACCAACAGTTTTTTTCATCCATCAAACCATACTACTGACGTTTTCATAGAATAGACATAGAAATTAAAATAACACACAAATACTCCATTCCTCAGATTTACGAAGCGACTGAAAAGAATATGGATAAGAGACCTCATAAAAGATTAATATTATTTTATTAATCCAGAGCGGCCGCCAGTGGGTAGCTTTCGCTATTACGCCCGTAATGCCACAACTGTAAATTGAAATCCAATTTACTTCTTTATAGTACACGTACAGATACAGATAAAAATAAATGAAGTAAAAATTTTTTTTATTTAATTAAACTCGCGTTTGTGTTGTTTACGGTTTTTTGGTAAACCTGTCAATCCATCAATTCTTTCCAGTAATATTATTTTACAATAAAATTTCCATTGTTATCTGAAGAACATTTATGACTTTTTTGAAATTGACAATAAACTTTCAGTCTATCAGCGGTATTGCAGATGAAAATGTTTAATTTTTTGTTTTTTATTTTTAATTGAGGCAATAAAATTAATAATTTTCTGATTCAACGAAATAAGCCATAAATGATAAATTCCGATTTATTTGTGCGTCAATTTTAATTCTACGAACATTTCGTTGTCTTTTAAAATCTACACCAAACAAATTATATATTCGACACTTTAATGTCGTTGTTGCCTGCTCCAGTCCGCCGAGTTAGAATTCCAAGCCAGCCTTTGTTCTTAAAATGTTAAATGCCTGGGGGAAAGAGTGGATCGAGGAATTTGGCAATGCGAGACGAAGCAGGGGCTTCGTTCGAGAAAAGGAATTGGCAGAGAGTCTAGGGAGTTGGGTTTGAGGGGGGACCCAGGCGCTAAAATTAACAGGGGCGACGAGCAGACACTAGAAACCGCTGCTTACTATTTATGCTGCCGTTGGGCCAGCTGGGTCCCGGAGGATCTTCCTTACAATTTAGTAAAGAACCTATTTTCTAAACGGCATGCTTAAGCAAGCGAAAAAGGAACCAACCAATACAAATAAATTGTAAGTTGCAGACTTGCCGTTACGTTTGACCATTACGAATAAAATTAAAGGGAATCGAAACAATTTAAAAGCAAAGCTAATCGTCGAGGTGCACTACAATGTCGTCTCGTTCATCGAACGGATGGTAACTGTAAATTTAATGCTTATCAAACAAAGAGAAAATAAACATATTTGAATTCCATTTTTAGATAAAATATACACTCCATTATTTGTTTAAAAATCAATGAAGGGTTTTGAATGAAGGGTAAATTTGAGTTTAAAAAAAAGACTGGATTTCCAACATTTTTTCTTATGTAATGTGGGTAGTTAGTGACAGCTAGTTGATTATTTGGAGAACGCAAGGTGCGGACTAGTGTGACGTAGGTTTTACAAAAATATTATCTTTATCGTACCAAAGTTTCAACCTTTACTGAGATCGTCTTCAGGTCCTTTAAAAACTATAAAATAATTCACACACTTTTTGCCAAAATTGAAGATCCTACACTAGTAACTAATAAGTCTGACGTAATTTACAAAAACAATTGTTTAAAAGGTCCGGCGATATACATAAGAATTATATCCCAATATTTGGATAAGTGAGTAAAAGAATATATCTATGCGAAAAGCCCCAACCAAATCCTACAGCACTGGCTACCCACTATTTTGAACACCAAACAATTTCGACATATTACACACAGAACAAAACAACATAAACGTAACTTTTACAAATGGTTGATATCAACAGTGATAAACACAGCATCAATTACAGAGCAGAAAAACTCAGTTGCAGCTACGCTAATATGATTAGACAAATTTAATATCGATAACATCACATCACTTAAAATATATAAAACAATCATTACATTCCTAACATCAAAAATTTCTACATAGTCTAATTCTACAGCAATTTAGCATTGATTTTCCTATTTATCCCCATGTATATAATCCTGGAAGTACTATCTGGCCGAACCATTATCCAGGTTTTTCCCATCGTAGGCTCTTTTCACCTCAACGAAGACGACTCCTCATATAAGCATGTTTTGAGTCTCAACTTCCTTCCCCTCCACTTCAAAAACCAAAGTATATAAACATAAAACATCTCACTGACACTCTCAAAAATTTCTCTACAATTTCTATCATTTAAAGTTTATTATTTTCACCATTCTCTACATATTTTTGTATAATTTAGACAATGTGTATCAATCCCAGGCCCGGATGATGATCTGAATAAAGATCGAAAAGTTGTCACGATAAAGAAAATGCTTTTCTATAACTTACGTCACACCAGACCTCATCTGACGTTCTCCCAATAGTTGTTATGTAAATTAACCAAAGAATTCACAATGTACTGATTATAAAGACATAAACATAAAGCAAAATTTTATTTTAGATTAATATATTATTATTTATTAATATATTATTTGTTTAGGACAGGTATCAGCTCAAATTATATAGAAAGCAAGCGAAAAGTTAAAAATAATTCTGATTCTACAATATTTTACTATATGAGGAAAATAACTATGTAACTGTTAACTATGGTAACAACCGCTTTTGGTATAACAAAAATTCTAATTTTTGCCGTTTTCGTTTTATAAACATTGATTTATTATCGTTAATGTTAAAAATTAATGTAATAACAATGTTAATATGTATTTTTATTTTATTTATTTATTTATTTATTTTTTTTTTGCCGACAGGCTACCATCGTCTCAAGTCTTTTCTAAGTCGCGTTTTGGCAATAACATAGACTAATCCCTTCCATAGTAGAGCTTTGAGATCTTTTATTACCCATGAAAATTGTGGGACGTTGTTTTCTCTCATAAAATATTTAGCACTTCACACGTGATGATAAGATTAAATTAGATTATGTAGGAGCCGTCCTTTTCACGACCTGCGCACCGCGCCCAGTATTGACGAGATGATAAGGCTTAAACAACACAATTAAAACTTACACATTCATACAACCTTGTACCTAATCTAAGTTTGATGGTAATTAAAGTACTCAATATTCCACTAATGCCCTAAACTCGTTTGCAATCAATTCGTTTATACAAAACATAACCTTTCACACATTACATACAGTTACCAAGAATGGTGCGAGTTATACGAACTTTTGATATTATGCCTTCAGTCACTTTTTAAACATGTATTAAGGAACCCCAACTGTTCATAACTACGTTCCCTCAACAAGGGTGAAAAAACCTTCAATGCAAACGTATATATTTATGCGCCTCAGGTATCTTCTCGCAGCAAACTCAAAAGTCCATTGCGAAACATGGGTAGACCTCACATTGTACGAATTGTTCACACTCGAATGGAATTTTTTGTCATGGCTAATTGTCCATCACTTTGGGGGCGTCCCATTTGTTTGTTAATGAATGTACTGTCAACCTAGTTTGCCCTATTCGTAATTGACTCACTACCATTTTTATCCATTATATCCATGGCCCATGGTTTTATGTAGAAATTTTTTTCTTTTGAATTTTCGGCTTTTACGGTCCAGCGGTTCTACCAATTTTACAAAATAAAGTTTTTACATGACCCACTGTTCAAAGGATGGGCTACTCTTTTAACTTGAAATGACTAGAGGATGTTAATAAATAATGTATAGTAAAGTGTGTAGCTAAACTATTTATTTAATCCCAAAGTTTATTTAAAGATCTCCGTGGTTTAATTTTTTAACAGTGTAATCATGTTAAAAAATAGAATGGATAATAATTCTGTATTAGTAGAAACTATTGTTGTTTATCGTTTGAGGCTTTTAGAGATAGTCAAAAGAGAATTACTTAGTTCTATTCCCCAAGTCTAATAAATGTTGATACTTTCTGTATCCACCCGATCCAGAGGAAACCCTCTGGTGTTATACTATAGAAGAACGCATGACCCAATTTCCACTACTAACTCTGAAACAATAAAAAAGTGTGTAATTCCATCTGAATATACGGCGAAAATAGGAAAAATATAATTTCAGAACCTTTTCAGAATATGAGATAAGAAGTAGTAAAAACCCGTTGTCACCTGGAGAATAGTAAGGGGTGTAGGGATGTCTGAACTTTTTTCGTGATCTGTAAAGGGTTAATCATTTAATAAAACTGCCAGTTTCATCATCCGCGAAAGTATGTGTATTGTTTCTTCTCCCAGCAGTTCAATTTTTGCTCTCCTGCTTCATGCCTTCAATTTATTTTTGTTCCTATTATGTATGCCCTGCCTAACAATGAATTGGGCTACTACTAGAAAATAAAATCGACATGTAACATCAGTAATGCCAGGGGATTAGTGAGCCAATGAGTATCCCTTAGATCATTAAAAATTCTTGTTAAGAAATATGAATCTATTATTTAATTCAAAGTTTTACATAATTCGTTTTATGTTTTAATGGTCAATTGACCAAGTTACAAATTTAAATTCATTATTCTTTCCATGTAAAATGTTGGTTGAGATAAAAAATCAGTGTCACAAGCAGGATTCGAACCCATGACCTTCGGCTAAATACGCCGCTGTTTTACCACTTGAACTATCGTGACTACGATCCACTAGGACATCAACTCCATCTAAGTTTACAATATATTTTACATAATGCACAAATAACATATTTCGGTCATGGCAGGAAAGTTTATTTCTTTTCAACAGACATCTGAATAAGTGATACGGAATGAGAGGATTGTATTATTTTGTTTAGACCCCTGATACTGCACCTGATACATCGCTATTCTATCATTAATTTTGGATCTGAGATACATTTCTGTTTATTGTATGTATAAAAATCATATTAAGGATTTTCTTACAAGGATAATATACACTTGTGCATACTTAACCAAAACGGACTTTTTCTGGCTGTTACATTTGCAGAGATATTTAATTGCACTAATATCCACTTTTTCTTATTTTTATATTGTAAATAATAATTGCTTTACTTCTCGCTTCTCTTTACGGCCGAGGTGCAGCATGTTCTCTCCAGCGGACATGTATGTCAACAGACGAATTTCCTGGAACTAAGTGAGCCTATCAATCACGTTGGGCGTGGTCGGAGCTACGGAGAATCTGTTGGTTTAAAAGCAGGCAGGGCCTTGACCGGCCATCAATCCAGTTTCCTTTGATGTTACCAAATTAAATATATTTTGAAAGCAATCTCGACATAATTAATTTATCATTTTAAGTGTTCGGAAAAATGAAATGGAAAAAATTGTCATGTTCATTCATATTAATTGTTCTTTTTTTGTTAATTTTAATAATAGTTTCAAAGTTTTTTAAAAATTAATTCACTTGTAATAAAACTTAATTTGTATATATTTATATATGTTAATAAACGTTTTATTGTTTTTAACGTTTAATAATGGGGTAATTTATTATTTTTAATTTACCTACAAAAGTTTAAAAAATTAAATTTCAAAGAAAAATTAAAAATAAATTTTAAAAATACGGACTTGAGTGAAAAGTTGTTTCAATTTTATTTTAGATATTTAGTTAACATTTCAATATCGCGTTCAGTTATGGGGTTCAGCCAAACATTCCAATATCCACCGCATTCAAACTGCCCAGTCTATAATACTACGAAAAATACTAGATGCTCCATTTGATGTATCGAACCAAACTACACATACAGATTTACATATTCCGTTTGTACAAGATGAAATACGTTTCCGTTACCGTAAATTTCATAAAAACCTCCCAACTAACGTAAATCAACACATCAGAAACCTCGCATCCCGACGAATCCCCTCAAACCCACCTCGCCGACTGAAGAGACAATGGCCGCGAGATCTTCTAGGAAGTGATGGTGATAACAGTGAAAGTGATAATGACACACAAATCGATTGAACACACAATATTATTGTAACATTGGAGTAATACCAATGGGTGTTTTCTCCACTCTTGGTTTTAATTTTGTTTTGTTTTAATTACCGTTCTCACTGTTACTTATTACCTACTTTAAGGTAGTTGTAATGTACAATAAATTTGAAAAAAAAAAGTTCAGGGAAAAATTACAGACTTCGTACCTTTCATTTCGCCTTTTCCACGCTCTTTCAAACCAATTGTAGAGCGAATCTACAATCATCTTCAACAAGTACTGCAGACCAATCGTCCAAAGACCAATGACGGTGTTTCGAGAAAATGCAAATCGGGCAACTCTGAGTTCTGGGCAATTGTGGTCAATGGGCGAATGGTCATCAGCTAACACTAATTTAATCTTTTGCATACAGTGCATTTAAAAATTTGGCTACATTGAACTTCCCGGAATTGTTGAATCGCTCGAACAAGTTCCAATGGATTTTTTCCCTGTTATTGTAGAGATGTAGTAAACGTTTATCGTCGAAATAACATTTTAGGTTATAATTAATGAAGATAAAAAATATATAATTAACAATATAGCATGGTACTCATTCCGCAGAAGTAAAATAAATAATTAGGGGGGGGGGCGCGTTAACAGAATGATTAAAGTGTCCGCCTTGACAAGCTATAAGTACAGGGTTCGAAATCCGGCAGAGTTCATTCGTGTAATAAACAAATAAACGGACAGACTGTGATGAAATTAGGATGTATAACGCACACAAAATAGTTATCAATTTGAGAAATATTTTTATAAACGAATAAGTTGTTACAGAAAAATAAGGGGGAATATCAATGATTAGTTATGTAGCAACTGCTGAATTTGTTCTCTTCTGTTTTACGTTTTTTATTTTACTTCTTATTTCCTCCTGTTTTTGATTCCTGCACAATGACATTTGTTTGAAAAGAGATACTTAAGACGACCTCGTTTTCAGCATTCGTAGAAGAACAATACTAAACTTGAGGAGGTCACGCTTTTTATTGTGTATGTTCCATGTTCTGTGACGATCTGCGATGCCTTCGAGTGTGGCCAGCGGAGCGAGCTTCCTTCCACTTCCACGGGTGAAAAACTTGCAAGAATGAAGGAATGAATGAAAGGTGGTATCGGGTGACGATATTTACGAGCGGGTTTTCCAAAAGATTTAACAATAAATTGATAGTCTCTACCATATCCGTATTAATAAGGCACACTTCAAAAATAAAAAAAAATTGTTGTTTCGTAAATTATTTAACTTATACACGCACCATTTTATTATTCAATTTTATTATTTGGACTTTAAACACTTAAAATTGTGATTCTGTCGTGGCATTAAATTAAATAAGTCAAATATGTGTTTGACTAATATTTATCTATTTTTTATTCACCGTTCTTGAAGTATTACCGTCTAAAAATTTTAGTTTACAATATTTTAATCTACCAACGTTAAGATAGGACAAAAACAAAGACAGTCTTAAGTTGCAATGCCATAGAACAACTTACATCATGAGGACCGCTTTCTCATTTTTTGCTGTCAGTAACGAATTTACTTAATGATTCCATTGGTATTCGCAATATTCGTACTATGATGATTCGAAAGATATGTGCTATTTAAAAAAAATAAGTTAATAAGTAACAAACATTTCCCGTAGATTCAACATTAAAATTGAACCAAATGGTCCTAAATTATGGTCAACGTTTAAAAAATTCATCCAAAATTTTCTTAATGTTTTTATTTTTTATTGTTATTAAACTTTCCACCTTAAGTTTTTTTCCGGTTTTGCCTTTCTGTCATGAATTTCTTCATCTTTGGAAAAGTAATTAAAAAAAGCAATTGCATCACTAAAAAGGATATCAAATGGAGTACGTTTGCTGAAATTTTCTGGTCTCTAGATTTGGAAATGGTAGTTTGAAATCACCGTAGTACGTTTTTCAACATTGAAAAAAAAAAATGTTTTTTGAAGTTTCCCTACTAAAACGCTTATTTACCAACGGATTTGTCCAACATAATTTGTAAATCATTGTGTACATGCAGCGAGGTCATAAAATTTAAAAAACCATAAAACGTGAAATAATTCTTTTGGCTCCATTTTGAATGTAGAATTACTGGGAAAGGTTATAACACGAGTAGGCGAACACCCTATATACAGTTTTCTATTTTTTATTTATAATTATGGCTTGATATGTTTTATAAGTTCATGGTATTGCAATTAATTTTAAAATAAAATATATATGAAAAAATAATTGCAATAGTTTATAATACATACCAGCGGATGTTTCAAATCATTCAATAACATGTTACTGAACTTTGCTATATCCATAAAAGAGTCAATATTTTTATTTGTATAAGTTAAATAGAAGGTCTAAATTTCAAAATTAAAATAATTATTTCATTTTATAACGGGGTTGTTTTATAACGCGAACTACTACTCACAAAGGAGTTTTAAAATATTTTTAGGACTTTAGACATGCAGACGTTTCAGAAATTTAAACGTAGAGTTAGATTTTTAAAAAAGTCAAGTAGGATTTTGTCGTATGTGAATGCCTTTATTGCAGCAGTTCTACTTACGTCGGACGGTATTACAAAACTCATGGTCTGAGGAGTGGAAAACCTGTAGATTAACGATGATCGGTTTGGATCATACAAAAAATAACCCGCTAAAAACACTGAAAATAGTGAAAATAGACTGATATCCAAAATATCAGGAGGAGTCAAAATATAGGCAGGTGAGATTACGATGGATAGATAGAAATAAGGAGAAAGGAACGGACACACAGACACTAATGAAGAATATAAATAAAAAATATCGACTTACAAAAACAGACGTGAATAGAAGTTTAGAAAGCCAAGGATGATAAAGTGTAAGGAGTTATCGTAAATAGTAACAGAGAGGAACACAAGAGAAATACAATATATATTATGGAACGTAAACGTAAGCGAACCTGCTTTTGGAGAACCCTTATAAAAAAGAAGAGGACATAAACCCATCCCACTAAGAATTGTCCATACGCGGTTGGTACGTGGCCCTTACTTTTCAGACCATGTCCGCACATGTGTCCGATATACAAAGGAAAGTATCGCAATTTGCCCTAGTTAATTTAAAGGGGACTTTCCTTGGCTCCTTATAGAAAGCGTGTACTTTGCCAACCTACATGATAATCGTACTCAAACCTCGTATTTTCTTTACGTATAGAGTTTGTATTTCGATTAATTGTTTTGTAATTTACACAAAAAGTTTAGATAGATGAAATTAGTGTTATCTGTTTCCTATCTGTACAAATGAGTTCCGTACCGACCCTCAATTATATTTGTTAATATAAGTGTAGTTGATTATATTGTACGTTAGCACCATAATTGAACCAATGGTTTTTTAGACAATAGGGAAGAATGTATTTAAGAAGCCAAGAGGTTAGGTTCACTCGCGGACTTCGAACCCACGACTTCGGTTGGGTCCTGGTTCAAATCCCGCTCGTGACACTAACATTTTCGTTTCAACCAAACCCCTTACATAAAAAGATTAATTAAATGAAAGAAGTAATTTGATCGATAGACCACTAAATATCGTGTACTTAACAAGATCAGAGTCTGAGTGTATCTAGTTTAAAAACTACTTTTTTAATGGGCTAAATGGCTTTACTTATTGGAGGCTTTCAGAGCTTAATTTTGACGATGGAACGAACAAGATGATTTTCATGGAATCTAAATAGGAAATAATGTATTTAAAATGAACGACAGTGTGTCTCTAGGTTAGAAACCATAAAACTACATTTGTAACTACATACCGTGATGTTTATAATCCTGCTATTAAAAATTTTATTTCTATGAATTTTTTTAAAAATAAAATTTATGTTTGCTTTTATTTTATATAATTCTCAGTGCTTATTTTGTAGCCCAGGAAGTGTAATCGGAATGATGATATGAACGTTTATTACGAAATGTTTTTTTAAAATACCAAACTCACCATCCGTTAATATTAATCACATTTACCTTTCTTTTTTCTCGCAGAAACAGCTCAACATAAAATATATAAGACTTTGGAGAATAGGAAGGTCCGCAAGGTAGGTCATCATTTTGATAATTTATACCCTTGCTCCCTGTAGGGTTTCTATCATGTGAGCAAGATAGCAGAGCTCTTCTATCGTAAAGTCTCCTTCGTATCTCTGGGTCTCCGCCGATAGAATATTTAGGTAAATGTTTCTGCGGTCCCGCGTCGTTACGGGACCCCGTAAAGTGATGAATGGTCTGCCATTACCTTTCACTTGGACTAAAGCTATTTCACTTATCTTCATACAAAACTCCAGTCTTCGACACTATAGATATTTTCTCTTTTTCCCTTCCAATTTCTCTTCAGCACAATCCCCCCAATAAATTCACAGGTGTTCGCCGATCTGTTTGATTAAATTCGTGGAATCGTCGGATTTGCTTTTATTTTGAAAATGAAATAAGTCAATTTTTATATTTACTATAACCTAGCGTTAATGTTTAATTATAATCACGAGTAGATTTTTTAATACAAGTATTTACATTTTCTCTTAAATTTAAAACCACAAGATCAAAAGTCGAAAAGAAAGACTCAACCCCTCATCACTATATAAAAATAAATTTGAAAATTTAAATCAATTATTTCATCGAATCTTAAATAAATCCATGGAATTATACAACATATGAAGACGTCAAAACAACATTTGAAACCCTGCGCAGTAAAGGTTTAATTAAAACCCGTAATTAACGCCCGCCGCAGCCATGTTAGTCAAGAAGCCATACGAAAACGTAATTGATACTGTGAAAGACCCAATAATTGCCAATTTTGTTGTTCTCGGCGAAGATGGACCATTTACGTCCCATTAAATTTAACAATACATAATAAAACCGACAATAATAAAGTAACCATTATAGTTTGCGATGGATTTTTCAGGCTGTAAGATGGGAAAAAAGAATAGCACCAAATTGTTTTCTGTAGATAATAGTTTCATTTCGGAGAGCGTATGTGGAAAGAAGAAAAATTAGAACATTATTCACTGTTTTCGTGGTCCGCTCGACCAATTAATATATCACAATTAATTATGGTTTTTGGTTGAGATGAAAAAAGTTAATGGCACGAGAGGGATTCGAACAAGTATGGCAAGAGGAGGGAAAATTCGTAAGGTGAGGTTGAGATGAGGAGTTGATGTCCGAGTGGATCGAGGTCACGATAGCACAGGTGGTAGAGCAGCGGCGTATCTAGCCGAAGGTCGTGGGTTCGAATCCCTCTCATGCCATTAACTTTTTTTCAACTCAACCAAAAACCATAATTAATTGTGAAAAATTAGAACATTGATGCTCCATTTTCACTTTACAAGTTATATACATACAAATATAAAATATAACCCCCACATTATATTGACAATACGTATGGCTATTGCTACGTAGGATGATTGATACTTGTATGTAAATGTAGATTAAATTAACACATTTGAATATTTGATATCAGTGATTATATTTATTCATCGTATTAGATATTTACACATGCAATATTAATTTTGATTTGTATTGCAATCGTAATTGCTGTAATTAATTAATATAGTAATTATTATATTAATTATAATTACTGTATATATACTGTCTCTTATACACAT
>CM077099.1:5281867-5297611 GCA_039619505.1 Cimex hemipterus | reverse complement strand
ACTGTATATATATATATATATATATATATATATATATATATATATATATATATATATATATATGAAAATACTTTATAATACGGAAAAATTGTCTGTTTTAATATTGAAAAGTAAGAAGCTACCAACTAATAATAATAAAAAACGCTGGGACGTGCAAACACCTAGGTCATTATATCCCACAGCAAAATCAGTTCTAAAAAAAACCATTCACACTCTCTACTAGAAGATTATACATTAATTTGCATGTGCTTTCATTAAGTACATACGGTTATGTCATTTGCATGCGTATGCATGGTTTTTCGTCAACTCTTATTGCCACGTAATTAATTTCGATCTTAACAGGGGAAAGATTGTCTTAATTCTGCAAGTTTTGCGCTTTATCTTTTCATGGTGTGTTGATTAGGTAGGACAGATATGAAATTTATTTTGTTCATTTCGTTTTGCTGTTTCTCCGACGACCAATACTTTGACGTTTTCGTGGCTTTTTAAACAACAACAATAATGCAATTGCAGCAGCAATTCTACAACAGCAGTGTCAAAAAGGCAGAATGTAGTATTAACCATAATTCAAAAACCAACAAAATGATCTCAATTATTTTTGCGCAACGTGTGTTGCTTATTGACCGTTAGTCCATTATTATTCGGAGAACGTGAAATCCGGTCTGCTTGAATGTTGGTTTTAGAAAAATATTTTCTTATAGCGCCAACGTTTCCATCTTTATTGAGATCGCCTTCAGGGATCTAAGTGTTTGTTTCCTGTGTAATTGCGTGTCGTGTTGAGAGTGTCCACACTTTGAGCCCGGAAGATCATCTCAATAAAGATCAAAACGTTGGTACGATAAAAAAAAAGTTGTTTTTTAAACTTACGTCAAACCAGACCGCATCTCGCGATCTCCGAATAATCTTTTTGCGAATGTAGATGTTTAGTTTTGATTTAGTGACTGTTCCGTGCATCCAAATCGGAAAAAGAAGGGAAACGTGCATCATATCAGAAACCGAAGGCCCATGACATTCGACTCGCAATTAGTCATAGATTAAAAAAATGCCTAATGTTCAATATTTTTTTCACATGTTATGGTGTTTTCATACATACGTAAACGGTCTCATTACTTAAACATATTTATTGTAATTACGTGGTCACTAAAAGTACAACACAATAGACATTTTTAAAAAACACTGAGAGTTACTTATAAACAAGACTTATGGTTTAATCTAGTTTACTAATTTTAATATTTTTCACCAAATTCGTGATATTTGGTGTGCCAGGTTTTTCGGTTCAATTCAATAATGAGTCTGAAAAATTGAAAAAGATATAACAATAATAATAAACTTTATGTTCTCTAACGCGGTTGCTCTAATAAAAACTAAGTATAAAAGTTTTTCCGAAATCAGTTCGAAATCAGTTCAATCAGCTTTCGTTTAATTCTGTTTTTAAAAAGTATTTCCAGTTTGAAAGTAGTGTTTTCTTTAGTATTTTATATTGTATTATGTGGTTACCATTAATAATATCATACCATCATCAGTCAATTTCAGCTTTCATTACAGAAGCGTGTAAAAAAATTCTAATACAAATTAATGTATGTTTTATTTTATATTTAAATGTATCGACACTGTATTTTTTATTGACTGAAAACATCCTTGATTTACCCTCTGCATGGCCGTATATTCGTTTTTGTATTGCGAGAGTTGCGACCTAGTTGTAAAACGATTGCAAAACGCCACTATATGTCGTTGTCATCGCTGGAGATGACAATTATTATGATGAAAGGTTCAGCATTTTGAATTTCGAATTGGATGACTGGCGTATCTCTAGTTTTCATCGTGTCTGGACATATGTAGAACATATATTTCCTTTCATTTGTCTTTAACATTGATAGCGTTTTTCAATTTAATTTATGACTGTCTGATTGTCCCATTTAGAGGATCAGTCTGGCGTATAAGACATTCGACTCGCAATTAGTCATAGATAAAAAAATTTCCTGAAATTCGATTAATTTTTTTGACATGCTATGGTGTTTTCATACATAAATAAACCTTCTCATTACTTAAACAAGATTTCTTGTGGTTATATAATAACCAGAAATATGGTACAACATATTTTTAAAACAATGAGAGTTACTTATACCCAAGTCTTATGGATTAATTTATAGTTCAGTCATTTTAATATTTTTGAAAAGCCAATTCGTGATATTTTGGTGTGTCACGTTTTCGTCGCAATTCAATAATAAGTCTGAAAAATGAAAAAACAAATACTCTTCATCATTTTTTACTTTTTGCTTAAATAATTGGAATAGGATAAATAAACGTATTACCCCATTTTCGTTTGGCATATTCTGTGCATATATCTGCTCTATAAAAAATAAAGATTATGATATAGAAATAAATCAATTACCTAATTTAAAAAATGAACTGTGAGAGAGAAAAATAGAAGGAGGTAGAGATAAAAATATAAGAGTGTGAGAGTGTGACGGGAGAGAACAAGAGTAAAGAAAAAGGGAGAAAAAAAGTAATATCGGAGTAAAGAGAATGAAAAGAATTTTATAAATTCGCTCAACGTTTTGGTTTATACATACGAAACATGATTAGAAGTCCGAATGTATCCGAACTAAGAGAGAAATTATAGTCAAATGAAAATGATTGAAAACCGCCAAAATGACTAAAACGTTAATGAACTTATAAAATGATATTTTAATTGGTAAACGTAAATACTTTTGCATTTTATTTTAACGTGGATAATATTTTTTAGTTGGATTAGTATATAATGACTTAACTTTCTATTTGCCTCAGCTCAATCAGTAATTGAAAAAATACTTCAAACGGAATCTGTTTATTGTTCTTAGGTGGTGCACGTTTTCACCAGCATTTTTATCTGCTGAAAAAAAGTAGATCCTTGTTTCGAACGGGGGCAAAATAAATATTACGACGTTTTGGTAATTCGATTTGGACATGGGAAAAAATTGAATTCGCGCTTTTTGTTTTGTTTTCTCTCGTCCGCTTTGTCTCCTTTTAGACACCCACCTGTTTACTTTGAAGCAGTTTGTTTTTGAATTCGGCGATAAAAGAACATTTGCCTCGGAGGTGTTATTTGTTTAACAACCTGCGGAGGGCGGTAGGCGAGCTTTCCCGGCCGCCTACAAACGTCGTTTTGTGTTATTTGGGCGTCGTGAAATTCCACCCTCGGGAAAGAGGAGTCACGCACGACCTGTCAAATATTAGATCAAAAGTTGAGTTCTACAATATCAAGTAACCCATCTTTTTTCAAGCGCTTCTTTTTATTTACAAGACCTGAAACCCTCTTGCATGCCCTTCAGGAAAAGTAACATTATCAACTGTCAGACGAAGTTGGAACCCAATCTAGTTTCTATTTTACTGTATGTTTACCGTACATATCGTTCGAAGCTAGACAGTTTTAGCCCACAACTTAAGGTTATTTAAATATGGCATTCTAACAATAAATACAAATGGAAAACAAAGCCCTTTCATAAATTCACACTGTTTTTAAATTGAATTCCATTGTTGTAAATTAAAAATAAATTAATTAGTACTATTAAGAAGTAGTAGTAATTTTTATACAATTTTTATACAATAAATAAATTAGTTTTACTTACTTAATATATAATATACAGAAAAGTTTTTTTAACTCTGAAATCGGATCAATAGAAAAAATGATATATGCTGTTGATGATGGTCATTATCAAATGATTCTATTGATACAGAATAGAAGTAAATAACGTGATTCTTTGGAAATTTCATCACGAGTTTCGCAGCAATAAAAAAGAATATTTTTACGTTCAAATCGACTTAATATATAATTAGAAAAAATCACGAATTTTAATATAACTAATTATAATAAAGGACGTTTTGCAACTTGATTTTAATAGCATGCTTATTTTAATTGATGCTTTTAACCCATTACAGATGAATTGAAATTAATACTGTTTATAACTTTTAAATGTTGATATTCCTTAATAGTAGTCCTTCTTTTGTCATGCCAATTTTAGAATTAATAAATAAACAGAAAAAATAATCATTGGAATTATTCACGACTTCGTTACTGGTGTTATTTATGAATTCATTGGATAAAGGAATTGTCTTAAAGAAGGAGGCAAATTGAGTTGCTACTGCTAAGCTTTAGACCTATTTTAAGGTCATCGTCAGAACTAAATAGATCGAAAGCTTGGGAGTAACAACTCAATTTGCTTTTTTTTGGGACCATAACGTGATCCAGAGTGTTCGAGAGTGTAAGTAAAAGTGGTCGATACTTCTAATAATGAAAAAAATATTGAGTGGTAATTAAAATATGATCATGTCTGATAAATGATTTATTTACTGATGGTTCAGCAATAGTTATAGTTTCAGTTAATTAATCTTTATGTAAAGAATTGGTCCAAATGAAAACGTCAGTGTCACAGAGTCGAATCCACGGACTTCGGCTTCGAATCCCCCTCGTGAAACTGATTTTTCAGTTCAACCAATCGACTAACAACATAAGGATTGATTAATTGCAAGAAGTTATTTGGCCAATCGGACCTCGAAATATAATATATTTAATATAGATAGTGAAATATCCATTAATACTATATGAATTTTTTTTAATAATTCAAGTACAGGCAACAAAAACCCTTGAAAAATTGGTTTACTTTGCAGGTTTTATACCTGTTTTACAAAATAATAATAAAGTATAATATTACGATCGTTGAAAACTAATCAATTTAATGTTGCATTATTTTTATCTTAAATTTTGTGTTTTTTCTTTTCTTTTTATTTCTTTGGCAATACCGAGGACAATGCACGTGTAGAAACGAAAGGATACATAGAAATAATTATAAATATATATATAGATGTTTGCGATTTATACATATTTCATGCCGGCCGGACCTGAATGTCTATCGAGAAAATCGTGTCTGCAAAAGGCAGGCCCTTTATTGTAAGACACAGCCCTCCGGCAATCCCCTTTTGTTTGGAGAGAGAGCTTCTGTAAGAGGGAATAAAGAAAGAAAGACAGTTTCGGCTGGATTGAAAAGAGTAAGAAAATAAACATGGTCCTTATTTATATTAGAGAAGAGCACAAGGAAGGCCCGCGGTCTACCATCAATCAACTTTTTTCTTTTTCGCTTTGCCGCTGTCTGTTTTGTTTGTAAAACACCGTTTTTCGGAGATTCTTTTCATGTTCTGTAATTAGATTCGACTGGAACAGCATGGTGCCAGGGAGAAAAGAGCAACAGAGCAAACAAAAGAAGGACCTTTCCCGATATACTATCCTCTGGGAAATTGTCCAATCATGCCAAATGATTTGTATTCAGCTCAGGAACCGGAAAATACTGTTTCTTGAGCTATATTGGCGGAAACAATGCTTGGTTGAAAGAGCGTAACGTGAAACCGGCCTAATTGCGGTCCACGATCTTTGTTGCACTTCCGGGCCCACGTGGGCGGAATTGAGCTATACAAAAATACAAGAACAACCATTTGGAAAAGAACGGTAACGACACTTTAATGACGAAATCATGCAATTTTATGAAAGTTTCATTAGGTTCTATAAAGTGGTCACTTGTTGCATTCCTCTACCAGGAAGGAACATATAAACGATCGTTACTTTATCAATAAAACTAAACTCTTAAATTAATTTAAAAGACCTTATCATTCTAATGACATTATAAGTTTTACGGCATTGGTAACTTGTTTACTCTTTGAACAGCTCATAATAGGAGTAATAATGATGAAGGAAAAAAGTCTTCCGTCCAAAAAACACATTTACACATTTATGTTTATAAAACGAACTTTTTTTAAGACTATTAACAAAATTTAATTATAAAAAGGTTAGAGGTATCATTTAACTTGCACAAATCACGATTCTTAACGTATTAATGATGATTATTTGGAATCATACTTCGTCAGGTTCAAAATATTTTACGAAAGAATTTGGCTCCTCGTTGTTTTCTATCATTTGTTAATTCACCTGATCTATGCTCGACGCTGCAACTAAACTGCTCAAAAATGATTAGAGATATCTAATTTATTCATGTTCTATTAATTTGAATTAAATTAACCGCTATATTCATATTAGTTCGATAAAACAAAATATAAAATACAAACCAAAAACAAACAAATTCTATCCTCATTTTTAATATCGGATTTACTTAAGAATAGTAAACATGAAGAGAATTCGTTTTGTAACACAAACACCTTTTCTCGTCTTTTCTCCATTTTAATCCAATTGTATTTCGTGGAAAGACATAATCGCGCTCCAGAAGTTCGCAATATTATTGTAAGAATAAATAATTGCCACCGACATGTGGATATCCCAGAGGCAGTTGGCATTTCTTAGAGCAAGGTCTCTCGAGAGAGTGAAAGTGCCAATAGGTGGCCTGGTTGTGGATCTCAGAATATTAAGACGCTAAAGGGGACAGAAATATTGCCATTGCTGCAAGACTGAACCCTTTCCATAGTGCCCGCCAGATCCTAAATGAAGCATAAGATGTTTTGGCATGGATTTTTCAACACGATCGATTCGTAATCGTTCGTTGGATGTTGGCCCCACAACGTAGGCCCTTCTGAGACGACGAAGCTACAGCCAGCAACTCACGCCTATAAGGAATACCGATTGAATGCTGTTATGCCTACTGATGAGTCACGTTTCTGCCTGTACAGTGATAGCAAGTGCCGAAGAGTCCCCCGAGAACAGGGGATGCCTATAATGCCCCTCAAACCAAGAATCACATTGGCAGAGATTTTCGATTTCTGGATGACAATGCCAGAGCTCATAGAAGCAGATGGTGGATTATACTATTGGCTAATTAACGATGCTTATTCCCGCTTCAACTCTTTTCGTGCTGGACACATCATCTTCAATCGTCTCTGTTGGATTTCCTCGTTCCATACGATTCATCATCCAGCGGTTTGCTATATAGTAGTTGGAACTCCTGACATGCCTGTCATTAGTAGAAAATATATATGTTCCTATAATTTGATCAGTATTTGTTTTCAATAATCCAAAACAAGTCGTTCCAGGTTTTTTCTATTTTTCACCGTAGAATTTAACTCATTATTAATTACTCAACAATCTCAATATATTCCTGGCGTTTGTACCCTGCACGTAATATCCTGGTCTTGTAATGAAACTGTGACATGCCGTACGACATCATCTTCCTCATTATGATCTCTTTGAGCTGGTGTGGATAAGTTTAGGAGAATGTTTGTCGAAAGTACTTTCCTACCAAGAAGATAATAAACCGTCTAAATTTTGAGTATAGCATAAAACACCTGCCTACTAAGATTATAAACTTAAAAGAAAAATCGAAACTTATCTCGGAAAACAATTAGGAAACATAGCACAAGTAGACGAAAGCATAATCGCTCAAGGGAGAATAACCTGAGACTCCAAATGGGATGGAAAAATGGTAAGATTGAAAGACGTGACTTTTGCCAAAATATTGGATACTGTTCAATCTATACATTCAATACTTGCACTACACGAATCAAATTATCATGGTAGCGAGGTATCGAAACAGTTTAACTTACGAGCGACTATTAGTTCTGAGATTCAATTTTCTTTTAAATATAAAGTTGTTTCAACATATTTCTTTTGTCTTTATGAGGAAATTATTGTTTTATAAAGTTATCTCAATGTAATATAATAAACAAGATGTTCTTAATTCAAATGTAAGTATGTAATTACTTATTTCTTCATTACAAAACTTCTTATTCAAGAGAAAGGAATATGTCAATATTGATATGGCACCAAATAATAGCATTGCTGGGAAAAACTCCTTTAAACATTCCATTCTAATACGGATTTGTTACCGCAATTCCGCGTAATAATAATAATAATACTGCTAAAATTGCTGTCAATCATTTCCTTCTTGCAATTCCAGGCTCCATTTAGATTCTATTTAGATAGAATCAGAACTGCCAGGAGGGCCGGCATTGAAAATGGTTGTTAAAAAGTCTTGGAACATCAGCCAATCATTCAACCCGAAATCTTTCGTTATACCGCTCTCATTACTGTCCATTCCAAGAGAGGTTCCCTTATCGGGAATTTATATTAAACTAATATGTAATGAAGGACGATTATTAATTTTCGAAGGTGTAGTGTCTAATGTTTACAAACTAATCACACACGGAACAGAAAACGAGCAAGAATAGGAATATTAATTAACAATTAAATAATCTGTAAATACAAAATGTTACTAGTTGCTATTTTTAATTCAATTAATAAATATTTATGTAAGGTATTGATTTAAATGAACCGTCTATTATATGTAGTTTTAGGAGTGGATCGAAGTCACGATAGCTCAAGTGGTGGAGCAGCGGCTATTTAACCGAAGGTCGTGGGTTCGAATCACGCTTTTGATACTAACTTTTTCATTTCGACCAATAAAGATTAATTAAGTGAAAGAAGTTATTTGGTCAATCGGACCACGAAATATAATGGTATTATTAATATTTTTTAATTAATTACTGACGACTAAACAAACAAACATAATATATAGTAAAATGTTAGGTTATACTTGTAAAAAATAAAAAATATAACATAAATTTATCGAGGCTTAGACAAAATATATGAGCCAAAAAGCAATCGAAAAAATCCATAAACTTTTTCACCACTGTAATAGAAAGTTTGCTACTTTATCTTCACACCACTCAGACCTTAACGACGTAAGAACTTTCTGAAAAGCGGAATTCAATATTCTATCCACATCGAAAAGTGATAGTAATAATTACAACAAAAGTGATTTAGTGCAATGTGGCTATTCATTGAAACACATAGTGTATGATCAATATGAAATTTATGCGATGGCTGAATGTAGTAAATCTTTCGCCGTTTCAACGCTATTTCCGCCAGCTGCGGCTCAACAATCCCGCTGTTATGGCGAAAGACAGAAGATATAAATGTTCATTTCGATCAAGGGGCCTAGCTGTACGGAACCGATTCAGTCGAGAGAGCTCCACTCAGCCTTGTGGGCAAACCATTTGGGCCAGCCTTCCACTTGACCAAGGCGACGAATTTTCCCTTTTGCAGGTCGAGCTGACTGCCGAAGAGTAGAAATTGATTATGATCGGTCAATCGTGTATAAATTCGATGGGAAAGGTGCTTAGAAAGCTGGAAAAACGAAACCGCGATGCTTATCGGTTTCACAGGGTCTGCAGTTGGATTTATTATATGAAAATTCCTTTTGAATTTATTAGGGCAAATCAAAATCGCTTATCTGAATATTCATGAATAAAGTGTCTAAGAATGAATAGGGATGCTTGTAGTTTACTCTTATTCTATTAATATCAATTAAATTAACCGATATATTCCTGTTCGGCTGATAAAAAAGCAAAAATAGAAACTAAAAACGAACTAATAATAACATCATTTTTAATAAAGAATTCATTTAAAAATAGAAAACACGAAGATTACTCATTTTGTATTGCAATTTCTTCTTGTTCCATTTTAATCCAGTTGTATTTCTCTTTAAGCATAGAAAGACATAATCTTGAACCAGAGAATTTGCAACAGTAGAGGTTATATCAATCCTCGAAGCCCGGTGTTTTTGAATAAAAACCCATCTGTAAGTATGTCGGGCTCCCATGCAGGGCTGCTGGATTCGAACCCGGGGCCTTTACCTTACAATGATGACCGTCGTGTCAACGCCTAAACCGTTGCCGCCACCGACACCTTCAACAAACAAATTTTATCCACATTTTTAATAACGGATTTAGTTTAGAATAGTAAACATGAAAATCACTCTTTTTGTAAACAAACACAGAAAGACATCATCCTGAACGAGACGTTCGCAATATTATTGTGAGAATGAGCCACCGAGGAGACTGGTAGAGGCAGTTGGTGTTTCTCAGAGCATCTCCCGGGCTTTAGCCCGATTCCGAGAGAATGCAAGTGCCAATAGGAGGCCTGTCAGCACATTTCGACGCTAAGGGAAGACTAATATTGCCATTGCTGCAAGACTGAACACTTTCTATTGTGCCCACCAGATCCTAAATTAAATACAAGATGCAAGGCCGTTATGTGATAGTTTGTGCGAAGTTGGCTTCACATGTTATGCCTCTTTGGGACGACCTGAGGTATCAGTCCGTCACCAGCAACGCCTAGAAAAGAAAACTAATTGGAATGCTACTGATTATTGACTGATTATTATTATGTCTACCTATTATTCACGTTTCTGGCTGCACAATGATAGCAGTTGCCAAAGAGTCTAACGAGGACGGAGGATGTGTATAATGCCCCACAAACCAGAATCTCATTGGCAGAAATTTTCGATTTCTGGATGTCAATGACAGTTCATACAGACAGAATTATTTATCAATATTTGAAAAATTCGAATTTCCCATCTGCTCCTTCCCTCGTTGCCCCAGGCCTGAATCCTATCTGTACCGTGATGCCGAAAAGTCAACCGAGTACGGTGATTTGTTATGAAATGCCCCAGTTCCTGCTACCTTCAGAGCAGTTTGTAGGAGGCGGCGTTCGTTGCAATCATAATATCCCAGAATATAAGATTTTGAGAAAAAATCTCTCTCAAATTTTCGCCTTCCATATGTCTTCGATTTTTTGGAATATCCAACAATTCAAACATTTTGATATAACCTGAAAGTAACATGTGTCACCTTTTCAACGATTATAACAGTGTCGAACTTTTATTAACTTCAGTGGAGTTTTGGATTTTTAAGTCAAACCCCGAATACCCGCGTGAAAGCAAAATAAAATTGGCCCATGCTATCCTTGCAAAAATGTCTATTGATTGATCTCGCTGAAAATTTTAAGTTTATTAATAGCTTTTCCAAATTATTTAATCAATTTTACTACAAAAATAATTTTTCTGTAAAAGTCTTTATAATTTTTTAACGATTGTTAGTTGGTTTATTCTCGTTGTAATACAAACAACGGCAGTTGTTTCGAGTATATAATGATAAAAAAAATATTTTTTTATCAATTTACTATTTGTGGAAAACAACACAAAACTCATTGTATTAAATCTGTAAAGAACATTTTCCATTTTATAAGGAAATCGCTTTCATTCATAAACCATAACATACCAAGAAAATATTGTTTGATTTTAAATGACTTAAAACCATGATTTTAATGGGAACGCCAATTTATTTATTACATCTTCATTTATTCAATACAAGTAAACATTTATCTCTGTAAACATTAATCTGTATTGACATGCCATTAGTCGTAGTTAGTGGCCGTTAATCGATAATTATTCAGAAATGTTAGATACCGTCTGGTGTGATGTAGGTTTCAGAAAAACATTGTCTTTATCGTGTCAACGTTTCGATCTTTATGGAGATCATCTTCAGGGCTCAAATCAATCTTCTCTGTAATTGTGTCGTGGTGTGTTGACATGCAATAATGGCACAATTACACAGAAGACAAACATACTACATCTCACGATTTCTGAATAATTATATACTAGACTTTATACAAAATCAATTGTGTCACGTTAAGCTACTCAACAAAAATAAACTAAAATTTTAGGAATTTATATAGAAAAGAAGTAGAAAATATATGTTATAGTATAAGGGATCGATATTTCTCTAGCATGGAAACATACTAAAGTCGTTGAGCAAACATTGACTTCTACAACTATCATAAATTAGGTTTGTAACGACTTGACCTGCACATTAATTACACCTCAATCTGTTTCACAATTAAATTCAGCCTCTTTATCTGTATTTTTATTTGTAGTTTGGTCATAATGATCTACCTATCAATGATTTGTACTCAAATACACGTTTTGACATTTCATCATTTTTAGTTTCGAGTGTTAAATTTTCTTGTGTATTTCTTTTTACTCGTTTTTAATGGTAAAACTAGTTGTTATCTGTCGGCGTGCTTGATGGTGTAAATCTAGATTTCGCTTTGTTCTAGTTGGATATGTTATTCCTATGTGCTTTTTACATTTTCGTTATGAACGTTATCTAATGGGTAAATCATGTAAATTGTTCTTCGTACGTATTTGGTGGGTAATGATTTTACGTGCCTCTCTATCCAATTATTTCATGTTATGGGTACTTAATGTTACAATTTTAAATATGTAAAAGGTAGTGTTTTAGGGCCGTCAACTCTAAAACGACACGCAGGAATGGCACAGTTACACAGAAGACAAATACTTTGAGCCCTGAAGATGATCTCAATACAGATCGAAACGTTAGCATGATAAAGAAACCTAAATCACACCATCCCCCTTCTCACGATTTCTGAATAATTACTACAATTAACGTAATAACATTTTCGATACGTGTCAATTTTCAATTAGTGTGACAGAATGCGGAGTTGAGGAAACAGAAATTTCCCTACTATTAATAATCTGCCGTACGTAATTCGAGTAGGTAGGGTAACGATAGAACCTAATTTTATGTAAGTCGACTTCAGAAGTATCGTAGTTACTCTAAGATTGATCTCATTTCTACTGTTTTGTGTGAAGACAATATTCTTGACTGGGTATTTAATTGAAACCGAGATAAGTAAACATAATTTTGGCTCAGTTTTATAATGAAAAATTAGTTTTTTATTGTATATATAGGTGATCCTGCTTGTCAATTTGTACGAAAAATGCCTATTTTTCGAAGTCTGATTCTCAAATAATTTCGGCATAAGATTTCACTTTTCAGGTATGTACGCTCAGCCGTTCTCATCTTTACTACCAAAATTCAAACTTAACTTATATAATGTTATTGTAAACGAAAGAGCGTTCCAAACGCTATTAGATTATTTTTTAATGTAATATTAAGCAAACGAAATAGAAAACTCTTTAGATTATAAACTGTTATGTATTTCCAAACTTCTAAAACGGATTCTTGTAGTAAATAATATTCAGTAATATTTTCATTGTACTTCAGGTACGGCTCGAAAATTGAACTTGTAACAAATTTCTCCCTGGTCGGTTATGAACAATGCAAAATTGACGTTTACTTATCAAAATTTGATTTTTTGAGTACAAATGTTGACAAGAGACAAAGAAATTGACATAGAGGTTTTCAAAAAATACCATCCAGCAGCCCTGCTTTCGAATCTTGAACCCTAGCCTTTCGAGTTACGCTGCCGTCTCGACGTGTGAACCGTTGCGGCCATCGACACAACCTATAACGTATAATCATTGAAAAAAAATCTTTGGTAGAAAACTGAATGTAAAAAACATTAAAACCATTAAATTATATGTTCAAAATGTGCATCTTCATAAAATGGAAGACTGACATCGTTTACTGACAGATATTAGTGCTCAGAAGTTTCTCTTACTTTTACGTCTAATTTGATACTAGAGTCTTATTAGGGGGGCGTCAGTGGCTTTGACTCGGCGTTCTTCACTGTAAGGTAAAGGTCCAGGGTTCGAATCCAGCGGCCCTCCATGGGAGCCCGACAAACTTACAAATGGGCTTTTTTTTCCAAAAACACCGGCACCCTGAGTTTATATGACCTCTGCTGTTGTGAACACTAGTATAGTAAAGAAAAAAAGAGTCTTATTTATTTACATTTTATTTCTATTATTTTGTTGTCAGAAGCTTCGAAGCTTCGAAATCTTAACGATTGTTTTTTAACCCCTTGTAATGTCAGATTTTTAGTAATTAAATGTTAATTTTACAACAGTTATAATTAACTTTTGAGAAATGAAATGCATTCGACTACAGCTCATTAGTGAGTCAAACGTTTTTTTAAGTGCCATACCTGTCAGTATTTACAGAAAAAAAGAAAATCTTTCTTAAACTTTAGACGATAACTATGGAAACTCATAAAAGCCTCCAAGTGATTATAAATATTTTTACTTGATGTCACTACCAAAAAAGAAATGAAGCTCAAAAGGTTTTCAATGTTCTTTCTATTGGTGTAATCAAATTTACAGTGGGAAGAACATTGTACGAGGGACTTTACGGTATAAAGTTTTAAAAGTTTGAAGTGACCTAAAAAGCGAAATACCTTTAATACAATTGGGAATCAGACTTTGGCGAATAAAGAATTTATGGTCCAATTTGGCAAGTAAACTAACTTCCTTATGTATTGACTTCTGTTAACGGGAAGATAGATGTAATCTTAATTACTTTACGAAACTGACGAAACTAGAACATGATATTTCCGAAAATTAAATTGATTTTAAAAGATTAGACATTCTGACTCAATAATTATAGTAAAACCATCTGGTCTCCTTTCTGCAAAAACATCTGTCCTTACTTTAACTGGCGGTTTCCATCGAATACCCGCTATCGGTAACTGAAGAATAAAAAGGTCTCAAAGGGTGAACGCTCCGGCTAATTGTCAGATGTAAGAAGTACGTTGGAGGAAGCAGGTGTGGTCACGGTGGAGCGTGTCGGGCACGAGCCTTTATCTTCTCCACCAACCGTGTACCCTCTTTTAAAACGTTATTCTATTCAACAGATTGTACAATACAACGACAAAAAATATACATATAACAATAACACAGTATCGTAATCTTTAGAAAATAATTTAAAAGGAGAAAATTATTGGTGAACATAAAGCATAAAACACCATGCCATTCAGGGCCGAGCAGCTAAGTTTTCACATCGTTATTGACTTAAGCGTCGAAATGGCCTCTCAGTGTATCGGATTTTCTTGGGACAAATGGTTTTTCCGATTTTATGCTTTGATATTCCAACATACGTTTATGACAAATTTTATCCTCAAAGTACACAGTTCAATATAATATGGAATTTGCTTTAGCTTTTATCCAAAAAAAATATTAAAACAATTTTAGCCTAAGAAACATAAAAAATGGAAACAAAGCTCCAGTTAATGAATCATATGAAACGTATAAATTCAACTAATTTAACGTAATTTAAACCAGGATAGTACTTTCCAGTTCAAAGAAGCGTTAACAATTTCTCTAATTCTTTGCATCTCGAAAATATAGTCCTAACATCCAACGAAAATAGGTATAAATAGATTGCTGGTTGGCTACAATAATGAGTTTATGGTATGATAGAATTGCAATCATAAAAGTAGAACGGAAATATAAATAAGAAGAATGGTTTCACATAAAAAAGATGCAGAAATTTGAAAGTGGGTATGAAAAAGAACAAAGTTGCACTAGAAACGGAAGGACTAGTTAAGGATATGTGATTTACTCAATATTTTGAGCACGACTTTCTTTCTTGGGGAATCGTTCACAAATATCGACACAACTATTAGGCTAAGAATAATATTGCAGCACAGCTGAAAAGCCAACAAATGAAGTGGTAAATGTACATGAGAAACAAGAAAGACGAAAGAAAAACAAGTGCCAGAAAAAATTGGAAAAATAGTGAAGTGATGACAAAAAAGTGGTGGTCAGCTTTTCGAAATACATAAAAAATTAAATAATAATTGGGCATTTTCCAATACATTTAATTATGGATTATTAATTACCTTCGCTAAATGTATGAAATGCATTAACTTAAATTTTATTAAATCAATTTAGATGGCCGACTAATAAAACTTTCAATACTAAATTCCTTTTTACTGTAACTGAAAACATGTGTAATTTAATATACCAAAATATCACATTATCGTAGTAATTATAGAGTCGTTTACTACCTACTGTTTGTGTTGAGTAACAAAAAAGAAAGATGCAGAAGAAGGGGATGTGAGGCAGGGAAAGAAAGAAAAATAGCATAGAGGGAGGGAGAGAGAAAGTCAAACAAAGGCAGAGAAAGCAAGTGAGAAATGTGAGAATTATAGAACAATGAACACTGGATTGTGCACGCGGCTAAAGATATATATATATATATATATATATATATATATATCTTAGG
>CM077099.1:5235872-5256867 GCA_039619505.1 Cimex hemipterus | reverse complement strand
TTCGGCCGAGTTTAAACTCGTAAAAGAAAATCGTACGAAATTCTCGCTTTGACATTATAAGGATGAATGAATTATTTCCAAGTAGCGGAATGCTACAGAGGTAAACAAACAATATCATTTGGAAGAGGATTAATAAGTGTTGACATTCATACAAATGAGTAATCCTGTAAACGTAAACAGAATATTTTATATGGATTTTTTTTAATGAAAACTTAAAATCCTGCATTATTTTCCGGACAACCCAATAATAGCATACACGTTCACACCGTAAATAAATTAAAAGAGGATATATAAAATAAAAGGTTTGTTTTTGTAGATAGGATCAACTTTTCAGGCATGGACAGTTGATGGAAGTTTATGACAAAAATGGAAAGTGGAAGAATCAAGCTTTCAGCGTTCAACGGTTGATGTTTTTATGTAAGATTTTAGTTTAAATGAAAAAGTTAGTGCCAGGAGCGGGATTCGAACTCACGACCTTTGGCTAAATATGCCTTTTTTGGATAAACGCTGCTGTAACTACTTGAGCTATCTACATCATATATCGTCGAGAATCTCGAGAATCGATTTGAACATTTGAAAAATAGCAGAAGAAGGGGAAATTCAAAAAGTTGTTGGTTCTGATGGTGAGTAGTGTGTCCGAATGGATCGAAGTCACAATAGCTCAAGTGGAAGACCAGCGGCGAATTTAGCCGAAGGTAGTAGGTTTGAATCCCCCTCGTACTTTTTCATTTTTAGCAATACCTTACACAAAAAAAAATTATGTAATGGAAAGAAGTTATTTGATAAATAGACTACTCGATATAATGGTTGCCACGAACATAGAAATTTGAGAAAAATCCAAATGAGTTACGCATTTTTATCAGAACAGCAGGAAATCCGACAACAAATTTCACCGGCCTAATTCAGCTGACAAATGATTATTTTTTATTTGCTATGCAAATTCATGTTTAAGAGCTTCAAACGTGGGTTTTGAACAATTGAGAATTGATTGTTTCATATATATTATTTTACCTTTACAGTAAACATTTTCATATTATTTTTTATTCTAGATAAAAAATGAAATCAATTGATATTAATCATAAAACAAATGCAGATAAACGTCTTTTAAAAACTATGTAAATTACTTAAAATTTTGTATTTTATGGGCTTCTAGGCCCCTGGTAATTATGCTAACATGTCTCTAACATTTTTCCATTTGTTAGTATCTCTAACAATGGTTAATGTACTTTTTTCGATAATTTCCCCATTTGTAGACTTACTTACATTGTAAGTAATGTATAAAATCCTTTGATGAAATATTTAATATTCATCATTCAATTGTAACCATATCTTCGCTCGGCAGGCAGCATTATTGTGTAACAATATTTTTCCATTAGATTTGATTCCGACCAATTAAAATGAGATGCGTAATACAATATATATTGGGAAACTAAGTTCATTAATTCCTGTAAAACAGGAGGAAATCTAAGCAATACTTTTTTTATATCATTCTGATTTAAAATTCGATGAGGAAAAGACAGGGTTGGAACCCGAAACGACTGCCTTCCTAGCCACCAGGCGACTGGCCAGGAATGTTTGAAAATTTTGATGATTAACGCAATACTTTCAAAGGGCGCTTCTCCAAATTGTCGCTCACTTTATCCCCCCTTTCTTGCTCTTCTCTATTGGAAAACAATTGCTAATTATAAAACGGAACAGTTATCTATCATGTGTTCTCCCAAATGAAGACTTTTTTTGCCGAATGAGGTGTGGTATTAGTCTATCATAATTAAGGCCTTTTTATAATTATTACTAGAATAAGTGAGTCTAACAGTACATATATATGTATATAACAAAACGAGTTATAATGGCTATTATTATTAGATAGTCCACGCTTAATAATATGTAAAATATGTATTTTAAAGAGCAACATATTTAAAACTTTTATTTAAAAAAATCACTTTAAACGATCTTGCACTTGTTTTCATAATGTTTTATTCTTCACTAACATCATAAACTACACTGTTTAATGGAATTATAAAAATAGCGTGTTGAGCATATTAACATTTTATCACACTACAAAACACGCCACAGGAGTCACATAAAGTAAGAAAGTAATCGTCGTATAACTATACTCTATATTGTAACTGCAATTATCTCTTTATTAAATTTAATTTTGTTAATATTTTGATTTACGGTGATATATCTTAAGTAAAGCAATTAAATTCTTCGGTAACAACTCATTAATAAAGGATTATGTAATGTAAAACTAAATTCTTTCAAATATGATTTGTTCTATTTTTATAAATAAAATTGAACATATGTTGTTTAATGTGATTAGTGTACATTAAGTAATCCAGTTATTCATCCGCAATAATCCTTACCCCTATAATCATAAACCTCCTGTTCATACATGTATATTATATGTACAACATTTTAGTTATTTTGGCAAACTTTGAGTGCCTAAAGGCACAAAGTCCAGAGAAAAAATGTTTTAAGAATAAAATATAAAAGAATAGCATTTATTATAGCAACCCAAAATTATTCACATTACAGAATCAAAATATTCACATAAAACAAAAATACATGTATAAAGTTAAAGTTTAAAAATAAAATTCACAAAACGCTATGATAATGATAAAATTCTGCAATACAACTTATCAAAAACATGTTTTTAAACATATTAAACTAAATGTTTACCTGGTGATTAAATCGCAAAGAAAGTAGTTGTTTACGACCGGACTGAGTAGGCTGAATAAAATTCGTCTAACCGTTTCAGTCAAGTAAACCAAAGAATGGTAAGAAAAAAAATTGGTTAATTAAATTATGTAATTTATCAGTTGACTGGCAAAATATCTTGTACACCTTTGTTCGTTAGCTGTGAAAAGCCAGCTTCAGTTTCCAGTATGTCTATCCAGTTGGTTACATCATACATTTATTTTTTTTGCAGGGAAGAAACACGTCAGATAGGAATCGAAACGTCTACGAAAGATGGGGCTTACAATATATCGGCCGTTATGACACTCTCCAATGAAGAGTTGAAAGATCCAACGACGTTCGACTGCGTTCTTAGGATTCCGTCGGCGAACTATACCGTCCGAAGAACTACAGTTTTTTATCCAGGTAAATATTAAAGAGTCGTATTGTGTGTGTGTGTTTTTTTAATATTTAAGTAATTTAATTTTGTATGGCTTTTATTAACTATTCTAACACCATAACAGAATGGTTTTTGATACTCTAATTTTGGAGTTTTCTTTTGCTGTTAAATACGCTCAAACTAATACCAACTAATACGCAAACTGCGGACAACGCTGTTGAAAAAAATCTTTTCCAGTCCTGTCATGTTCTCCTCATAAATTTGGCGTCGTTGTGAGTTTGTGGGATGAACTTGTATAATGTACGAAGTCTTACGGTATACGTGGCTAATGGGGCTTTATGCCCCTTGATGAGATGACATTACGCCTCACTCTTTACACCACCGAGAGTTAAATGGGGAAACACTGTGGAGAAAACACGGGACACAAGTCAAAAGGAAAGGCATTAGCCTTTTAGGCCGTTTAAGAAAGCCAGGGGTTGTAAGCTACCAAGAAATGAAATTAAAATTCAATTAGGGAAATTCACCTTTTTCACAATTATACCCTCCCCCCACAATTATCTCCCTTTGCGTATTATTTCCTTGGAAGTTGCTAATGAATATTAAAAAGTTTATAAATATTTTAACAGACCGTAATGACCATTTGCCGAGTGAACGACAATATGGGGGAAGAAGGAAGATAACATCACAAGACATCTTTAACAATTAGTTCAAAAATTTGAAATTGACATAATATCATCATTGAGAAAAGTATATCAATTCGCGTTGGAATTTTCATTCGATTGTCGATTATTTTTCATTATTAATCATTGTCATTGTTATTTTTATTTTTATTCATTCTTCTTGGCACTACAAGTAGGTTTAACATATTGTGTTGTTCAGCGGTCACTACAACGACAACGCGAGCCCCATTAACAACCAGGAACTACAGGACAACGCCTAGGTCAGAGCAGATATCGACAGCAACACAGCGAACTCACTATTTGGACCCAGATCTTTTTTCCGGTAAGAAAACAAGAGTTTCTTCGTAGAGTTGACCGGTGATGGGCTCGTCAGAACTATTGCATCGTCTCTTCAACCACTTTCATTTATCGCACATGTCATTATCATTTTTACCTTTGATTTCAGTTTTTTAAACATTTGGTTACATTCTATTTTTATTTTATTTTGCATCGTTTCTGACGTAGTTTCGGAGTGATCCCGTTTTGGTTTGCTTCAAGTAGTTTCAAAGTAGTCGACGATGAGTAAAGGGTATTTTATTTGTGTAATGAAAATCTTTCCTTTTGGCCGGTTTCCCCCCGCAAGATGGATGTTGCTCGTTTGCCGAATTGAAAGGTGCCCCATCTTTGCCGGGGAAAGTTTTCTCGACCCCATCTCGTTACAGCATGAAGGAGCATGATTGATTTGTACTTGTGTTACGAATTTTTACCCTGCTGTTATTTAGCAGTGAACGAGTATTGTGTTGTAGACGTTTGATTGCATTTATTCAAAATTTATTTCCGCCAGCCGGTGATCTTACAATAAAACACATCTTTCAAAATCCGTCCCGCCGTTAATATTTATTTTTCCACTTGCCGCAAAACGTTAGTCTGGCGAAATGTCATTTATACTCTTGAGTGGCATGCAGCTCAGTAACTTGTGTTATTGTAGTCAGGCCGAAAGCAATCTCCTTTGAGGTTAGGAAAGTGGGGTCCTTCAATTACGGCTGCTGAATCCCAAACCAACACGATCTACAAAATCGCTTAATCAATCAAAGGGAGAAGAAAAATATGTTTTATTCAAGAAATAACTGGCATGTGTGTGCGTGTGTTGGATTGTAATGGGTTGCATGCAATAAAAATGGGGCTAACATGGTGATTTGAAATGTATAACATACAAAGCGTTGTGACATATAATTCTTTTTTTACTTGTATTTATGGTTTATTTCAACGAATAGATAAATGATACATATTATGTTAAATGGGCAATGTATATGTTCGTAAAAAATAGGTAATAAGAATTTTATTAAACTCTACTTTTAAATATATTTATGATTTCTTGGAGAGCGTGAGATACGGTTTGGTGTGACGTGTGTTTAGAAAAATATTTTCTTTGTGCCAAGGTTTTGATCTTTATTGAGATCATCTTCAGGGCTGAAAGTGTTCATTATTGTGTGTCACGTCGAGAAAAAAATGTAAGAGGACCGTAGCGAATGGCTATGTAATTTTATACTTTGTTATAAAATGGAATTTACCTTTTTTATTATAAAATTACTTACAAAATGATAAGTACGGCTGAGGAACCGCAATTATAATTCATTTCCGTACGTCTTTTCTTCATGTTTTGCCGAGTGGGATTTTATGTTCAACAAGAAGTAAAATTGTCTATGATGCTGAACAAGTGGAAACAAACCTTGAGGCGGAGTAAAAACACCAAAATTTCCAACACATAAAATTAATTAGAAAATCTTCAGAATATTTTTCAATATGAAAAATATTAATCAGATTAACGGTCACTAATTACCACACATATTAAGCAGATTCATCGTAATTTTGTAAAAGAATTTAGTGAAATTGTTAAATCATATTAAAGCTCACAAAGTTACCAAATTCAGGGAATGTTGAATGGAATAGAAGGTTAAAACTATGGGAAAAATAATTTGCTTACGAATAAACATGAAATAAACTTAAATTATTTTTTGATATTAAGTAGGAATACGATTTTTTATAGAAAAATAACAAATTGCATGGGACAGTCATTTGTTCCGCAGCGCTGTCAACTGAATTGGTCTAATATCAAAGAAGAAAGACTAGCCGCTCACCGTTTTTACTCAAATGATTTAAGAAAGTCGCGAAATGTTCTATTTAACAAGTTCCAATGAAAATTACAACAATGATTCTATCCATTGTTGTTGTTTGGTAAACGGAACAAAAGTGGCTTCATTTGTATTGGTTTAACGATTTAACCAGCTATTTGCTTTCCGCAGCGGTTTATACTAGTAACAATTCTGAACGCTTTCATAGATTTCAAAAATTTATACTCGGTTGTTACTGTATTTTACTTAATTACGCAAGCGTTTCAATTTTGTATACTTCTCATCTAACTGGTCTTACGGTCAAAGTAACCAATCTGCCTATAATTTATATACAACGATTATTCGGAGATAGTGAGATGCGTTCTGATGTGACTAAGCTCTAGAAAAACATTTTCTTTATAGTGCCAACGTTTTGATCTTTATTGAGATCATCTTCAGGGCCTGGGATTTACAAACATTGGTCATATTTAACAAATACACTTACAATTTTGGACAAAAGTGAATTTATACAATGGAAGCAAACATTTTTTATATTCAATCCAAGTCCGCCCTGTTCGGAGTGCCAGTGCTGTTTTATGTTTATATATGTTGGTTTTTGAAGGGGTGGGGTAGGAAGTCGGTATACCTTTCACCTCAAAGAAGCCAACTCCTTATATAAAAATCTGTTTCTATACCCACTTTTCTATACACACTTTGAGTGGGTAAAATATTTTTTCCACATCCTACATGTATTTGTTAAATTTAAACAATATTTGTAAATCCAAGGCCATCAAGACGATATCAAAACATTGACACGATGGGGAAAATGTTATTTCTGAAACCTACATCTCACCAGACCGCAGCTCACGTTCCCCGAATAAATCATTCACTAACGGTCACTCATCACCACAATTATCATGCATTTTTACGTACAATATTAACTTCTTGGCCGTTTATGCAAAACCGACATTTTGGTTAGTTATAATGTAAGGATAGAAACGTAAATAAACATGCAGATATTAAAAAAATATTAATTTTATCCAGAATCCTATGTTAAAAATAATTAAACAAACAGCGGAAAATGGTTACCTTCATTAGGCACGTATCGTTTCACTTTTTCGATTGGTACAACTGAGTGGTCGCCCTGCTTTACATGTGCATATATATATTGTGTGTGTGTGTGTGTGTGTGTGTGTGTGGGTTACGTTTGTTAATTTTTAAAATCCGTATATATAGATTTGATCTGTAATTAGCTGTATACCAATGAAATATAAACTTATTGTTTTTAAACTACAATATTGGTTAAAAATTTCTAAAGATGAACAACTATTTGTGTGCTGGTGCGTGTTGTTTACAAATATGCATGTTTATGTGTCAGTTTGCTCCTTGAAGGGGACGATACTCCAAACTAACTGTGATTAGAGACCGTGGTAATTCAGAAGGGCTTCCAGCGTGTATGCCGGTTAGATAACTGGACTGGCTGCTAATGAACCCCCGTAAGCACAATATTCACGGGACATTAGCTCTTGTCTGGAAGTCCTTATAGCATTATAATGTTTCATGCCGTCGCTAACGGGACCACAAGGGAGGCACACGGATAGCGAACGATGGAAGGGAAAAAAGTACGTTTCGATGGTCTCTGCGGCATAAATTCCCTTTTAATGCCTCCTTTTTGAAGGCGTTATTGCCCCATGACCCAACCCTTGATGACCGACGACCCAATTAAATACTCCTCGCGGGGATGCCGTTTGAAATGGAATAACGTGCCGACTCATGGCATCGACTCTGTTAAAACATTCCATCGGCTAATGATGAACGAACGAGAAATATCTCAGTTCGGATCTCAGGGTTCATTTCGAAAACATTTTACTTTCTCGTTTCTATAGAAGTTCTGTAATAAACAATTATAACAATAAAACGCTCAAGGTTTAAACGTCAATAATAAATAAATAAAACAAAAAGTTGTTTCTTATGAAATAGATATTTGGAGCATAATACATAGTTTTAAAAATCTTCTTTCCTTTGGTTAAACAAACATTCATAGAAACGTAAATTTACAGGCACGCGAGATTGCGTATGTATATATTGTCTTAACGGGGCACTATATATCTCCACTGATGAGCCAATGGCGATAGCGGCCGTATATTGCGACCTGACGGACGAGGTGTCACATCACGCTTGCATATTGCAATGTGGTATCCGCCATAATGTATATTCCTTAACGTAAAAAAATTTAAAACATTTTCGTTTGTTTAAAAAACTTTAACCTACCAACGTGACATTTATAGGCAACGCAAAGGGTTGATAGTGTTGTGTTTCATGAAAAACCAGGATTGAAATGAAGCATATAATATTTTTTATATCGACTTAAAAATTTAAAATAAAAATAGAATAAGTAAAAACAGATTAACTTATAAATTTTGTATATCCGTATTTCAGGGTGATACTGTTATTATTATTATTCCGAGATCCTGAGAACCGGCCTCTTAATCATTAGAAAAGCATTTTCTTTTTCATGTCAATGTTTCGAACTTTATTGAGATCATCTGCAGTACTCAATGTGTTTTCAGTGTAATTGTTTCATTCTTGTGTGTCCTGGCCACTCTCAACACCAAGAATGACACAATTACGCAGAAAACAATCACCTTGAGCCCTGAAGATAATATCAATAAAGATCGAAACGTTAGCATGGTAAAGAAAGTGTTTTTCTAAAACCTACTTCATACCAGACCACATCTAACGATCTCCGAATAATCATCAACTAACGGGCACTAAACACCACTCATTTCATCATAATACAGGGTATCGCATGAACAGATGTCAACACTTCCACTATTATTCATGTCAAATGAGACTAAAAATTTCCAATTCTCCAAGATATTTCGCTGGTAGTGTTACATTAAACTTCCACAACTTTTTCTCATGCATTTCATAAAATAATAACCCTAATATAAATTTCATTACATCAATAGAAAAGTTATATCTTTTTTGGTGTTCGCAAGGTCAAATAAACCCTCACGGCGCCGGTGTTTTTGAAAAAGGTCCGTTTTTAAGTATGTGTATGCAGAGCCGCTGGATTCGAACGCGGGTCCATTACCTTGGGCGCCATATCAACGTTAGCCCCCTCCTTCTTCTGATTTCACATTCTTTTTCTTAATTAACTTTATGAAAACAAGGTACAAAATTAGCATATAACCTTTTGCAGTTTCCAGATTTCTTGTCTAAAATTAAAGTAAGATATTCTTCGCTGATCATGACAGATATGGCACTAACAGACAATTTTTTCCTACTACTGAGTATCGAACACATGTACTTAATTCCTCATTGGCCAATATAAAATTCATATTTCATTGATAAAAAAAAGAATTGTTTGTTACGAATTGTTTTATAAAGTTAGTGCTAAAGGGATCGAAACCTCTGTGAAAAATAATGAAAGAAATACAAAGCAAATAGAAACTACCTAAAAATTCAATTAAGTTTGGAAATGTTCGCTTCTTGAATAATAGACATCTTGACGTAGTTTCCTGACGGATTATACTGCTTTCAACATTTCATCCTGCTTTCCCATCACATTTAAGAGCACAAGATTTCTGATTCCTATTTATAATTCCCTCCTTACTTGTGATAGATACGTCATTAACTTCCAACTTAAGTAAAAGTCTATTGAGGTTAATTCTAAATTTGAATTTTCTTAGGTTCAATTTTGTACTAAAGAGTTTTTGTACACGGTGAATTACTTTTGCACAAATCGTTAGTTGCAATATGTTTTAATACAAGTTTTAAAATTCCAATGGTGTAAGAATTATAATTAGGATGAGATACGGGTGCTTAATGCAAAAAGTTTTAAAAGGTGGAAATAACACGAAAAGTGAAATATTTCTTATACAACCAACAATAAAACTTCAGACAATAAAAAGATTTTAGTTGTATTTGAAATCTCTAAAAACTTCCTGAAGTACTCACGATTGTTCACTATATATCTGTATATGCACGTTTGTCCAATATACTTAAAAACAAAATTATGTAAAACAAAGCATTAAATCCATTATATTTCGTGGTCCGATTGACCAAATAATTTCTTTCAAATTAATTAATCTTTATGTAAGATATCGGTTAAATTGAAAAAATCAGTATCTCAGGCGGGATTCGAACCAACGACCTTTATCTAAATACACCGCTGTTCTACCACTTGAGCCAACGTGACTTTTTTCGGACTCGGACACCAACTACCCATCTCCACCTACCTTTCGAAATTTCCTTTTAATGATTGTGAAACAGAGGGAAAATTTTAAAGATAGGTTGAGATGGGAAGTTGGTTGCTAAATTGGTATTTATGTGAAGATCGTGATTTCGAATCCCGCTCGTTTTTTTCTTTCCTCGTTTCAACCAATACTTTACATAAAGATTAATTAATTGAAAGCAAATATTAGTGAAATGAATAATGACATAACTTATTTGTTTTATGAACCATTTAGTAATGTTTATATCAATATGTTTATAGCAGACAATCTGTGCTCCTTGATTGACATGTTTTATGAATTTGATCATTTCTAGTCGGTTTTGATATGGGAAACTTCCTCATATTTTATTTTACCTTTCTTCCTTTCAGTAATGGGTCAAAACAGCAAAGGATCACTGACCGAAAAATATTTTAAACGACCAAACTGAACGTTCACGACCCAGCAGATAAATATTACAATTATGTTTTATTACAATTTGATTAAATTAAAATTATTATGAAAAATGCTAAATATGCAAATCAAACCAAGTGTGTCGTAATCCACTTTGTATATGCATTGAATCATACCACCGCAAAATGAAAGTATAGCGCCAGAGCGCAAAGGGGTTGATATTGTTTAGATCCGTGGGCCAGGGTGTGCACCGATATTGCCTGTGTTTGCGAACGGGGGTTCCCTTGAGGCCGTCTGTAGCCTAGCAACTCGTGCGTTAAGCCCCTCGGTCTACGGCTGGCAATGGAATTGTCAATTTTTTCCAAATCAAAGATAGTGGTAATTAAAATTGACAATTAGTACATATTCCTTAGCTAAAATTTGTATGGAATGGTTTGCTAGAGCAATATTTAAACATTTTTTGTTTGTCACTTCGTATTAAGTTTTATGTTTCACAATTTCTTCTAAATTTCATTTCACCTGTACGCCGAACTAGGATACTTCACGGGCACACATTAATTCATAATATTTTCAACAGTATATAAATTTTTGCTTTTTCAATTTTGTCTATGGTGAATTCATTTTTGAATTGAATTGAATTGTTCTCATTAGTAGGCGCAACTTTAGCAATTGCCATTATTTAGACAGCAAAGAATATCTTACTTAAACCTTAGACTAGAACTTTGAAAACCTGAAAAGGCCGTGTTCTCATTTCCGAGTTTGCTTCCTTAAAGTTAAAAAAGATGGCATATCAGAAGAATGATACCTTTCCATTGATATGATCAAATTAGTAGGGTTATTCTCTTCTTAGATACAAGTGCTTTATGTGGAAAAGTAGTGGAAGTTTAACGTAAAACGGAAACGAAAATATAACAAGCAATTTTTTATCTGGGTTTGTGCAGCTAAGAGGAAGACTAGTAGCTTACCAACGTGCAATGAGATGAGACATCGCCTGCAATTAATGCGATTAAAAGCGAAATATGTTAAATACACTTGAGCATGAGAATTGAAAATTTTTAGTCCTACAGATGAATATATTCATTGAGAATTAAATTTTCAACCGTCACGATTCTTGAAGTTTATCGATTACTAAGGCTAGAATGAAACATACATACTGTAATTATTAGCTTCTATAAAAATACTTAATGAGGACAAATTGTTATTTCTATCGATGTGAATTTAATTTATTAGTTGCCAGTAAAGATTGCTAGTAATGAGATTTCTGAGTAGTGAATGTAATTTATTAGTGCGAATGGAGGGGCATTCAAATCTGTGTGGTGATGTGTCGTACGTGAATGTAATTCGTCAGCGTGACTCTTGGGTTCCTTCCTGAGGAATAATTACTATTCTGGGGCGATATGGATGCTAACCAGACTAACACGATTTTGAGTGTATCTACTATTATACCTGTAACGTTTGTATGTTTATGATGGTATGTACATTTTTGTGTATGACTGAAAAGGCCCTGTGGTCGGTAGGGGTTGGTAAATGTTAGGAAAACAAGTCAGTGGGATGGTTCATCACCAAATCCTAGATGCAAATACGCATTGGTTACTACTTCAAAGGAATGAACTAGAGGCAATAAATGCGAGAAGGAAAAGAAAAGAAGAATAGTTTCGTGAACTATTTGCCGTGAACCTACAGGTAGAAATGATATGTTAATTTGTTTATCTGGGTTTTTACAGTTGAGAGTACCTTAGCAACGTACAATGAAATGTGGCATTAGCTGCAATTTATGCGATTAAACTAATCCTATATTTTTTCATCAAAGGCATGCCTTAATTAAGATGCCTTGGATGTTCCCAGAACATTTGAGACAGTAAACATTAAAATAAAACCGAAACTGTGAGAGCACGTTTCCCAAGATGAGGGAACTCAAGAGAGGAATTTTAGCTCTTTTACTCTTTCTTGGCAAGCGTTTTGAATTACAGGCGAAGGCTGGTGGCTTATTATGAGAAAAAACCGAATTGGAAATTTGCCTAAGATATGCCAACCTGTGACAATATCTGTTTGAATTATACATTACCAGCCGTTCCTTTTCTCTCATTATTTTTGGCCGGGTTTATTGGAAACTCAACGAATTCTATTAAATTACGTGGCTTTTAATTTCTTTTATTCGAGTCATTAAATAAATTAGGGTTTTATAAAAATAGAATTTAGAAAACTAATTTCTTCATGGAAATAGCGATAAGCGTAGTTCTATTAAAAATGTATAAAAATCATTCTTTGCTTTAACGATATTATTAGGGGCATAATATCGGCAAGCCGCAACGGTTTAGGTGTTGACACGCGCTCATCCGGCGGCCCTGCATTCGAACCCGACATACTTACAAATGTTTTGTTTTTTTCCAAAAACACCGACACCATGACGGTTTATATAACCTCTACTGTAGCGAACCTTTGTAAAAAAATTCTTTTAAGTAAACATGAATTTTTAAAATTTCTAAGGTAAGAAACAACAAATACGGCTATAATTTACGATAAACTTCAAATACGGAAAAATTTGAATTTAGTTAGTGACAAAAATACAGAAAATGTATTAAAAGGAAAGGAACAGGAAAAACAAGAGTAGAGTGATCTAGAGAGAGCGAGAGAGAGAGAGAGAGAGAGAGAGAGAGAGAGAGAGACAGACAGAGAGAGAGAGAGGGAGAGAGAGAGAGAGAGACGAAGATGGGGAAGAAAGTGTATATTTGTGTGCATGATATATATACAAAATTACTCGAAATTATATAAACTCTTTGTTCCAATGCGACAGAAATATTTTCAGAATTTTTACCACTCGGACAAAAACCCACCAAGCAGGAATAGACCGAGAAACTAAATTTGCCATTTGGAGCGATCCGGTTTAGTAAGTCCCTAGCTTAATTAATTATTAGTACAAGGGTAATTTACTTAATGACGAAGACAGTGTTACTGTTTGAGAGATGGCGCGTACTCCGATGATAGTATCGAATAATAATTTAACGTGCTACGGGAATTAAAAAGGTACATGTAATCCAATTTCTAATACAAATTAAATGTGTTTAAAGGCAATGATTATGCTAAACCGTCATGATGGGTCGTTCTTGCAAAACTGACGCCGTCGGATATTTTGGAACGTACCTAAAATACATAGTATGTATTTTATACTTTTTATTTTTACAAGATTAATAAAATCAGTTTTCTCCATAACAAAAATTGTTATTGACATATACACTTAATTTCATCTATTTTAATTTATAGAAAATAAAAACTGGTTTTGGTTAAATCATGAAAACTTAATTTTAATTTATCATTTTTTTTAAATATAACTGATAAGGCAACTGTTTACGCAATAATAGCAGTCCCTCTAAATTCCTTGTGGCATTGGTAAATATTTGCGCCCAACGGCATTTATAGCTTTACTCGTGGTTGATTTTCGAAAGTGGCAAGTTACTAATTTGTTGTAGGATGGGCTGTCGTAATTTATTAAACTGAGTCAATTCCGTGCTAAAAGTTCTAAGACGTCCGCGGCAAATCCTTTAACCTTTCGTGGAGAGTTTTGGACAGTTCTTACAACTTCATTGTGAGATTGAGACGTGGGGCCATCTTTTTTCATCTGATACGGGTAATTTTACCCAGTATAAAATTTCAAATATCTGACGAAAATTTCTACGAAAAAATGTTATCTAAAATAGTCATCCATTTTGAACTCATTTACGGGAATTTTTCAATAGTTGTTGACCTCAAGTATTTATAGAATGAGAAGGATGATAGAGTTTTCTCCATACTTTTCTTGGAAATACATAACGGTAAATATGTCCCAATACAAATTGCATTTCAAGAAAAGTATTTTACGATTTCCAATCAAAAAATGATTGAGGATTAGAAGGAACGTACAGAAATATTAACTGTAGAATTGTTATAGAGCTAATTCTCATTACTTAACTTCATGTTATAATTTATTGCAGTTTTACCAGACCGTAGCGTGGAGGTAAGTATTGCGGAAAACAATAAACTCTGATTTATCGAGGCATTAGAGTGTAGTAATGGGATATGACTTTAAAATAATTGCAACATACATTTCATGAGGCCCTCCGGGGTTGAATTAAGGCTCATCTAATGATATATGTTGCCAGTTGACAAGGATGGGGGTGGCCTCGGATGTCTACACAAGTTTTTGCCGATTGTTGGACCCAGGCCAGCGGCGAACCTTGACTACCGGCAAAAACGCCGCCCCCTCGGCCAAATAGTAATGGAATAGCGGCCGTGTCTAATTACCTCTCTGGGCGAGCTTTTCTTATGGCAAAATCGGGGACGAAAGGACGCTAAAGAACGGGCTACACTTCCAGTTAACTGTGTTTAATCAATTACTGACAGCATCTCCTATATCAAATTAATGACTGGAAATCTTTCGAAAGCAATCATCTACAGTAGATTATACTCTAGAGTCAGCAAGTGGGTGAACTTCTAATGAGCCGTTTGAGTGGTACTGATTACATCTGGGTGCGCCTGCTATTGCTTCTTCTACTAATACGATTTCGATGGCATTTACGGCTAATTTAGAACTAACATAAACCAAACCTCCGTAGGCAAATGATTAGCGAGTTATACTCTGGAAGACCTTGCTGTGTTGTGTTCGATTCTAGCCGTAATCCATGGAATTTTGTATTATGCTCACCATTCCTGATATTTATCTCTGGCTTTAGAAAATATAAAACTATAATAAATAATAATAACGGTCTTCTAAAGAAACGTTCACAGATAAAGTTCACCTTCGAAAATAAAAGCATGGAACTGAACAAAGGTTTGGAAAATATGAAACGGCTGTCCGAGAATTTGGGGCATTAATATTACATAAGTGAAAAATGTTTGGATAATAAAAAGATTCGAAATTTCATTCTATGGATTGGGCCACTATTTAAAATAAACATAAATTACAATTGATATTAGGAATAACCATGTACTATACCTTAATGGTGTGTATCTGTCCTAATATCGCATATAAAAATAAGTGATTTAAAAGAAGAAAGATTGGGAATTGTTTATCAGAAGAAAGAGAACTTGGAAACGTCAAATTAGAAATACTTTTTAATTAAGGTCAAATTACTTATATTTTAATAATAATATGGTTTAGGCGTTCGAATTGAGAACCCCTTACAAAAGAGTTTTTGGCTTTTTTTCAAAAAACCAAAAATAATTTCTGGTATTGCGAACCCTCGTTATATATATAAACTAAATTCAATGTGAATGAAAAACACGTAAATTTAATTTAATTATTAATATGTACTATTAAGTAAATAACATTTAAAAGAAAATACGTTGTAATTAACCTGTTTACCACATGAAAACAAACAAAATCAATATCAAAAAACTATTTCCGAGAAAACTACAACATAGTCAATTACGTTAATTTTCAATTAATTTTTAAACGCGAACTGTTCTACTTTCAACGTATAATAAATAATAACTTTATATGTAACATAATTTTTTCTAAAAATTTCACATAAAATACAAAAATAATTTACAGAGATTTCAGTGAACAATTTTTATCTAAATTAATTTTTAATTGAAATATTTTTCTGGTTTGTTAATTGTTGTTATGTAATTACTTTGTTGACAAATGTTTTATAAACGTTTACAAAATCCTTTGTGAAAAAAATTCCTATCTTTGAACGATGAAAAAATCGGGTCTGCATTGTACGTAATTACAAATTACCCTTCGCCAGGTAGGGGGAGCTTTAATTTTAGTTATAAGTAATTTATGACGTTCGCAAAGCATGAAATGTGCAGTTGGTACCTTAATTTAAATATATTATTATTTCTGAACGAATTACCACTGCTAAACGGGTAAGTTATTAAGCGCTCCCATGAGAAAAATAAATTTAGTCGCTTAATAACACGCACAGAGGGCGGGAAATCCAAACCGGGCACTGAAAATATGACACGAAATAATTGTTATTTGTACTAATTTTCCAGCCGCTAATGGCAATTGGAAATATTACAAAATAAATGATAAAACTTCAACGAATTTAGTGGTTTTTAAACAGAGGAGAGGGATTCCTATTTGGATGAGGTAATCGTTGTCGAAAGCCTTCTCGACCCTTTGGTGGGCCGAAAGGACCTTTCAAACGAGTTTGGGAAATTTTGAAAATTTGAAAAACAGATGTTTAAAAAAAAAAGAGGAAACTAAATAAATAAATCTTGCCCAACCCTGAAACCAGGCCTCTAGAGAGAGGCCCCACACTTCCCAACACTTTTCAATAGGAAATGCGAGCTACAAAGTAGCAACCAGCAGACTAGTCTAATCGTCAAAAAACTTATCCAGTTGAAACACACCTCACCAAAACACACTTCAAAACCCACTGGGCTAACAAAATGACGTCAGCTTCCACAGTATACCACTGTTACACACTTATTACACCAATATACCTCGAAACTTCGGTTTTTTCTCGGAGCGGAAATTCTTGTTTGTTGCACGTTTTATGGTCAGCTGATCTCCTAAGAGATAGTTATTATGAGCTATATTATTATTATTAATAATGACAACATACCATTAATACTGTTAATGATATGGTATGGTGTCCGAGCGGATCGAAGTCACAATAGCTAAAGTGGTAGGGAAGCACCGTATTTATCCGAAGGTGGTTTCGAATCCCACCCCTCACAGTAATTTTTTCACTTCAATCCATACTTTAAATAAAGATTAATTATTCGAAAGAAATTATTTATTCCATCGGCCCAAGAAATATAATGGATTTAATAAGTAAAACGCCATTTCACTTGTCGACAAGAGAATTAAATCTTGATCACACGACATTTGATAAATGGCAGAAAGGAAGGAAAATTCAACCGATGGATCGAGATGGGAAGTTGGTGTCCGAGTGGATCCAAGTCGTGATAGCTCAAGTGATTGAGTGCTACGTATTCAACCGTAGGTCGTGGGTTCGAATCCGGCTCGAGACATTAACATTTTCATTTCAACAATACCTTCCATAAAGATTAATTAATTTTTTGATTAGGTTTAGGTTTTCTTTTACCCTCTACAATATTTTATACGAAAAAATAAAAATAGTTAAACCTTTTTTATTCAATTCTTTACTAATAATTATCCAATGGATTGCAATTGTAAAAAATATTTATTTTAAACTGTAAATTTCTAAAAATTTCCAAGAATATGTAACTTGATCTGTTAAAACTTAATGTGGGTTCGAAAATCATAATAATATACTTGTGCTATGTAAAAATTGATACTTTTACATTTTACAAAATAACATATTGTGTACAATACTAATTAAATAATTTAGATGTCTTGGTATTGTGAAATTGATAAGATTTAATATAAGATGAATAAAGTAATATTCGATAGTGTGTAAAATTCACTTTTTAATTGTATCATTTACAGTAATTTACCTGTTAAGGTTTTACTATAATTCTGAACTCGCCAATTTTCCTGAAATATCGTCCAATATGCGAGAAAAAAAATTAGCAAAATTATAATAAAAATGTACTTTGTAGTTTCGATTATTGAATGCACAAAAATCATAAAGCAAGCAATAGGTATTCATGAATATGACTAATGTACGCCAAGTAGAGGACGTAGCCTAGTGCCTCATGACCGATTAACAAAACAATGTTACAAAATTGATAATAAAATCCTTATTAATTTATTGGTATTTTTAAAAATTCTTTAATAATTTTCTTATTGATGAAAAAGTTTTCTGTTAATTTTAATAGTTAATTAAATCATTTAGTATAATTTAACATTGATTTTAAATTTAACAGCGAGAAAAAAGTGTCACAAATTTTCCCGTAGAAAGTTTTGTTTGTAATCCTTTTGTAATTTGTTTAAAAAGCCGAGGAGACAATACGGGCAATGTTAACAGGGCCCTAGTGTAAATACTGGTCTTTTGACCCGACCATCCATCATTCCGCATCTCGGGCCATCCATTAACTTGGTTCAATATTTGGGCCGCCGTCGGCCAGTGTCAACACATCCTTCGCGGGAATAATTCTTAGCTTACGCATCCTCCCTATAATGAACCTTGGGGAGTGTGTTTACAGGATCACTCAAAATTAAGGGGCCCAAAGGTAGTTAACATGAGATTAGACCTTGGTCGGGCCCACTTATCTAAACAGTGCGGGTTGACCGATTTCAATTTAGATAGGCCTCCTTTTAATATGCCACTCGGCAGATTCTTTGTGCTGATTAACGGCTAATCACTTTACACCATTCTAATAAGGCTTTTCCTATTTGTAGCATAGTTTTACAACTTTTAACCGAGGTGTAATCGTGACAGTACATTTGTATGAATGTTAGAGAAAAAAATTTCATACATTTGTAAAATTTAAAATGTGAGAAAACATAGAAATTGCGATTTTTTCAAAAAAAAATATTCAGGAATTTTTTATGGCAATAGGAAATTGACATTATGTTTTTCTAAATATATTATCCTACTTAGCTACGTCACAAATTATTGTGATCCAGTGTTTTGTATACTTTCCTGAAAGTGTCTTTTGGCATCTGTAAATATTTATACCTCTAATCTTGTTTAATGCCATCATATGTATCATGATGTCATATTACTATAAAATGAGAATGAAAAACAGCAATACCAACAGTTGTAAAAAGAAAAACTTAATTTTTTCCTGGAATTATTACGTTCATTGACAAATAGGCCATGACGTAGTTACCTTTTTTAACTTTCAAATTATTTTGAAATAGCAAAATTGCAATTCGGTTATAAAAACTGAACAAATGTACGTATTAAACCAGTTGTACCATTTCTATTATGCACAAATTTAAATAAGAATTTACTTTTACAAAACATATTTAAACTCCTTTAAACCTAAATAATCGACAATTTATAATTATCGTTGGTCTGTTTGACATCTGAAATTTAATCATTAACGATTATGTTGGTCTAATTTTTATAGTTTGTTTGATATTGGCTATTTTGCATTTTTATTATAGTGTGTTCAATGAAATAGCCTCAACCACAAAATTATTGTAACAAGATTTGTAATTAGGCCCACACGAAAATTGCGCTTTTTAATTACTGATAATTATTATTTGTACTTTTAATTAATTGTATTTTTCTATTTAAAAACTTAATTTTTGTAATGAGTACTGTTATGGAAAATGTATTATTTGTTTAGAAACCCTCTCATATAACCTGACTTCAGTCGTGAACAGAACCTATAAAAGAGATATTAATTATTAACAGTTCAGTTTAGGTAGAAATATTACATTTTACACAAAATATGTTAAGGGGTATCATTTGATTTGATATTTTTTACAGTGTTTATAATGAATTGTAATTTAACATCTTTTCTTCTAATATTTACGACATAACATTGAACTAATTGTTTTTTAAATTTGTGGACGTATATATTGCTCTTTTCTTATAATAATCAATCAAAGCTTGAGGTAGTGGTTCGGACAGAGCCTAAATTTTCCGATTTATACATGACCCGTGAGATTTTTCATATCTAAAGGACGACTATGGAAATTAAGTCTTCCCTCCATCATATACATTGCCCCTGCCCGTATTGCGCTCGAGCCTGGCGATATTTTCATTTTGGCCGAATTTCTTTTCCGTGACGTACTATAAATTACTGCCCGACTCTGAACATATGATAAACGATTTGCCTTTGGGTGAAAGATCGTTTTCTTTGCCCCATTCGTTCAGCTCAATCAGCATAAGCAGGCGAGCACGCGCGCTGCCTGTTCCCGACTACTCTGATGGCTACTTTTCCTTGACTTATTGTTTCTCCAGGACTGTTCCACGGGCACGTGCCCCTAACCAAATTGGTGTTGGCCGAAAGGTCTTCCATGGAAATATAAGGTCTCGCCTCTTATACATATTACATTGATTCGGGTTAAGCTAGAGACAGATATACACCCACAGGAACATTTCTCTTAGTTACTTCAGTTTTTATGTTCTCACGTTTGAATAGCCGAGGAAACATTTGTTAAATTTTAATATTTCAATTACGCCTGCTTTAGTAAACTCGTTAAATCAGCTGGCATGTGTAACATTTCATTGTAGAACGTTCGCCATTATTTTTCTCTTACAATGAATATATTTGATTTTATAAAGTTAAATAATGTTCATTTTATCACAATTTATTTTAATGAATGAAATGAATTAATTGAATTTTAATTGTTTACAAATTATTTTTATATATTTTTTAAACTTTTTATAATACATTTATTTTATGTACTACTGACTATCGAGCATATTTTCAATTTTATTCTTTTATCACGATTTTAGGCAAAATATTTCATGTTTCGTCAAACGATAAACATTTTAATATAATTCAGTGCTTAATTGAAATAATTGTAGCAAGTTCTTTGGCAAATATTGTGTGAGAATTCCCTTCACATTGCAAACAGTAAATGAAAATTGTATAAAGGAATTACAGTTTTAATCAATAATTAAAATTGTTAAATCAAACCGTGTTTTGTTTACAAATTTTTTGCCGCTCGACCATTTCCGCTGGTTATGTGTTTTATTT
>CM077099.1:5218601-5235472 GCA_039619505.1 Cimex hemipterus | reverse complement strand
ATTTTTTTTTTTTATTTTTTTATTTATTTATTTATTTTTTTTTTGTAGGAAAACATACAATTTACGTTCGTCAGAGTTAGTGTTCCGATTGACACATTAACGTTTTTCAATTAAATAATCTTTATGTAGGGTATTTGTTGAAATAAAAAAGCCAGGTGTCACAAGTGGGATTCGAACGCCCGACCTTAGTCTAGATCCGCCGCTGCTCTCCCATTTGAGCTATCGTGACTTCGATCCATTCGGACTCGATCCACTCATCTCAACCCAATCTTTCGAATTTGCCCTCATTTTTCAAATTCGTGTAATCTTCTTTTTTTTCGGCGCTAAATCAAATGGCCACGGAGAGCTTTAGTAAAAAAATGGCAAAAACAGGGAAAATTCGAATGGTGGGTTGAGGTAGGAGATTAGAGCCCCCGTGGATAGACGTTTCAAAATCAGCCCTTGTTACAATCGGAATGGTTTCGGGGTGACGCCCCTGTCGGGAACCTACAGAAGAGGTTGTCTCCAACGTGCGACTTTCGCATGAAAATTGCCTAAGACCACGTTATACACCCGGACTCACGGGAATGTTCGGACAACAGCGTGTAGGGGTTGCGGACGCGATGACTATACTGGATAATCCATCGAATGCGTTAGTAGTACCGGTGGGGAACGGGTAGTGAATCGATTTCTCCTACTCAAGTAAGCTTTGCATTGTTGTGCGTATGACCGGAAGCGAAGGATCGGATCACCTAGGCGTGAACCTATGACATCCATCTAATGTGCATGGCAGGTGTATTCAGAGCTCGACGGGAGGTTTTACCGTAGGCGGTGCTCCTCTAGGGGTTGGTTAGGTAGTCCACTTAAAACAAAACCGCGGCTGGAGCCAATCCGGAAATTTCGACGTTACAGGACCCCAATACTCTGGGAGATAGAGAGGAATCCTCTCTCTAGGGAGGGCGTGTGAGACCAGGGTGATGCACTTCGGCTTAGGTAGCCCTTTACGCGCGGTATACGGTATACCGTCCCTTAAAGCATCTAATCTCACTCTCTTCACCAATTTTTCCCCAGTTCTACCCAAGATCCGTTTGGCAGGCTCAACCGGATTTAACAAAGGCGTGACTTAAAAGCGGTTTTTGCAGTCATTTGGTGAAAGTTTCATTAAAAAGTTGTTCGAATTTTTAAGTTGGCGGTCGGAAGTTATAATAGACTCAGTCAATTAGGGCACACCCTTGAAGGACTAGATACAGCGTAGTAATGAGGAGACACTAGCCCTACAATTTGCATAATTTGATACCTCTGCTTTAATAACGCACAAGACCAGGGTGTGCATTTTTCTCCCAGGGTAAAATCTTTCATCAGGAAGTCTCTGTTCCTTTTTAAATCGAAACGGTCCCAAACTTTTCATCAAGAACATTGATTTATCCACGGAAGTTATCCCTAATGATCAACTAACGGGATGATGGGGTGGAAAGTTACTCAAGGGAACAAAGAGCCTGTGATTTTTTTTTCTTACGGTAATGATATGACATCAAGACGAGATCACGACCTTGTTTTTAACCTTTTAACTTAGCGAGAAAAGTTGAGAAAATATTAAAAAACAACACTAATCAAGCGCCCGTAAAAAGTGGAATTTTTAAACACACTATTATTTCAGGTAGGGAATGGCAAGTTTATCTATTGTTGGTTAGTTGATGGGATTCTTGTAGTTTATGATCATATTGGAAAAACTCATGTCACCTCAGAAACCTATCTTATTATTTAATTAGACAAACGTAAAATAATAATCTAAATAAATAAATAAATTTTAATCTCTTAATATACTTTATATTTAATTACATATAATATTCTTAACCTACTGAATTTGTTATAGATTTGTGATACAAAATTGCAAGATTTTGGTGTGTTATATGCATCAGTATTTAACAACATAAGAAAAACAGCTCGTATTTTTTGAAACTCAAAATATTCTGACCTAGTTTAGCAGACAACATTAAACCATTTCATAAGTTTCAATTTAATTATCGTTTGAAACATTATTTGTGCTAATGATAATGAATTACAAGATAAGGCGTACTTGTATTAAGATTATTATTTTTTACATGTCGGTACTAATCTAAAAATGAAGTATAAAGAACTAATTTTCCAAATTGAAAGGGATTGAAATTCTATTTCGAAATTAAAATAGTTTTAGAACATTGATCTAAGGATAAAAACACGCTTCTTATATTTTTTGTTATTACGTAAATGTGGTTGGTTAGAGGGTTGTTAATGAATGCAATTATTAAGGACAATTGCTAGCAAACGCAAAACACACAATGTAATTTCTACCTTTAAGTGCGTTTCAGAACAATCATAGGAATTGGATTCAAAGAGTGGACGTTTGTACAAGTGATTAAAGAAAATGGCTCTGCATTTTTATGCTTTTATTTTTATCCTTTTTTTTCAAAGTTGTATGTGGTTTCCTTGTCAGGGGTAAACGAGATCGAACGCAGTCGCTTTCAAAGAAAACCGGAAAAGGCAGTGGCTCAAAAGATAATTTCAAAGGTAGTTCTACTAATGAGGAGCCACATGGTACAAAACAAAGGAAGATGCTAAAAGGCTTCTGATTAAAGGACCGATGTTAACAAAGACTTTTGAGGCGCATCCTCTACAAGCTCAACACTTTGGTGTTTTTTTCCTCTCACACCTAAAAACAAAAACCGGCCCATCTTTGATGATAGTAAGAGCCGAAAACACACGTCACAATTGGAAGAACCGAGCGGAGCCGGAGAATGGCCGTCATTTCTCACATTTGCAAAACTAAAATCCCAACAAAATATTCCCGCCACGGGAGCCGCTTTATATTCTTGAAGGACCAAATGGTTCCTTTTGTTACCCATAAAAAAACCTCCCATTGAAATACAACAGGACGGCACGAGCATATGGAAAAACTACTCAGGTTACGAGTGTGTGAAATATTTATTTCGTGTTTTATGTTAACGATTTTCTTTTTCCGCACTAATGTTCAAAGCAAATAATTTAAAATAATCAATTTTTGTAATGGGCATTCAAACTTTATCTCAGTGTAGGAGGTTTTTTTTTTGTCAAAAATGTAGATATTTCGTCCAATTGAGAAATCGAAATAGTTATTGGGTTTGCGATGTTTCTTCTTGGAAACAACAAACAACCATTATAAAATGAACAGTTTTATGCACGTTAACTCTATCCCGGTTTGGATAATGATTGAAAGTGAACTTTTTATTTTATTTTACGAGGGTTCGCACCGCACAGGTTACATCAACCCTCGAGTTGCCGGTGTTTCTGAAAGAAAGTCCATTGCCCATGTCGGTTTCGAACGCAGAGCCGTTGGATTCGAACGCAGGACTTTCACTTTACAGTGATGATCGCCGTGTCATTGCCTAAGCCGTTCCCGTCACCGAGGCCTATTTCTATAGTTATTGTGATAAGCAATAGGAACAAGGGGGTTTTATTAAAAAAAATGATAATTTAAAACAATTCTTTTTCAGCATATTTTAGAATTTAAATTCAACAATTCTTGCCAGAAGCTTTGATATTTGGCAGTTTCGGAATTTTTCTTTCTTCAGTGTTGAGCCGAATTGTAGTCATTATTTGTAATTAATTTTTAATTGAATGATGGATGGAAAATAGGAGGGCATTTCATTTAGAATAATCCTGTTTTCTGTTACCTTAAAACTCGAAAATTTCATGTATTTCAATAATTCGTAAATTTCATTTAATTGTTCAACAAGAGTTCAAACGCTTTCATCTTCTTAAAATATCTTAAGTAATCCATAACTAATAACCTTTTTTGATTTTAACTACACGTCCTGAAAAATATGAATCCTTGAGTCTAATTTGTGACACAGTTTTACCCTATTTTAAATGTTTTACGTTTCTGACTGGTTTTTGTAAACAGGATTCTTATTAAAGGCTGGTTGTTTGCCTTTATTCATTATTTGCCTTCAAAAGGTGGAAATAATTATATAATAATGTGAAAGGTTTTGTACAAAAGAGTATAATGGTCAAAATTAGGTTGGTTTGTTTTTGTTGACCGAACTCGAATGTTTTTATTGAAATTATTTACGTATTTTAATAATCATATTATTTACATAATAATAACGATGATGGCCTATTTCCCTTGCAGTACGGAGCTGCCAGAGAATGTTTTGATTAGAAATTTAGTTTGTGACGCAGAACGTACATGAAAAACACAAAGAACATAAGATAAGACGAGTTTGGTAAACCAGAACACGTGATGGTAAATTTCTAAAATTATTTCTAAACCTTCTCTAGATAAAAATGGTAAAAAAACATGGTACTAGTTTATTATATGCAAAACAACGATGTACTTGCCATTGAATATATTTAAAAAGATATAATTTTGAGCAAAATACGGTTTCTATCTAATATCTATCTACATTTTACGTTTGTAAAACGGAAAAAATTGACGTTGAGTTGCGTATTGGGTATTGGGTACATGCATATTTCTTTAGTGGCCATCATTAATTATTCTTTTTACGTTTGTTGAAATGAAAAATGCTAGAATTACCAGAGGGATTTGAACTCACGACCTTCGGAAAATATGACAAAAAGAGAGAAAATTCGAAGTGTATGATTGAAGTGTGGAATTTGTGTCTGACAATAACTCGAGTGGTAGAGAAGAGGCGTATTGAGGCGACGATCGTGGGTTCGATTCCCGTTCGTGACACTAACTTTATCATTTCAAGCCGGATCTTAGATAAAAGGTATAATAAATTGCAATTATGTATGTCATTGCAATCTTTGAAATTATTTAAACAAATTTGACTTGGATATATTAAAGTGACATTTTATCAGATGTTTATATCAAAAACAAATAAATAAATCTAAAAAATGCTGTTTTTGTCTAACGTTTACTAACCAGTAGATTCCGGTTTACAGATTTATAAATCAAACTGGTTACCTTGAAGTTGTAGTCGCCGAAACTACACGTTTTCCACTGAAGAAGACACTCTAGATTAAATGGGGGAGAGGGAGTTGGAAAGGATTTAAATCAGGTTGGAGGATTTGGTTCGGTCGGGCACAAAGGTGGCTTTGTTTCCAACTTTTAAACGGGAGTAAGGGGTTGACAACCAAACCGCACATCCTACGAACAGACTCGGTTTAGCATCTGTCAGACCTTAGAAACAATTGGGCGTAATGAAGTTACTAAGTTATTATTCCCTTTGAACAGATACTGCCCGTTGTAATTGCGATTGTTGTAAAATACAACAAGGGGTAATTATTTAACAAACCAAATTGCCCCATATATGGAAGGATGACTTAGTGTTACAACTCTTGTTTGACCATTGGCAACATAATTAACTAAATTATTTAAAAGTTATGGTTTTTAAATAGAACATATATGTTCTTTATAAAAGTTATTGAAAATGTATAAAAAAAATTGCATAGCATGAAGTGCAGCATTTTCTTACTTATACAGTACAAATTTTCAAATATAATGTTTCATTCACATCAACATAAAATGTATGAACATTAAAATATTTGACCTTAAAAGTCTGTCAGGTGCGTTTCAGCATTTTGTAGTGTTCGGTATTGCATTTGTTTTGTTTTATATTTGCTATGGTTATGTAAATAATGTTTCATAATTTGAATTATTAACGTTTTAAAACATTTTAAATGACTGGAAATGTATTATTCATCGAAATCAATAATACATCCGCCGTGTTTAGTTCAAAATATTTATTGCTTTGATGTCTCTTCTATACAATTTGTATTCAAGTATATTTCATATCCCAACAAAATATTCCTATTATTCCATTATCTTGTTAACTCTTGTGTTATTCCTGGATTTTTTACCTCTTTAAATTGGTTCTTTTAGTTGATAGATTTTTCTCAATAAACATGAAATATCTGCTAGGTCTTCCAGGTTATAAAAAAAGCTATTAATAAGACCGCCTTTATCTGCAAAGACGTAAGTATGAGCGATGAGCCTGTCATACTATTTAGGATGTGACACATGACGCGTATTTACCCAGTTTAGTTTGGTGGGAGATCGGAAAAAATCAACTTTGACCCTCACTCCATCATGGCGGGGTATCAATCGTGAGCTAACACGCACTAGCGCCTTTTTATTTGTTATTAAATTCTATATAAAAGAAGAGGGGTACGTATCGATTTTTCTACCGTCGCATTTATAAATATTGTATAGCAGACAGCCACGACTCCCGGAGGAGCCGCCCTCGCTATCCCTCCAGCTCACATGTTTATTGCACATGTGCGTAAATAACTGATCCTCCAATGTGCAACGGTAACAGGTGGGCTGCAGCTGCGCGGTTTCAATTAGCTCCAACGTGTCGTATACAAATCTAACTTGCCTCTAACGAGAATAAGATTTGGTTCTCACACTCTATAAATAATTTAATAACGAAATTGTAAATCTACTTCTTCTTGACTAATTATGAAGAATCCCCAAACTAGCTAGTCAAAACTCGTAGTGTTTAACTTAGTCGGTTTCTTTATAAGCAACATAAACGATAGGCGGAACATTGCTTAACTTTTTTAATTAATTATTTTGAAATAAATAAACTTCGGTTATATCTATATTATCTCACTGTTTTATCGTTACTTATCGTTTAATCTATTTGTCTATGCTCACTAATTTCTATTATTAAACTTATTTCCCCAAAGTACCATCTATCCCCCTTCTTATCTACTTATTCATATCTTTATCTTATATCGATATATTTATCTCAGTAAATCTCAGTAAATTGAAAATCCGACAAAGAAAATTCGTAATTGCGTAAAATAAAATTTGTTATTATTTTTAGACCCATCTGTCATTGAATCAATTGAATAAATCATAAAATATTGTAAAGCATACAGTTTATCGCCTATTACATCATTCGTAATGTTTAAAGTTATTATAAAAGGTCGACTGAGATATAGATATATCTATCATTCTCTCTTTCAAAAAAAGAAAAATCGCCAAATGCATGCACGGAAAACAAATTTTCAAGAGGTTGGATATGTAGAAGTAAGTGTCTACTGTCAGAAACATTCAGAAACCTTTTACAACTTTTAATACCATCTTCAATCTTCATTTGGTTGGAAGGTTTTCCACATTATGAGCGTTTTTAAAATAATAACGTGTTTCTCATGTCTCATGCGTTAAATTCTACATTCTTATATTACCATTTATCTACCAAACAATAAATTAATTTTATTCAATTACTTTAGAAGTAGATTTTGCAAATTTACAGTATTTTACAGTTTCAATGTTTTTTTAATTATTATGTTTTGAATGTGGGAACTTTAAATAAATAGTTTGATTTGTTAAATTAAATCGTAATATGATAACACAATTTTGAGTATAATGAGTATTAACCAAAACCTCCTGTTGAAGTTTGTTGAACTTGAAATGTTGATTTAACCGTTAGTAAATATGTGGGCCGCCAATATTTCACTAAACACATCGATGCCTAACGAATTTAACGTCTGTTTGGTTATTAGTTTATACGCCTTTGTAAACGTCAACATATATCACAGTATTTATATATTGTGTGATATTTGTTGTTCAAATACACACAAATACAACACAGTGATGTTTATGGAAGGGAAAATTGGTTCGTATTCATATCTGTGATGGTAAAATCAATAGACCTATTAGAATATAAAACAGTAAAATAGCTCAACATGTTACTTCAGTTGTAGTAAAAGCGGTAATTTAATATTAATTTTGTCCCTTCGGGGATGTTGTCAACGCACGTAATATATTGGTTTGACACAATAAACACTAAGAAATACTAAATATACACATATTGTTTAAAGCTGAATTTAATAAAACATTAAATCATTTTAAATTTTTTTAATCGTTTTGTTCATGAAGTTTCCTAACCGATGGCGGCTGCAAATATTTTATTTTGCAGAAGACACCTCTTATTTTATAAGCAATTTTTAGTCAACTCTTCACATGTATTGATGAGTACAATTTTAAGATAAGTACAGTAGTTTTGAGAGAGAAATTTTTGGTTTGTGTTTTAAGATTAGTATTTCTTCCGATAGGGTATTGTGTTGTCACCTTTGTGCGCATTTAGGTTCAGTTGTTCTTTATTCCTCGGCTCATTTGTTTTTCCAATATAAATTGCACATATTGGAACATATATTATAACAATATTTACAACATCGAGGATTATCTCTAAGGATAAGTTAATCCTCAATCGCAGGCTCGGCAGCGGGAGCTGAGTCAAAAAACGACTAGGAAGGCCCCTTTTTCAAGCTCTTGAAGTCACGTGTTTTTTTGTTCGTTTTTTGTCACAGATCACTTATTTTTATTTGATTTTCTTTATCTGAGTACTATTGTTGTAATTAATGGTTCCAAATTTTGGATTTTTTGCGATTAATTTGTGTCAGTTTGGGACACGGTTATTACTTTTATTTTACTTTACACTCCTGAGTGAAACTTAGTGTGAGGGGATCCTCAAAGATCGTAATAATATTTACTTTTAAGACGTACTTTTGCATATGAGACAAAAAGTTTTACGCGTAATTTGTTCCATACAACATTTACAAAGGCCAAGTATTCTCATTTGAATTATTAAATCATCGTTATCATATAAAATCCAATAAAATTATTCTGATGATAATTTGCTTACTATTTCCAAATTACTTTTATGTTTGTTATGTTATATAACTTTGTAAACTAAATATGCAAAAAAAAAGATAAATAAACAGTTATGACCCTAATAATCATTTTGCCTTTGTTTTGCACGCTAACTAATTTTAAAAACCCACTGACTGTTTTGATTTATGAGTAATGATTTTAAATTATTATGCGGAGACCGCAAGATGCAATCTGGCGTGACGTAGGTTTAGAAAAACATTTTGTTTAATGTGCCAACGTTTCAGCCTTTATTGTGATCATCTTCAGGGCTCATAGAGTATGTCTTGGTACATGTATCATTCTAGTTGTCCTCGATAGTACACAACACTCGAGAATGACACATCTACACGGAAAACAAACACTTTGAGCCCTGAAGATTATTTCAATAAACGAAATGTTGGCACGACAAAGAAAATGTTTTTCTAAAACCTACGTCACACCAGCCCACATCTCACTGCCTCCAAATTATCTTTGGCTAACAATCACTAAACACCGAAAAATTTATTTAGTTTAAATCAAATCCATTATCTCCCTATATTTGATACAGATATTTAGGAGCTATCGCATTTCAAATAAACAGTAAATAATGCTTGTCTACTTCGGTTTTTTACTTTAACCTGATAAATCCGATATGCCCTAAATGTAGCTTATTTTGCATCTAATTTAGCTCCGTTCGTTTCATTTGATATTATTCGAATTTTTAAACCTTTTCAATGACTCCATCAGTCAGTTGCGTGATAATGTCAATGAGGTTATTAGAAAAAGGTTATAGTCAGAGCAGTCTCTTGTACGTGCGATTGTAAATCCCTCTACAATAAAAAATATTTTACTGCGCTTCAGAGAAACAATACTTCCCACTATGAGACCAGAACAGGATCAACATAGGTTGAGAGATTAGAAACAAGGTTTACCCGTCATCAGGCTCTAAGGCAATTTGACGGAAAATAAGCTAAGAAATATCAAAGACAAGAACGAAAAGTTTCAATTTCCCACAGAAATGTAAGAAGAAGTCTTAATGAAAATAACTATTTCGCCTTGCAACCAATTAGTTGTACGAGGTAGATCTCTAACTTCATAGATGTCATTACAAGACGAGTACGGCAGAAAGGTCCTGGGGCTGTCGGTTGGTCGCCTCTACTTAAGACTAAACCTAAACGAATCCCGAGGAGTCGTCAAGTATTGTCCGAACGAGAGGGTGCTCGAGCTCGGCCAAGAGGTATTTTCCCAAAGTTCACAGCACAGACTGGTCCTGGACGCTCCAGAGAAAACTCGCGTTTTCCGGATCGAGGAGTAAGCCATTCATCCATATAAGATCCTCAAAACAAAAAGCAGCGAGTCAAGCATTTTAACAATATCTCGCTGAAGCTCGGATTGAAATAAGCTGCTATTGATGGTTTGAACATTTCATCAAGGTAAAAATATTCGGTCTGCTGTTTCTCCCCATTCTCCATCATCTTTTTCATTACGTATCATTCTTTGTTTTATATTAACAAAGCTAATATTATATCTTATAATACATATATGTTGTTTTGAAATATTTAAATAATGAGATTTTCAATTGTATTATACCAAATTTTTATGCAAATAAAACGTTTTAAAGCAGTAAAATAAATGCTGAAAATATCCGTCAATTTTACAAAGAATAACATGATAATATTGAAAGTAAAGTTTCACAAATAATTCCTATATTAATTCAATTATTTGTTTTGCTTTATTTTTTCACCTAGTGGAAAATAAATGATTATTTTTAATTGGACTAGTTAGTCCGTTTCTTCATATTTCATAAGATACTTTTGTTAGTCACTGAATAGGTTTACGCCGTTTTCTCCTTTTAAATGAAAACAAGTTTCCAGAGTTGATGCCGTTAGTACCAAAACGGGGCCGGGGCCGTCACTCATGTTTTAATTGAGTCTTCAATTAGCGCACCATAGAGTGGCACCGACACGCAATTAGAGAGTGGGATAGCACAATGTTTCACGTTTCCATCCAAGAGATGAAAGAAAATAGGAAAAAATGTGAGGAAGTTGAGATCACAGACATTTCTGGTGAGAGGTCTTATTCAAATGTGCGCCCTAGGTAATTGGCCAGGGTTAATGGCCCTTTGTCCCTTAGGGTTCGATATGGCGCCTCTAGACACATTAGGCCCTTTGTCTGCGACCCATTGTTTTTTTCGCTTTTTTCTCTTAACGCCTTTTTTCTCCTGGCCCTTTGGAGAAAAGTTTAGAAATACATTGGATGTTTGAGATCAATATATATACACAAGGAGAGTTACGGGGGCCTTTCTAATCGAGTAGGGCACTCATGTCATCTTACAACCCTCAAATCCTCTTTCTCGACTTAACGTTATAAAAGTAGAAGAGGGTAGGTAGAACTTTAAACGACTAACCTTAAAAAATAAGGAACATGCTAAAACTGAAAACATCCATAAAATCGTTGCTAAGTTAAACGTAAAAAATTATATATATAAAAACATGCTGCTCAGTTAGTGCAATAAATAATTATGCCATTACGTACTAAAATGAAATTTACATAAAGAAAGGTGTAAAATCTTTACTCGACAAAAATGCTAACGAGCTTCTGTATTCCTGGATTTGAAAGTCGCTAGTTTTTTGTGAAAATTTCAAGAAGGTTTTACGTCTTAAAATTTTACTGTAGTACACTTTATTTATTTTGTACTTAATATATATATGAAAAAAAGGAAGCTAAACGTTTTCTGTAAAATAGTTGTAATGTAAAAATGTATTGAAAAAAATTATCATTCCACTGATGAAGTGTGTAAAATTTTGTTTAATTACTTTGCGTGTGACTTGGTTTTATGTGAATTCATATCATAGTTAAAGTATTTTTAGCCGTAACTTTCAAAGGTGAGCAAAATAAAATTATAAATAAAAATAAGTATATAAAATACAGCATAGATAATTTACTATCTACTAATACATATTAACCATGACACTGTTTAAAATAGTACCAACCAACAAAAATCAATAAACCGACTAAATATAAATATAAATAAATATTAAATGAAAAATAATTCCTAACCCTCTTTATATAAACCCTTTATATATAAAATATATTATAGTTTCAGTCCTCAATTTCACTAACTAACAAATAAAATTAGAAAAAAATATTGGCTGGTTGTCTTCTTCATATTTCAATAAAAACTCAAATTTATCTAATTATTATTTACAAATGTGTCAATGTATGTTTATACGTAAAAGTAACAGAAGTATATTTACATTGTAATATAAGATGTTATAGGTTGTCATGAAAGCCAGAAGAGATTGATTGTGTGTGGATTGTATCTTTTTTGTCTAGTTTTCTTACGATTATAATATATCACTCATGTTCTTTCCCCTTTTGCGTTTTTAGGAAAAGGATAAGAAGTCTCATGGATAATATTTTTGCAACCTGAAAGCCTTGTTGGATATAATATGACTTATTATGAAATAATTGTACAATACCTAAATAATATTGGCACTATTGCAAAATCTAATTTGTCGATAGATTTGGTGGAATTTTGAGTTTAGTGTCAGGTCTAAAAATAAGTTTTGAATTTTACATAACCCTAGTACGCTCTTTGACACGTCTTTTTTACGACATGAAAGGTTTTTCTCAAAAGAAAACCATATGCTCATCTAATGCGTATATCCACGTTTTTGTTTTATACACTTACACTTTGGCGATTCAAGTTCATGTGCGATCCTTACAAAATGATATGCATTTGTGTATAAATTAAAGTTGCTTAAAATATGGTAATAATTTTTCTATTTTGTTTAAATGGCCAATTGACCAAATTTCTGAATATAATAGAGTTAATGAATGAGTTTTTCATTTTTGTGTTAAAAATATGAGTTAATTGTGCATATGAACATTAGTAAAATGTTGACATATTTCCCAAACATTAGAAGACGCATCGTTCATCATTTTCGCAATGCAGGTAGTAATGATTTATCACAATCATGAGCAGAATTGATCATTAAAATTGATTTAAGTTTACATTATTTTGTGAATTTGTTTAAAATAACATAAAGAAACATACATTTATTTATTGATACAGAGAAACAGAATTTTATTAGTACATTAACGATTGGATTAATATGCATTTACTGCACAACATGCCCTTCATCACGGTGAATCACGATGTAAATTGTCACAATTATTAAACTTTTTGGGCAAGTCTTCGTCTTTTAAATTATCCAATTAAGAGTTACTTCGACGGAGCGGAAGAAATCCGCCAGCGACAACTTTTCGTTAAACAGAGGGCACGACAGCGGGAAAGGAAACGTCGGATGAGAGACCCCTCAGTAATTGAAACTAGCGACACTTTCCGGGCCGTGATGAAGAAGAATAGGAAGAATACAAATACACCCGGGGCAAAAATTAAAACGAATTAGCTAATTGTAATTCTCTTTAGCGCTGGTGAGCGACATCTCTCGTCGGCGAACTTTTAGCCGATCTCGCGGCTTTGCGCATGAGTTTTATTTGACGTGGCAGCCCTGTCAGAACATTCATCAAGAGTCACGTAACCGTGAGGGGCTGAGGAGGACTAACTATGTACAACACTCCTCTTAGCAACTTGTTTGGGGACAAGTTAATTCTCTTGGCTAAAATCATATCACCCAGCTCGGCGAACACACCTCCAACCTGCTACACAGATTCACCTGTTATCGCAGGGATTCACGCCACATCCGGACTTGTTTAACTTGCTTATGCACTTTATACAAATGATTAAGGAAGAGCTTTTAATTGAGGAGGCTTTTAATCATAGTCCTCTTAGGTTTTTACATACCTATCCGGTTTATGGTGTTTTGTGACAATTTGACAGTTCAGCTATTTATACGATCTCCAAATAATTATATATATATGTAAAATCTGTCCAGCTTCAAGTTGACGGCTTTATATGCATTATTCATAGGTCCATAAGCTAGTATGTATTATTATTAAAATAAAACCTCAAATAATATCCTTAAAATCTTCTACTAGCTTACTATAAAAAATATTATATGTTAAAAATAATTGACGTGCTATTGTCAAACAGAAGAGCAAGGGAGAGTAAGAATCAGCATAAAAAGGCTATTTTTTAATAACCGACAGAAAAATTACCTAACAAAAATATGTTGGTAAATTCTAAGTTTTGCTAGGTACGTGGACGAACTTTTTGATATTCAAGGCTGGAGAGAAGTTCCTACAGATTCTGGGCCAATTAGTATTGATTGAATGATATTTCCACCACAACAGTACAAAACACCCGCAACAAAACAACATTCCATTTCTAAGGATGGTTTGAAATAAATAGGCCATTCTTTGGAAATCCAGAAGATACAACAAGACCTTTCATCGTATATAAAGAAATTATATAAAGGGATCCAGCGTATATAAAGGGATTGGCTGGGGATCTTGGAAATTAACAAAATTCACGTATCCCTTAGAAAACATGGGTTTGAATGTGTTAAATTCAGCGATTACTTTTTCGTAATTTGTCCTACTTTAAATAAAACGATTTTTCTAGTATTATTTTTTCTTGAAATTATGCTGTTGATTTTTTTTTGTACCTGTAAAATGGATCAATCGTCTATTCAAACGAGATGGTAAACGTTTTTTTAAGCCTCACGAAACTTCAATTTTAAGTTGTAGAAAATATTTCAAGTTGCGGAATGAAGAATATGTATCAATTAAATTGAAAATTATTTTTAATTTGTATGAACTGTAATTTTTTACATCGAACTTCATGATTTACTTAAATGAAAAATTACTACGCAATGTAAAAACGGATATACCAGACATTTTTAGTTAATATTTTCCGACAAACTCATATAGTTAGTGGTAGATCCATCATCTAGATTAAAAGGAAAGAATGTACTGATATTTCTACCCGAGAAGAGAAAGCAATTAAACTAAGAATGACGAATCAACAGTATAATCCATCTCGGTCTTCGTTTGTCATCGTTTACGCGATGAATGCTATTTTTAAAATTACTTTTACTATAAATATATCTTCGTCATTAACGACGTATCGAGTTTTCTGTGTTGAAAGTTTTAAACATATTTTACGTCCTTTCAGTTTAGTAAAGAGAAATCAGGCAATTATGATGTTTCGAAGAACAAACCAAAATACAATTGAAATTTTTAAAATTATTCGTTTCGCTTTTTGGAAAAATAGTTCACCTCATAGAAATGACAAAAAATAATGTCTAAACCGATCAAATTTTTGAAACGTAAGGTCTATTTAAATGAAATCATACAGAATTTCAATGTAACTTTAAATATAACAGTGTTACACAGATTCAAAATAGGGAAAAAACGATGACTGATTTGGGAAATTTAAAATAAAAAATCGAAACTTAAACTTGGACAATATATACAATTTTAAAATTTGCATACTTATATTTAACCATTAATTCACTATTTTCGTGGTCCGCTCGCCCAATTAATATATCACTATGCCATTAACTTTTTGCGTCTGAACTAAAAACCGTAATTAATTGTGATTATATTCAACATTCAAATTAATTATTGTGTAAGGTTTTGGTTGAGATAAAAAAGTCAGTGTCACGAGCGGGATTCGAACCCATGATGTTCGGCAAAATATTCCGCCTATGAGCTGCGCTGACTTCCATCCACCCGAACACCAACTTTTCATCTCAACCCCGCCTTTTGATTTTTCGCTTCTTTTTGCCATTTTTCAAACGTCGTGTAACCGATTTCAGTAGATTAAACAACATTTGTTTCAGCAGATCCATGTTAGGGAAATATTTATTTATGTTAAATTCAGTTTTTCAATGTACAAATATTGAGGAACACGAAAAACTAGCTGCCCATTGTTAAATCGCGCTAGATTTATTGAATTTCTTAGATTTATTGGATTCATTATACAACCTATTTCTAAAATCCACACTAGAAGCCTATTTGCAACAGCTACCTGATGAAGAGCATGTGTACTCATAGAGAGCTGCCGAAACGTTCTGTGAGTAGAACTAGTCGAGAAAAATGAATTGTCATACTCATCCCACTTCAAATCATTACTATTATTATTTTCATGTTAATAAAAAATTATATATTATCCAATTCAGTGATTTATTTTCTTCATTATAGTTCGTGGACAGTTAATTTTTTACTGCTCTTACGATGTATAATTATTTTATAATTTAACCAATTAAAACAGATATTCACTTTGTTGTAATTACTTAAGCAACGTTTTAACACTCGGAATTATTATTAAATAGCCAAACCTTGTCGTCTGTCCAACCCTTCTTCGCGCATCCATAATATTCGAAAGGGATCTTGGCCAAGCTGTCGTCGACATTAGGGACGGGTACGCTGGAAAAGCAACCATTAATTCCTGTACAAGGGTTGCTCGGGCGTCTTAACATAAAGCTGTCACAGTTGGCATCGAGTACAAGAGAAGCGTACGAGGGCTTAAAGGGAGAGTTACCTAAAACCTTGTCACACAGCCTGTCTAAATACGAGAACTCAGGGACTTCACAAAAGGTTTTTCATCCAATTCCGATTTACCTGCTTTAATTAATTTGCCAAAGGGTGATGTATTCTCCCGCTTCATTTCGTCCGTCAGATAGTGAATGTATATTTCCCTAATATAGAATTGAATTAAAACGATTCAATAATAATTTCAAATGCATAGACCCGAATATAAGTGGTAAACATAAGGGATTACATATGGAAGTGCAACATTTACATTTGAAACATTACATTTATTGGCTTAAATTTTGAATTAATCCAATAACGTTATCTATATTGAATTATTAAAAAGTAGATAAATCATTTGAAATTAACGGCGCAATTGTTATACTAAACTGACATGACTGACATGTGTTGTAAAAATTGATCACCGAGACGGTGCGAAAACTGTGCAAAGCACAAGTTAATTTTTCTCTATCTTTCTCTCACTCACGCCTTCTAAATCCCTTATTTCACTACCTCACTACCTACACTCCACTACCTCATGCTCTCTCAGAGAAGGTCTTCTTTTCTCTCGTTCTTTGCATTCTTTCACTCATGTCCTCTTTTGCCTTTACTCGTATCACTTTTTTCACCTTGTCCCACTCTCTCTCTCCACACGTTTTGCTCTCTCATCTCCGTTTCTGAGCTTACTCCCGCACAAACGACCTCTCTCTCTCACTCTCTCGCTCTCTCTCTCTCTCCCTCTCTCCCTCCACGAGACCAAATATTATGTAAATAAAGCGCTATCAATCAAACTCTCTCTCTCTCTCTCTCTCTCTCTCTCTCTCTC
>CM077099.1:5194276-5206930 GCA_039619505.1 Cimex hemipterus | reverse complement strand
ATATATATATATATATATATATATATATATATACACATATTATCTACACTTGTAGGCATAATTTGTTCACTTTACTTAATTTTCTTCATTCTTTTTCACAATTCAATTGTCTTGTCATTTTTGAAATGAAAATTAATTTTGTAAGGTAATTTATGCTTATATTGTTTTAATTCATTACAATGTTATTAAAAATCATGCGACGTTGGATCACCATAATTATTATAATGGTTAAAGTTTTTGATACTATCGACCAATTGTAAATTTAGAAATATAGTGGATTGGTGTTGTAGTCATGTTAGGAAGTGAGGCATGGCACGCGGATTTGCTCAAGGATATCATTCAACAATTATATCATCTTAAAGGCCGATTTATTCCAGAAGTATTCGGAACATTCCTCTCCCCCATCTTCTATGTTGAATCAGCTGTAGTGTTTTTGGTGCAGTGTAGTCAATCCTATCGATCCGAAGATAGTACTTCTGACATAATTATTCAAACGACCACCCATTCTTCAGCAGCAGTGTTCTTGAAAAACCTACCTCCTGTCTGGAAAAAAATGGTTTAATGAAGGATCAGATTATCCGGAATCAAGTTATACTAATCACCGTTCAACCTCTTCCTTATCACCTATCTTTCCATCTCTTAGAACTCTGTTCCTTTTCCAACAATCGATCCCTTATAATATTTAACAAAAAGTCTTACGTGATTTAATAAAGAAGTGAACAAATTGCTCGAAAGGCCACTTGTCCACAGAACAAAACTATAACTACAAAACAAACACCTCACATGCAAGTCATAACTACAGCGAAATCGAAATTTGAGGTACCCTAAGCGTTCCAGCAGATTTCAGGCACACAAGTTCATAATTCTTTGAACCATTACGCTTAATGTATCCTACCTTTCTTATCTAACATTTCTTATTTGTTCTTCATACCGCAAGATGTCAACCATGAAGCATATGTATAAAAGTACAGAATTCGTCCTATTATTATAATAAAAACACCATTCATGCCAAACCCTTCCCGATAGAAAGCTGCATGTAGCTGCTCTCGCGGAGTTACAACATGATAATTAATTATTTCATAATATTTATTTATTGGGAATTCGTTGTAAAATGTTTATACTTAATCTAACAATTAGCCCTTTAATAGAGGATCCGGGTTATGATTTTAAAAATAAAAATAAAAGGATTTACTCAATCCGGTTGAACCGTGTTTGCCTCTGTTTAACGATTTTAAGTTAAAAGTAGTGTTAAACTTTAAGCTTCCCACGCCTTCCTGTCAGAGTCAAGCTTTTGCATTTTCAAGAGACTTCTTCGCCTGGGGATTAAAGCACAAGACAAGGAGAAAAGCTCTTGAATAATAAAACAAAGACGGTCTGAATCAACTGTTTTAATTAAAAACACTCCGCCAAGGTTGTTTGTGCACAACACATCCTGGAAAACTATGTGCGGCTTTTGAAAAACGCAATAGTTGCTCAGAAAAACTTAAATTATGTTTAATTGCTTAAATTGTTAAATTGCGCGAATCGGAACCCTACGTTTTTCACCTCAACTAAGGTGACCTTATAATAATTATACTTCATTTGGCAATTATTTCAAATAACAATATATACCCTTTTAAAAACATTTAAAATCAAGTATTTTCATCAATCTGTCTGGTTGGAGTCGAGATTATTATCAAAATATTGAATGATAATAAAATATAATAATATTATATAACGTAAGCAAAAAAACACCAAAAACAAAAATAAAATAAAAAATAAGATAGAATTATATTTCTTTCAAATTTCTTCTAATAAATCGAAAATTGAACTCTTCTGCCAGTTCCCAGCGGTAAAGGGGTACTAGCGAATTGCATTCGCTGCCGGCTCGGCTTAATTAAAAATTTTACTAGGCTTTCTTCCAAGAGCACAGCACTACTAAAATATGAATACACGTTTCCCATGTATTCGAAAATATTCGATACTGGTAACGAAAGAATTGTTCGGTACTGCTCAAGTATCGGCATTAATTTATTCGACACTAACGAGTACTTACTGTCGACGGTTCCACCTGAACTTCGGCTATCGACTTGTTGGTAAAGGACGCTCATGCGTGCAAATAAACAAACCCTCGCAGTTTATTCATATTTTTAATAATTTTTTCTCTTTTTAATAAAATTGATAATTCAATTTTATCGTTATCGAGTTTGAGAAAATTGATCAACGGGTTTTTTTCTTTTCAAATGTTTGAAAAGATTGGGCTTAATCTCGCCCAGTTTACAAGATGGTTACGATTCATTGTCCTTAATAAAATAACCTCATGTCTTAATTTTTGGTGGGGATACATGATTAGGTATCTTCTTATGAGAAGGAAGGAGAACACTTTTTATGTACGTGAAGACGAAAATACTTTATTCAGAATTACGTAAATTGAAGGTGCGACGCGGGAAAGAATTACCAGCAGAGTTAACAAGCACACAATCGAAATCTCGATTAACTTTGTTGACACATGCCGCTTGTAGGCGCTCTAACAGTAGTCAATTTTCAGTTCGCGGAAAGGTGTTTCGAACTGAAAACAGCAATGCAAAATTATTTGAACACTAGATGAAAAATCCATTTGAGTAGTTCAACGCCACTACAAAAGGTACAGGTTTCAGTGCTTGTATTGAATGACAATATTCGCTACGAAATTTACTCGGTATTGAAAGAAACTACTTGCTACTTTACTCATATAGATGAGTATGGCACATCACTACTTGCAGCTTATAAAAAACGTAGAGGTATAGAACAGAAGTTCACCTCGGAGTTTGAAGAGCCAGCGGAGATCTCTCAGGTTTAATGTTCATCCAGGTTTCTCATTCGTCAAGCAGAACACATCGAGATTTCGGTCAAGCCTCTTGTACAAAAGAAACCTAAAGGAAAACTAAAACCTTAATATGGCCGTTAAACATATATGAATTAACTTTAATTTTTAACTTTGTTAACTTTTCTAAATGGGGCAGGGAAAATTAAAATTGATATATATTTGTTAGTATCTGCCCGTGTTTAACTTTTTTCTTTGTTTTGTGATTGGGAATCCTGATATATTTTTAATTAAATTTACCAACTAGTTTAACAAGAGTCGATTTGGGGCAGCCGTGGGCGTTAAACATTCTCCCGTCGGTCGAGAGAACACCGACATAGACATGTGTCGTGAAGTGTGAAGTTCAGGTGAAGTTTTGTCAGGAGCCGTAACTGGCGGCGACGCTAGCGTGCCTTCGACCCGGGCACGCCAGAGCCGCTGTCTATTACGCTTCTCTGTCTGTTAAATAATTACGAGTTGAGTGCCCTTAAGTCTGTCTATGACATTTAATTACAAAATGGTGATTAAATGCCGGCTTTTTTCGTGCAAAAACCTCGCCTCAGGGCGACAGCCGTTCAAGAAATTTACAAATTCGGCACAACGTAGATTAACATTGTAAAAGTAATTACTTTCAAGTAGTATTAATCCTGATTTTTTTTTATTGTCCGCAGAAGGAACGAGTAGTTACAGCGAGCCGACGGCGAAACCAGCGATTGCATTTATAGCCGGGGTACTCTGTTTTCTACTACATAGGCTGTGAGCTGTTTGGTAAGTGTGTTTAAATAACATTATTTTTTTAGACCAACAAAAACCAATAGTTTTACACAATGTCATTTAGATTTTACAACATAACACATTACTAAATCGATTAATTTTGTGGTTCGATTGACCAATTAAATTATTTTCAATTAATTAATCTTTAAATAAGGTATTGGTCGAGATAAAAAAGTCAGAAATTGACTCTCAGTCTAAAATAGAAAAATGGCAAAAGGATGAAAAAATTCCAAAAGGTGAGGTAGAGATGGGAGGTAGGTGTGCGAGCGGATCGAAGTCACGATGGCTCAAGCAGTAGAGCAGCGTCGTATCTAACGGAGGATCGTGGGTTCGAATCCCGCTCGTGACACTGACTTTTATTTATCTCGACCAATAACTCATTGCTATTAACTTTAATCTCAACTATGATCTCAAATATGATATCTCGAAACATAAACAATTACAAAATTAGTAAGTACGTTTCTTTAGTGTGTTTGACATTCGTTTTAAGAAAGTGGTTGCAAGTTTAAACTTGATATCAGTCAACCGTTCCCACGGGGTTGTCGCTGATTTCATAATTGACCTAGTTCTTTCGTCTTAATTAAATTTTGTCGACACTGAGTATTTGTGTTGAATAATATAAAATCTGTATTGTTAGGTGTATATTCTGACGGTTATATCTAATGAACCAATTAGCGTTTACTGCAAGTCTTGGCACATGATTAAAGTTTTTACAAAAATATCATGTACCTAATTTATTAGTTAATTAATGAAAATATTAATACGAAATTCTTTAATAATATGTGCGCATATGTTTTTTTTTTCTCGGTTACAACGCTGAAAATATAGCCAGCACTATACTCGGAGGACATATAGTGCACCCGCAAGAAACGTGACACATCTAAACAAAAGAAAATTTTACAGGAGAGACAAATAATTATTTGGGACTTATGAATTAAACTCAAACCGTTTCTGTTTTGTCGTGATCTATCGATTCTCTTTTCGCCAAGGCTTGAGCGAAAACATAAAACTTTAACAATCCAAATCTAATACCCCTAAAAACAACGCATTTTACCGTTATTTCACTTTTTTACATATATCGGCTCTCAGTAATTTAAGTTAGTGTGCTTGTTCTAACAATAACGGCCAATTAATTTCTTGGTGAAAGTAACAGACAACATACGAACCTAACAAACGAGCATAATTATCGATGGAGTACGTTTTACAAAGATTATTTTTGCCACAAATTTGCTGTCCTTGTGAAATCAGGGCAAATTAATTATTTAAAATACAAAATAATAACACAAAAATTAACAAATAATCATATAAAAACCAATAATAATAACAAAATAAAAATTATTGAAAGGATCGTTTTATTGGTAATTAAAAATATTGAAATTAAAACATTGAAAAAATCGCTGAAACTATAAAATAATGTAAAAGTTAAAATACAACTTTGTTAAAAACATATGATAAAACAATATTATAATTAAGAATGTTATTAAAATAAAAGAAATGAAACTAAAATAATTCACGAACACTTTAGATCAAGATGGCCTTGAAGGAAAAAGGAAATTCAGTTGCTACTGCCAAACTGTCGACCTATTTTAAGGTCATCGTCAGGCCCTATATTCATTTATTATTATTATTACGAAAACCATTTTCTACAATTGATTTAACAGTTTTCCATCCATAATGAGTAACCGTGACTCCAGGACAGGTTAAAATTCTGCACTGAACAAGAAAAAGTCCTCGTGGTTAAAGGCAATGTGACGGGTTCTCGAGGTGAGAAAGTTCGGAAAGGACTGGCGATAGTGTTAGGAAGCAAGATCGGATCAGTTCGTTGACAAATGAAATGTTGACGTTGAAAATTGAGGAAATTGAAATTCCTGGAAATTGAGGTTAGCAGTAAGATGCATTAACTGTTGGTCTGAGAAAATTTAATCGACACGATTAGATAGTTTTAGCGCGTCTCGTTTTGTCTATATTTGGTGTGAACGAGTTTATTAAGGCACATTTTTAATGGGTAAAGGCAGACAGTATTTGTGTGGTGATCGAGGAATATCAAGAATACATCATCTACATGAATGAACAGCGTGTAAAATGGAATTCATGCACGCAGGAGTGAGTAGAGCAGTTAAATGAAAAACCTATGCTTTAAGGTGGTGAAATAACCAAGCTGTTTACAGCTTCAGGAATCTAACTTTCTTGGCCAGATGGATAAGAAAGATCGATGACTGATCCTGGACCACCGAATCGATATGATATTAGTTTTGATGTTATATTGGTTAAAAATATCATTCAGGTTTTAATCGTTTACCAAATAGTCAATAAATTATTTAGTAACAAGATGTTAACCATAAAATAAAAAAATGTAAATGAGGTTAATTATTAATGCTACAATAAGTAATAATTTGACTGTATTCCTTGTTAAAGTTTCCTGATGAAAAATAAAAAAATTGACCGAAAACTAGAAAGGAAAATGTGAAAAAAAATTAACCTTTATAAAAACCAAGTCTCATTGGACTACACCTAATTTTAAAATAAGGCAATCAAATAGTCAATCAATTTTTTGTAACGAAATGATTTAGCAACAGGAGTTAATACCGGAACACAGCACAACAACATGCCCTTGTGATTTGATTTTATTCGGAAAACATTAAATTTATTAAAGAATTGCGAGTTTTTAATGTCAATAGAAATTTTAATAAACGTTAAAAGTCGCTGAAGTTTTTAATGTGCGTTCCAAGACACTCGTGGTAACTAGACAAACCGTACATTAACCCAATTATTAAAGCTCACCAGTTAAATTTTTTTACTAAAATGAAAAATAACAATCTAATTACAGAGTGCTTTTAAAAACTTTGAATAATTAATAACCTAATTACGTAAAAATCCTTGCAAAACATTTTCATCAATTAAAGTTTTTTATACATCATTACTTTTAGTAATAATAATAATAATAAAATCACTATTTTTTAAAATGTCTTTAATCTTACACGACGAATATATAATTAACGCAACAAATAAATAAAAAATAAGTGTCGACGTCTTTCTCTATAATTTATTTTCATTTAAAATTTTATTGTACAATATCTCTATTGCTTTGTTTAAAAAATATTAACCATAATAAATTTAAAAAAATTGAAATTGGGCATGGGCTTTTAGGGTTTTTGTCATTTGAGACGAGATTTATATTAAGAATAAATGACAGTAATGACACTTTTTTTAAAGGAATTTGCTTTTCAAAACCCCTCTTTCAATATATATCAATAAAGTTACTATGTTTTCCAAGAATGTATTCTGTTATTTTCTGTTTCTTAAGAAAAAATATGAATAATAAGTAGGTGTTTCTTTACGGTTAAATTTATTTACTATAAACAACAATTACTCTGGTCTCTAGTCATTTCGTTTCCCAAACAATAAAAGAAAACATTGGAAGAGTTTTTATCTCACATTTCGTATGCATACAGATATTGTAAAAGGCGTTCCTCCTATGTAATTTATTTTTGCGTATTATAATTTTTCTAATGGATCTCATGGGAGTGATTTGAAAACCTTCTAGCCCTAGGGGAGACTTAATTGTGACTTACGACACAAAGTAGACGACGAAAGATTACTTTTGGCCCCGATGGAAAGCGTCGGGTGCGAAATGACAACATAAAAGATGAAAGGTTCAGTATATATATATATATATATATATATGGAAATATGTGTGGAAGTGTTGAGTATTAGAGCGCACCTCGCCAGGGAAGAGAACGCTTTTTAGGAAGGTCTTTGTTTCAAGAGGAGTTCTCTCTTCCATTTTTTCTCTCCTTTTTTTCACGGCTGCTCTTTGGCTAAAATATGTTCTCTACATGGTGGGCGAGGAGAAACATTTCGTTCGATGAACGTAACAAGAAAAGTGACTAACCACCTCTTTTTCTTGCTTAGGCCTCTTTCTCGTAAGCAAAAGTTTTTTGCGTCGTGTAATAAATCCATTTGCAGAGCAAAGCCGATTTAAAGTTTTTCCATACGAGTAGATCCTGAAAATAAAGATGAAAGAATAATCATAATGAAAATTTAAAACGAATGAGAGAGAGAGAGAGAGAGAGAGAGAGAGAGAGAGAGATGTGGAGTAAGAGCGTTAACAAAGGGAATTATTATTAATAAATATTGTATTGTTTTTAAATTAAGTTTCAAATATATTGAATGATTTTCAATCAAGTTTCATTTTTCAGACCCACTTCACGGATTATGAACGTTTCTCCAGTTATATTACTAAAATATTTGCAATTGTATATAATAGAATTCTCAATTCCCATGAACATAAAATGGGACCCAGTTTTCAATTAAATTGCCAATATTTAGCCCAAATCGAAGCCAGAAACAAAGGAGCCGAGACCTAAACTATGCATTGTTAAACAGATATCCATTGATAAACTAATCCCGTAATTGGTTTAAACAGTGAAATTAGTTTATGCAGTCCGGCCATCATTTGACTGGTTGGACGGAACTTTCTGCATAACTGGCTTAGTTCCCCCTCTGGCCGACAAGGCCTACAACCCCGACTTAAACACTTAACGGTGGCTGGAATTTAGTTTGATGAACTAGGCTTAAGAGAAGCGGTTAATTGGCTGTAATCGATCCGATAAATGACAACGTCTGCATGGAATCTATTTGGAAAAATGAGATAAGCCGGTGGGCTATTTATTTATTTTGTTTGTCATTTGACCACCAAAACCATTATTGTGCCCCTTCCAGGACAAAGAAATATATATAAATATATACACAATTCTAAGCATATAAAAATATTTACTAAATACATAAATTTGTCACGTTTTTACAGATTTTTTATAAATTTTCATTTATAAAATTGTACATATGTTATACATTTAATTTACTATTCGGCCATATAAATAATATGATAGTTTAGCTTTAGCTTATATATATATATATATATATATATGTATGTATGTATGTATATGTATATATATGTATGTATATGTATATATAAATGTATATATATATATAGATAGATAGAGAGATATACTTTATTTACAAAATGAAAAAAATTGAGTTAAAAAATAAAAATTGTATATTATGACATGGTGTTAAAACCGTAAAAAAAAAAATATATATATATATATATGTGTGTGTGAACATATATACATACACAAATATATGTATGTATATATATGTATGTATATATATGGCTGACGGTTTTAACACCATGCCATAATAATACAGTTTTTATTTTTTTACTCAATTTTTTCATTTTGTAAATAAAGTATATCTCTCTATATATCTATCTATCTATCTATCTATATATATATATATATATATATATATATATATATATATGATAAATGTGTTCATTGAAGTAGCCAAAAGTTTAGTGCGCCAGTCTCACTTCTCCTTGATATCACACTGGTGTATTCGGTTCCCACTGTTGAATGGTAAATTTTTAGCCAATTTCCTCCCTCCAAAGAGGAAGCAAATTTGTCAAAACATATGTCACTTGATTTACTAATACTAATGAAAAATACTTATAAATTATTTTACATACCGTCATGGTAACTTACAAAATTGTAAAAATATTCATACCCCACAGCCTCTTTGTTTATATGATTACGACACTTTTTATGGCTGAATTATAAATGTGTAAGGAAAGTCCCCCTTTTTCATTGTAAATTGGTCAGACGATTTTTTTAACAATAAACCAGCACAGTTGTATTTTTGCTTACTCATTTCGTCAATATGTCAATTAAAAAATGTAGTCAAAGGGAATATAATCGTTTCAGTAGTTCTACGTTTTTCGGAAAGAAATACAATTTTTGTCTATATAACGTTTTTTTGTTCTACCCTTCATATTTTTATTTCAGAATAAATTTGATAATAAAATGGGAATATTATATATAATAAATAATATAGGGGGCGATGGTGGCCACAAAGGTTTATCCGTCGCCGCGGCGCTCATCACTTCATCATTTCAAGGTAAAGGTTCCAGTGCAGGGCCGCTGGATGGTATTTTGGCAAAAACCTTTTTTTTATACCGGCAATCGGCACCTCGATGTTTGATATAACTCTGCTGTAAAAAATAAAATAATAATATACAATAATATTTCAAAAATTAATATATATATATATACAAAATTTACTTTTATAAAATTAAAATCAGGAGGTGTTGAGATCGAGGTTTTTTTGGGAGATAGTGAACCTTATCTCAAATTTAATTCACTGTTTTCGTGGTCCGTTCGACCAATTAATATAACACAATTAATTACGGTTTTTAGTTGAGATGAAAAAAAGTTAATGAATATGGCAAAAGGAGGCAAAACTCGTAAGGTGAGGTTGAGATGGGGAGTTGATGTCCGAGAGGATCGAGGTCACGATAGCTCAGGTGGTAGAGCAGCGGCGTATCTAGCCGAAGGTCGTGTGTTCGAATCCCTCTCGTCCCATTAACTTTTTTTCATCTCAACTAAAAACCGTAATTAATTATCTCAAATGTTATCATGAAAGTTTTAGTTGGCAAGAAGGGATGGAATGTTTGACAAATTATCCTTTGCTCATGTAGACGAGTGGTTAAAACAATTTACGATTGATTTACTTATTTTTGCCAAAAGGTTGTAAGGGATTTGTCGATATTCACGCCCAGGACCACTAGAATAACAAATACGACTCGGATGCCGTATGCAATATGCATGTCAAAGCATATCAGAGGGATCACAATAATTTCTTGAATGTAGTTAATTAATTGATTTTTGACGGTCATAACTGTTTTCGCTTTCTTAATTTTACAAGTTTACTGTTAAGCTTCCTCTCCTTAAAATAACTCGCATTAGGCTAAAACACCAGTCTGCTGTTTAGGCGTGGTCGTTAGTTGATGTTGGTTATAATCGAGTGTGTGTCTTTTTTAAATATAAAAACTACATTTAACCATAATAACGATCTGCTTAGGCAGTAATGTTGGTATTGTGATAGGTAAGTCAGCTGTATAAATAGTATATACCCCTGAGTACAAATTGGTAGATATCACATTGCCCTGAAACAGAAGCAAGATTGTGAGAATAAATATATTAAAAACCTTCCTTGAATCGAGATCCCTAAAAAAGAAAAATAATTTAGTAGCTAGTACTAAAAATGATTTCAGGGCACCAGAACACACAAGAGTTCCATATCTGGGAAAGATACCAACTTACCTAAAATAAAAGGAAATCGATAATCAATTAAACTATCGGAAATTGGCAGCATGAATTAATGGAACAAATGATTTGAAAATATTTTGTAGTTAAGTTAAAAAAAATTTCAAAAAATTTTTGAAATCATGTAAGGACTACTAGGCTTTTAGACATAGTTTAGGAGCGATTATGTCGTCAAAGCTTAATATAATTTATTAATGTGTTTTTGATGTTTCTGTTATTACTTTTTATAAATTAAAAATCATTTAGTTTTCAAATATGGTAGATATAATAATTCTGTTATTTCTTGATCGGAAAAAACTGCAACACGAGTTGATAAAAAAACAATAACTCAAATCCTGCTGAAAATTAATATCTGCCGCTTTATTATTGAATAATGTATAAAGTGAAGTGTAATGATCAAAGACAATAGATTAAATTGATCGAAGTATACAAGCATAAACGCTTCTGACATCATTCTGCGAGGAATGAGGATGAAAGATTATTTCGTGTTTAGGCTGAAGGGTGAAAAAGATATATCGCTCCTTTCCCGCTTGAATTAAGACAACTATCGCATTTTGTAAGATTCCTACGACGGTGATGGGGCGAGGGGGAAATTGAGAAATTCCAAGACCTCTTACGACAAACGGGCGACACATGTAGGGTTGATTCACGTCATCGGAAATCTTATGTCGTTTGATTTACCACTGGAACGAACTTAACAATTGGGATAATGTTGTAATATTCGAGTAGATTTTCTTGAAAGCCTTTTTCCTTCTAACTTCCTACCATTCATTTAAATGTCACAAGGAATATAAACCTCGAGACCTATACAAATTCTATTTAAGATTGTACATACGTAGTTAAATCTTTGCAATATACAATTTAATATTGTAGTTTATTGAACGTCTTCCTTGTTTTTACACCGTCCTTTTCCTCTCTACTGCAAATTATTAACAACAATCATTGAGCCATAAAAACTTGATGTTATGATGTATATTGAAGTAAAAAGCCATAAAAATTCTTGTATTGACACTGCCTCATTGATAAAATTTTAAACGATTACATAATCTTCCTTACCAGTTTCTTTTTTTTTAATAGTTTAAGTTTATATAAACTGACAAAGAAAAGTGTCAGTTTATTTTTTGATTAAAGAATAATATATATTGGACGTTGGGGTCAGAAATTATTTGCTATGGGTAGTTCCTGAGGGAAAAATAATTAGTAAAATCAGATAAGTATCACATAGCAAAACCATGGTGTAAAATATTCCTAATAACATATCCAATTAGCTAATAATGACTATTTTACTATTTGATTATGATGATATTGATTCAATTTTACGAAAAGCGTTCAATATAAAAGAATGAACGGTTTGACAGATTGTTAGAGACGTTCTCACAAAATAAGTGCATAAGTGATATATATTGGTGGCCAGTGGATCAAACTTACCGGTGTCGTATGTTGTCATGGAATATGACTCACAGACACTTAGGTTTGGGCCAAGGCTCGTGGGGGCGTCCGGCATGTATGATGTGCCCCACTTAAATGAACGATGCATTCCTTGGGGCCATTTACAGAGCAAGTATAAATCCCAATGTGTCTGAGTATTATGCTTGAGTTATAGGAGTATTTGAGATTTCGGTGCTGATTTTCAGATGAGAAAAAGGGATTTTTTTAAAGTTTGTACTTATTAGAGTGAATAATACAAACTGAGCTAACAGTCCAAAGGAAAGATAACCAATAGTCCACCACTCTACTTGAATGAATGTTATGGAAGTAGAAAAGTATTTGAGAACGAAAGACACTGTAAATGCACCTTGGTTATTGAACTGAGTGTGTTCGGGGTTGAAATGACCTGTCTGTTTATTTCTATATATATATATATATATATATATATATATATATATATATATATAC
>CM077099.1:5180564-5193876 GCA_039619505.1 Cimex hemipterus | reverse complement strand
ATATATATATTACGTAGAGCGGGCGACCAGGACCCGAGGGGTTAAAAGCCTGGGTAGGCCCGTACCCCATCCCTAAAAGGTCCGGGACCTGGTCGGCTCACGAGTCCTGCATAAACCTATTGGACTTATTTACAATCCCCAGGATTGTGGACCATTTTATCCTGGGGTGTGTTAAAGTAGTTAAAGTGTCGTACGGATAAGAACGAGTATTGAACATGGAGCCCCAATGTAACGATGTGCGAGATAAATCATTACCTCAATTTTCATTTCCATAATTTTTCTTTTCATCTAAAGTCTGGCTGAGGTGGAAAAGCAAGTGCCACGAGCAAGATTTGTACACACAATTTTCGGCTCAACACGCTGCTTCTCTGATCGCTTGAGCTATCCGACACCAATACCGCATCTCAGCCTACGACATTTCGGATTTTTCCCATATTTTTGGTTACAATCTCGGTCGTGACACTTGCTTTCTCGTTTCAACCAAATATGCATTGAAATGAAAAGGCTTATCCGTTAAAATAATCCAACTCGTTGATTAGGACTAATAAAGGCTTATATGGATCAATTCTTAATGGTTTATGTACGTATATACTTGAATGTAAGTGCAAAATTGAAATTTTATCTATCGTAAAAATGAATTAATGTACAATTGTTATGCTCAAATTTCATGAAATTGAAAGGGTTTTATGATAACTATAAAAGTATTTATTATTAACCACGTATACGGCTGCTTCCCGCGGGAGGGAAAGCCATAACGGCATCTTTAGGATTGGACCTTTCAGTGGCTGCACGGTACTGCCGCACTCGACACCGCGCATCAGCCCGGGCCTACCTACCCCATTCCAGTTGATATATATGTATTATATATATATATATTCTCATTTCATTAGCGTATTTATTCTGATGAATTAGTAATTTGTATTATTTTACACAGGGGGTTGCTTTACCCTCTTATCCAGATATTGGAGTGTAATTCCAATGTATTTTCCCGGACAATTTATACAATTGATTTTGAAAATTCTGTCAGAATTTGTTACTGGTGTGGGATCTTTAATTTTGGAAAATGTGTTTAATCTATGTGTTAGACCATGGAATGGATATGTATGTTGGTTTGTCTGTAGTTCGTATATTTGACGTAGTAGTATTCGTAATAGTAGATAATGTTGAGTTGTAGTTGTTGATTATTCTATTAATTATGCATTTAGGGTAGAGATGGTTTTGGAGGATCTGTTTGTACATCTTTATGTTCTGTGAAGTAACCCTTTGGCCGTGTTTATTATTTCATTAAGAGAATGGTGAGATGTAAAGTTGAGAGAGCGATCTGTGTTTCTTAGTTTTTGATAGCAATCTGTGATTAATGTGCCATCTGGATGTTTTATTACGAGTGTATCTAAAAAGGTTATTGTTTTTGATTTCATGTGTAAATTGTAGGCATGGGCGGAAGCTGTTACATTTATTTAATATAGTTCGGATTTGATCTGTGGGAACTACTGTCAAAAAATCATCTACGTATTTAGTGGGAAGGGTTAATGTGAGAGGATGTCGTAGTATAACTGTGTTTAATAGATGTGTTATAATTATGTCTGCAAGGATCGGGCATAGGTTGCTATCCAAGGCTATACCAAATAATTGTTTGTCAAATTGATTGTTGTATGTAAAATATCTATTAATACAGCAATGTCGAACTATTGCTAAGAACAATTAATTACGGTTTGTAATTGAGATGAAAAAAGTTAGTGGCACGAGAGGGATTCGAACCCGCGACCTTCGGTTAGATACGCCGATGCTCTGCCACCTGAGCTATTCTGACCTCGATCCACTCGGACATCAACTTCCCATCTCAATCTCACCTTACGAATTTTCCCTCCTTTTGCCATATTTTAAATGTCGTGTAATCTCTTTGGATTCTCGACGACAATTGAAATGGCGACGGGGAGCTTTAGTGAAGTGTACTTCATTTTTAATCATGATTCACTGTTTTCGTGGTCCGCTCGACCGATTAATATATCACAATTAATTAGGTTTTTAATTGCGATGACAAAAGTTAATGGCAAAAGGAGGGAAAACTCGTAAGGTGAGGTTGAGATGGGGAGTTGATGTCCGAGTGGATCGAAGTCACGATGGTGGCAAAGCAGCGGCGTATCTAGCCGAAGGTCGTGGGTTCGAATCCCTCTCGTGCCATTAGGTTTTTTCATCTCAATTAAAAACCGTTATTAATTGTTATATATTAATTGGTCGAGCGGATCACGAAAATAGTGAATTATTGTTAAGAACGTTTTTGATAGACTTGTGTCTATCGAATATAGGGCCATTTATCTTTAATAAAGCTAGTATAAGAAAATCCCTACCAGGTGCGTGTATTTACTATTTTACATGAAATATGAGAATTTTATTATGGTACACTCAAACTGACACCTTTCATTTGTAATATTGTTCTAAGTCGTCTCCTTTAGAAAAAAAGTAGGATAATTATTGCACATTTTAAAGTTTATTTTTTAAAGAATTTGTATGTACAAAAAAGAGGTAAAATAAATACAAAATAATACCAAGCGGGAGCTTAGTGTACTGACATTCTGTTAAATAGCTTCATAAATTCGGCGTTTTAATGAGTAAATCAGTGGGGTTATCAGTGATTACATTTGGTCCACCTCGCCTCGCTAGGGGTTGGGTTTATTGTTCATCAAGGCTTGAGGGATTATCGTTCTTTCCCTCCCTTCGCGCACACATAAACCTACCCTCACAGTTAATTTCAACAGGGTTATATTTTGGGGAGGTTCAATACCAATTTGGGGCCAGTGGGTGGTCTTGCCCAGTGCTCGGGGGTGACAAATCATTATCATCCGAGAGTAATCCCTCCCAGGCTCATTTAAGACTAAAACGCCGCTCGGCGCGACTAATTGGCTCAAAGTGTCAAATCTTCACAGGGCCCTGGAGAAAGCTGGAATTCAATTTCATGATCCCTCTGCAGAAGCGTACATTTTCACGTACAAACGCCACTTCATTCCCTACCGATTTAGAAGCGGGAACGATTTAATTTTAAATGCTTTTTATTGGGAAAATTTTACTTAAAATAACATAAAATCTTGTTCAAAATGAATATAATGAAAAATGTTTGGTGTTATTAATAATAATGGAATAATATAGTTAAAAAAGATCACTGACAAATTAGGTTAAATTTGTTTTTCCAGTAAAACGTATTAAATCCTTAAAATCATACAGTAATTTACTTGTGTGTAAATTTTGATAATAAATTCAATACGTCTTCCTGCGATATGTTATCATATTCCGTCAACAATCCTTACAAAAATACAATATTTTAATAAGTAAATAAAATTCAATTGTTCAAAATAAAAATAACCCCAAAAATACAATTACTGTTTAGTGTTATTTAAAATAATGGAATTATTTTTTTCTTATAGTACAAAACAGATTCATTTCACATTTTATCCTAATCTGTGAAAATTTCATTAAATATGTCACTTTAAATATGTTTTTTTTAGTAAAAAATATATATTAAATCCTTAAAATCATGCAATCAAATAAAAATGTGTAAATTTTTATAACAAATACAATAGGCATTCATGTGAGAGCTTTTCATTTCCGTCAACAATACTTAAAAAATATTTTAATAAATAAATGAAATAAGTAAAATTTAAAATTTGAATACTTCCGATCAAGTGTCGCCACCTGTATTCATGAAGTCTGTACGTTCTTTTGCATTCTACAATAGTAGGTACTCCACGATCATTTTGGTCCGTCTATCCTTTTGAGTTGGCCTACTTTTTAAGAAAACGAAGGACGTGCTATTTCACAAAAAATTAATTAATTAATTTCAAAAATCCCTGAACCCACGATTTGCGGCTTAACGTGCAGCTATCACGGCTTTGATCCACGCGGACACCCATTTCCCATCTCAACCTGCAACCCTCGAATTTTTCCCTTTTGGTTTTATTTACAAATATCATCTAATATCTAATGTTCACGGGTTCGAATCCCATTCGTGGCACTACACATCAACCAAGTTCTTGGATAAAAAATAAATATAACTAATAATTTCAATTATGACTACGAATCCATACTTAGATTTATCAAAAATGTCGTTATGTATCTATTGTTATTTATTTTGGTTACGCTTATGTTCGCCATAATGTCAATAAATCAGCGGCACTAAGACTCAAAATGTCAATCAAACAGTTAGTGAAAATAAATAAATGCTAATTATTATTTCCCCAAAATAAACATCCTTATAGGTCTTTTTCAAAATACTTTTTTTGAGTTAATTTGCTCCTAAGTTGATTCCCAACATAATTTGGAGGGTTTTATAATTAATTGGAGGAAGTATTTAACGAGAGCGTTAAAAAAAAATTGCCCAGAGGAATATTTCTTCCCGGAGGGGTTGAACAAAATAACAATTATTTGACAGCATTTGAAGTTGGTGCTTTATTTATTTAATAAAAGTCGTTCTTGAACGAATTACACCGTGCAATCCAGGTTGATAAATTGCTAAACGAAAATGGTTGGGCACGAATGGAGGCCTTGAACCCAACGATTGCGAACCTGTGTCGAGTGGGAATCAATATTCATTGGAGACTGAAGTACTTTCATAATACTACACATACGGATAAACGGTCTTGATCGATTTTGGCGAAGGGGAAGGACTTAGACATAAGTAAATAACTCCCCACCCCCACATAAGTGTTATATCCATTTGCATATTTTGTCACGTTTAACTTTATTGCCAGTCGTGCCCCACGCCCATTTGTTGCGTAAGCAAGATTAAACAATTTCAATCACCTAATGGCTTCATAAGTTTGCCAGCGGCGGCAGAAATTGCTCTAAAATATAGCCGCGGACGGCGAACGCTTTCCAACGTCGGACGACGTTTTTGCCTGACATGAAATGACATAATCGTTTTTATCATGTTTATCGTTTTTGACGACGACTTTTTAAACATTTATATTTACTTAAACTATGAAACAGCTCTCGAGGGTTGGTTTTCCATAGATCATATGCAGGGTGTATCAACTTCACTAGTCCACGCATTTAATTCGGAAATGACATTAGCAAAAACCCAGGTTTATTTTTCTAGGAATCGCTTGATTTAACGTAGTTTTCTCATCCAGCTGAAAAACGACACTAAATTTGTGATTTTACATAAAAATTCCAATATTATTGTACAATCCGGTTCTAAATCTTATTTAATGCCACTTTTACTGAAAGGAAACTTTTGATTGGATCGACCATTCTGCGTTATGCCCCAAGAAAACGAATGAGGGGGTATTGAAAAATCGAGTATATGCCAATCCATCTCAAGTAATGAGTGTCCTAGAATTCGAACAATGGATTATTGTGTCTTGCAGAGAAATCCGCTCAGATATAACAGAAAATGCCACAAATGAAGACTCGCACAGTTAAAAGATAATCTTACGTCCCTTTTCCAGTAACTAGACGGGTGACTTCTTGTGGAAAACTGTTCTAATTTCATTCTACGCGCCTAATAGAAAACTGAATTTTAACTCAACGTAAAGGTATGCTTTAGTATCAAGTAAATATGTTAAAAAATGTATTTATTTTACATTACTTGCTTGAAAACGTTGGAAAATTTCATCAGGGATATTTTGTGTACAAAACGTATATTCAACCATCTTTGTAACGCATTAACTCAAATAACATATCCAAGTGAAACTACTGGAAGGCTAAAAAGGTTTCGCTTATTAAATAAGTGTAGGTTATACAGTTTGCATTATATTAAAATTTCATTTTATGTATAGTGTAACGTTAGAAAACGAAGAATTGGTTCAATGAACTAAAAAAAAGTTTATCCACTATTTGCCAGTATACTGTACATATATTACTCTCTCTCTCTCTCTCTCTCTCTCTCTCTCTCTCTCTCTCTCTCTCTTCCTCTCTCTCCCTTTTTCCAACTTTCTATCTATTTTCTTTTGCATATTTTGCTGCTTTTTTTCTTCCTCTCGTATTTACTGCTTGTGGTGTTAGGCAAGGGTTTCAGCACGATTCTGTACGCTCTGTACTTTGACGACCTTCCATCCGTTCCATATATAGCAATAATGGTTAAAAATTAAGGTTTACAATCCGCCTGGTATAATTGTTTTTGCTACCCACAATTTTATTCATTAGAAAGAATGCTAAGATATTTTGTTACCAATTGGTGTGAGACATTACCTTCCTACCTCTGTAAGGACAGCTTCACTTCTCTTTCATTGTTAAAACCTAACATCTTTCAGATTCCAGGCTTGTAATAATAACTGTGATAGAAATCATACGGTAGAAGATTTCCTGGTAGGCATATTGGCTATATCTACTCCTTAAATTCTCCGTAACCTCACCAAACCTTGATAAATGGCCTTGATAAATAAATCTCTTTTCAGCTTTGTTGTAGCTCCCAATCCTCATATAATTTCTTGCTACCGCATTGACGTAGTTTATTTAATTTAAAAGAAAGTAATTTCGCCCGTCTTGATCTATCTGAGTTGCGTTGGCTTCTAAACCTTCATTGTGAGGTCCTCCATTTGAACTGTGCTCTTTGGATAAGACAGAGGGATGGAATCTTTCTGTGCAACACGCGGTCAATTGAGACAGTTCTTCACTTCCTAGCTGTGTTCAATTTTAAGAGAGCCTATCTATTCGGGGTCTAATAAACCTCGGGTTCTTCATTCTCTCGAGGGCATAAGTCATTGAGCTGTTGAATGGCTAAGATACCCTGGCTCTCATACAGTTTTCTCGCCACCCCTAGAAACACAGATCCAGGAATTTAACTTTTAATTTCGTATACAACTTTCCTTCATTAATTACCATAATCATAAAAAAATTTAATGATCCGGACAAAAAAATCCTTACTTTTCTGTTCATTTATTTCTATTATATTTATGTTCTACAATTAATACACGTATATCCTGATTCGGTTTAATTTTCAATTTATACTATGTCCGACAGGCTGAGAGATTTAATTCCATGTTGTATATAATTTTATTAATATTTTAATAATATAATCCACGATGTACACAAAATAATAAAATGATTTCTATCTATCTATTTTCTATGTATTGTTTAAATTTATTACAGGGGAAAATTTCATTACTCTTTTCTTGTAAATACGACGTTTACGATATACCGTAAATTTTTTAAAATTAATTTCAAACAAAGCTTGTGTCAACTTGCGTGAATTCGTTGTTGTGAATGGTAAATACAAATATATAAATTTAAAAAAGATTAATCAAATTGCGTAGCTGAAATATTCTGAAACAATAATATTTTGATGATTCCTGGCACACTTAGGGCAATCGTTAAATTTAATCAAAATAATGTATTAGGTTAGATTGGTTATGTTGGAAATCAACAATTGACAAACGTTTGGAAAAACATATCTATACATGATATTATCACAATTTTAATGTTGCACTAAAACTGTTTTTGTTTTGTTTCAGAAGTGAGGAGTAAGGAGTGTCTTCCCCCGTCCGGTGACCTATCAGTTTAAAATAAATATATATACACAAATGGAACAATTCGAGTCGTCGGAACTGCGTCGCGTTTCTGGGGGGCAACACTGCAAAATGAAACACACGGCACTATTAACTTCCCCAAGATCCCGGCGTGCGCGCAACCAATCAACAGGGTCATTTAAAACTTTTAAAAAATAAATAAATATATATATAGATATATAATATATATCACATTTGAGGAACCTCCAAGGCTACCTGAATGCATAATAGTTTGTTTCTTTTAACATAATATTTTCTGTAAAATATTTGTCTGTGTACTTTAATATCTTTGCACTAAGGATGTTTAAGCGAGGAAACACGTCAAAACCACCTGACCTGTTTCTTTCAGATTCAAAATAATATTTCGCTTATTTTACTAACATTAATTTTCGTGAATTTAGTTTTTAGTATTTATTAATGGCGTATTTAAAAATTTTTAAAATTACAAAAAAAATCATTGTCTATTTCAGAGTTTATAAAGTTATTTGTATTATAGTTTTGTGTTTGTCTAGTCGTGTTTTATTCCATTTTGAGTGTTTATTCTTAGCAGGAACAACAAATAATAACAAACTTTCTCAATGGCACAGCCACGAAAGTTTTTTTTTTCTCTGCAATTTACCGTGGCTGTGCTAGTAATTACTAAAGAGAGGGAGTTTTGCTATTGTTGATATTTTACTAAAATTACAATTGTAAAGAGACAAAAAAATTGTTATACCTTCGTGTATGATTTCAAATTATCACATTGAAGGCTGGAATTAAATTTAAAAAAACAATGTTCGCTATTTTCTTATTATATATTTCAGAAGCGTAAACATATATATTTTTGATCAGCATAGATATGTATAGATTTTGATTAATAATAATAACTCAATACGAAAATGTTTATTTATCAAAATTTCTAATTTACATTGTAAAAATATTGAAGTTTTGTGGGATAGAATGAACCCCACTTGTAAATAATTACATTACGTGAATATGTCTAAATTTAAGGGACGCGTTGGTTTAATTGTTATCTGGTCGATTGAAAAAGTGTCCTTTGGAACGGCCAAACCAAAGACGACAAACACAAAACCAAAGAAATGCTCAAACTAGACCCGAGGGGTTGTTTTAACGGAGCCAAAGTGATCAGATTTTTTAAATAAATGTAAAATAAACACAGAAAATTTAAACACATCTTTTTTATCATTTATGAAAACTATATATATAAATAATATACATATTATATATACGAACTTTATTCGACCTTGTAAATATATAAAAATCATACATCTCTAGTTTTCACAATGTGCATATCTCGACGTGGTTTTAAGGATTGTTAATTTAAATAAAAATGAATTTAAAATACTAATAAATTGCTGTTTCAATGTGTCAGATTAAAAAATATGCTATTATTGAGTCAAGCCTAATTCTGAAATAATTTTTAAAACTTGAATGTTAAATATTATAAAGTTATTCAAATGTTATAATTGTTTTTTCATTTCATTCTTTGGCCTAAACTTGTTAAAGTGTTACCAATCTTTGCTAATTGTTGTTTTCTGCAAACTCATAATGAATATAATGATAACCTATGTTTACCTATTTTTGTCAACCTCAATAAGGTGTTTAAATTTTATATGTAAAAAATGTATGACTTGTATTGCCGTGTAAATGTGTATAGCTATAATAAATTTATGTTAATATGTAGTTACATTTTTATTTGTTACCAAAAAAGCCTTTTTACCTTTAATAGACATGAATCGAGTAATTGAACACAGTCATAGAAGACTTTTTCACCATTAAACCTATCATTAAGTCAATCAAATTCTAACAAATTCCCATCAGCCATTACTTTATTACTACTTAATACATGGAATATGTTTCAGACAGATGTAAACATTTATAAAATGTTTCGTAATTTGTAAAGTTAACGCTAGACATATAAAATACATGTATTCAAGCTATCTATTATTATTAAGATTATCCCATTTGACAAATTAACTTTAATTTATTCTTGAAAATGCAGCAATCCGCCTCACACACACACACACTCCCTCTCTCTCTCTCTTCCTCTCTCTCTCTCTCTCACTCTCTCTCTCTCTCTCTCTTTCTCTCTCTCTTCCTTTATTTATTTCTTTTTCCTAATTATTCATTATTATTAATTAATGGTTACAAAATAAATTGTCTCATTGACTACCAGCTCTCTCTCTCTCTCTCTCTCTCTCTCTCTCTCTCTCTCTCTCTCTTTCTTTCTTTCTTTCTCTCTCTTTGTCTCTCGCTTTTATTATTTTTTACGAGGTAACGTTTTATTCATATATTTCTGTTCAACTCAAAGATTAGTAAAGAGAATTTCATTTTGATCCATTTTTTTTTTTTTTAAAGAATCTGTAATTTCTGCTTTGGCAATAAACTTCAAATCTGACCACTATTTGCCAATCATTTATTTTCTCAAAAGAACAACAAAACTTTTCCATTTTCCGTATAATTTAATCGGTCCAAAACAATCAATCTTTTTTCTTATGTTTTTCTTAGTACATAAAAAATTGCCTTCTAGATAATGGCTTTTTTATCTCAAACAATACATAACTTATTATTACTTAAGTTAATTAATTGGGCAAAGTTATTGACTCACTCGGACCACGAAATGTGTAGTGTTAACTACTTAGTAAAAAGAAGATAAACTAATAACTTTTTTTTAAAATAGTGAGCCGTAAATTTTGCTCAACAACCTAAATTTGTGACAAAATTTGTCCAATTTTATAGATATAAAATGTGAACGTCAAGATCTTTTGTTTATTTTTCTCAATAATCCTTCATATCCCTATCCTATGCCAACCCATGTTTTTTCTAATTATTACTTTCAGGTCTTTCCCTAACGACATTTTCTCCAATTTTTCCCTTCGCGAATGCCCCAAATCTCACACATATCGTTTAATACAGTTCATTTTGTCAAAGGTTACAAGTCTTATTTTCATTTAATTTAAAATTACGAGAGAGATGTCATTTTAAGTTATCTGTAGCAAGCCGAGCAGCACGGCATTTCAGGCCCGAAAGTCGTATTTGCACCCTTGGAAAATCTTATGCTCCATACTTATTGTTCTTAGTTTAAATTGTATTATTTCACTTTAGTTTTCTTTTAATGTAATTTAGCTTAATTTTAGTCATTTGATAAAACAGAAACCGCAACAATAAGAATTTATTTCCGGTCCCAGGTATGTTATGCAGAGTGCTCACCACGTTTATTTGCCTATTACTCTTGTAGAAAGATTTTTTTTAGTTATGATAAAAGATAGTGAAAATTGTACGTAAAAGTGAAAAAATATTTTTCACGAGAAGATATTTTCTGGTCGAGCATTAATTTCCCGGTGGCCGCCAAATTTACGACATAAAAACAGACCAATTATTCTTGAGTAGAGACAGTTGATAAACGATGTATAGAATTCCATGTTAATTTATACCACAAAATATACATAAAGTATCAGCATCTTCATACAGCGTAAGGTTTTGTGATTTGCAAGTTCATAGAGGCAAAAACAGTTAATTCACTCCTGTTTAAAAAAAAAAGTTATTGGAAGCACTTTAAAGCTCGGAATCTCATGCAATTTTTTTTTCTGGGCCAAAAAGGTTTACGTATAAAATAAATAAAAACGTACCATTTTGCTATGCTAAATCCTAATCTTCTTAGGCTTTCATTATGATTGGATTGGCACACATGTGTACGGATATTTACTCATGTACCGAGTTGAGCATTTCTCTTCTCGCCGTCACCGACAATTCCAACTTTTGCTACTTGCAATGAATTACCTCGAGACTCCTCCACCAGTGTTGGCAGTCCGGGGACGGGCCTCGGTCTAATCCGACCATGCACCGGGGTTGGACGTCGGATGCTGTCAACAGAAATGTTAATGTAGCACCCAACCCAACCATTTACAAACACAACCCCAATCACACTCATTTTTAAATACATTCTCTTCTATTTACATCATTAATTAAATAATTGGGGTGGTAGTGGTATTCTTCCATCACCGAATACACATATTATACAATTAACCTAATTAATGGTCACAGGGGTACTAAGATCACGCCATATTCTTAACATTCATTTAGGCTAGTAAATACATTCGATTTTAACTCATGTACACAAAACACAGTACTATATGCAAAAAACAATCATTTTTTATAACTAACCTAACTGATGGTCAATTCAGTGTTCCACCATCTGCCCTCTCACACTACACTTCACGCTAATAAATGCATTCGTTTTGAACACATGCTAGAGATACAAAACTGTATGCAAAAATACTCTGTTTCTATTACTAATATTATAAGAATCGAAAAGCGGGACCCAAATAATCGCTGTCATGCTCATGAATTATCAATCAAAAAGGTGAGGCTTATCGAGAAGCCTTTCGGGAGCCATAAATGCAGGACACAAACGAGTGCTTTGCCCCCAAAACAAGTGTCCTTGGATAAACCTCCATGTCTCATCCGGGTGAGGATAAACAATTCTTCAACAGGTAAGATTATTTAAGGTCCTCTCATAATAACGCATTGAAACGTGAGAGCTTCTCTGCTGCCAATTGTCGCCGGAATCTTATATTTAAGGATATTTTGGTTATATTTTGTTATGGTGTTACTATCAGAATATTTTCGTTGGATGACGTTTGATTTTACTGTTGAGTGAACTTCTATATTGTATTAAAATAACCAACATCATTGAATTAAAATTTTTATTGGTCAGTGAAACTAATCAGTTCTAAACCTGCATTGGCTATTAAAAAGGTACTGGAGATAAAAATGTTTTATGTAATAAGATTTGTGATATTTTTGTAATTTTTAAAAGAGCAAAACTCTCATAATATAATTACCACAATTGGAAATATTACAATTTGTCAGGCAAAATAAATCTTATAATATAACTCTGAGGAATTTTATTTCAAACAAATCTTTTTGAAAACACGCAGCAATATCGTTAAACTTAATTCATTTAAAATTTTTCATTATACATTATTTTCTGCCCATATTACAAAATGCTTTTTTATATTTTAAATAGGTACATAATTTAACATAATTGTTAATTTGGAAATTGGAGTTGTATGTTGATTTCCTCTGATTGGAAACGGCTAGATGCGAAATTGCCATTGCCCTATTAGTTGCACCCTGTAACTTACGAGAACACTATCGAACCCAATCCAATCTAGCCCTTTGACAAGATAAAACGAAATGCAAAATGCTATGTCCGGTTCAGTGGAACTCTTAAACCGACTTGGCGTTTTATCGAGAGACTTTTTTATCCGGAGGAACAACAAACAAACGAAATTTTCCTAGCTGCTGCATTTCACTTTCATACAAAAATTGTTCTAAAGCCAATGTTTGCATTAGTATAGTCGTCATTGATATTCGAAAACCCATTTTTATGAAGAAAAATTTTACCCGAGGACTTCCCGTAAATATGCCTGTAAGGCTTTTAATTTCTTCCTCTTGAGTAGGATTTTTCTCCGTTAAACTGACATAACCTCTAGTTGTTTGCTGTCTTCTCGCAACTTAAGAGTCCAGTTATTTTATAGTGTGGCTCAGATTTATGCCACATAATAACTCCTTATTAGCTATTTCTGTTGCCAAGTACCTGAAATTCATTCACGGCTTGGAATCAATCAATCACAGAAATTGTGAATTATCTTGCAAACCAATCACCAACCCATTCATGTGCAATAAATTGAGAGAGACAGAGAGAGAGAGAGAGAGAGAGAGAGAGAGAGAGAGAGAGAGAGACAGAGGGAGAGAGAGAGAGAGAGAGACAGAGAGAGAGAGAGAGAGAGAGAGAGAGAGAGAGAGAG
>CM077099.1:5156819-5180164 GCA_039619505.1 Cimex hemipterus | reverse complement strand
AGAGAGAGAGAGAGAGAGAGAGAGAGAGAGAGAGATAGAGATAGAGAGAGAGTGAGAAAGTTAGAGATAAAAATAGATACGTAAATCGCAGTTATGTTTATCAATCATTGTTGCGTAAAAAGTTATGCAACTGTACCATAAATTCGTTCATTCTCGGATTACGCAAGCCAAAGAAATAAGAAAAGAAATGGATGAACGTATACAATATAAGTTACATCGGCTTTGGAATTTTGTTGGTTGCAAGATTATTTTGACTTTCAATCTGGCAGTTAAAATCTGGATTCAATTTAGCGAATACATTACTTTTTTTCATACTTGTCAATCTTTACAGTTTTGTCAGTGCCCAATATATATGTATGCTTTATCTTTTAATTGCTCAACTAATCGATATAATCTTTTCATAATCGTCAAGACATCAAATAATGTATTATATTAAAAATTGATAATCAACTGCACAAAAATGAATAAGCATATTTATAATTTGTTCCTATTTAATTAAAATAATCGATATACTTTTGTTGGTTGGATACACCAAATAGAAACTACAACCTAAAACCAAAACATTTGTGAATCATCATTTTTATTAACACATTAATCCTTAATCATAAGACGACGTTCTTAGAACCGCCGAGTGCCTAAGTGGTATCCACTTAGACTTAGACGATTCGTTCTCATAATACTGTTGCAAATTTTTGTTCTTTCCGTGGTTAAAGAGAATACAACCCAATGAAAATTGAGAAAAGTCGAGAAATTGGTTTGTTTAGAAAATGAGTAATCTTCAAGTTCTATCCTTAAATGAATCCGTTGCTAAAAACTAAGGTAACTTTTCTTTATTTTGCATTTTGTATTTTGGTTTATCAAATTAACAAGGAAATATCAGTTAGTTTAATTAAAATTATAGAATAAGAATAAATTACAAATATCTTTATTCATTTTTGAGCAGTTTATATAAAAAAACCGCCTTCTTGACAAAAGTTAATAATCCCTGTAACTTAATATTAAAGATTTGTAAATACATTGTCAACTGTTCGACGTTTATTTTGTGATTTGTTGATTTGAGATGCGGTCTGGTATGACATGGGTTTTAGAAAAATATTTTCTATATAGTGCTAATGTTCCGGTCTTTATTGGCCTCATCTTCAGGGCTCGAAGTTTTTATTTTATTGTTCTTTTTGAGAGTGCCCTCTCAATATGGCACATAAGAATGACACATCTACACAGAAAATCAGCACTTTGAGCCTTGAAGGTGATCTTAATAATGTTCAACACTTTGGCACTCCAAAGAAAATGGTTTTGTAAAACGTCACACCAGACCGCATTTCACTATTTCTGAATATTCATTGGCTAACGGTCGACTACGTAAATAAATATTATCATTACGACACTGTAATACTTTTTATAATGATTTTATTTTTAGAAGCGTGTGCAAAATTTAGCACAATTAGTAGTTTTCTGCCTGTTGAATGTTAACATTTACATTTGTAAGGATTAGGTCCTGTCTTCCTTCAGCAGCGTTAAAAGGTTTTGGAAACCCCTTGGAAAATCCCACAAAACACATTTGGCACATCTCTTTTTCTACTTAAATAGAAAAAGACAAAGTATCTTAAAGTTTAATGACTTAAATAAATATTTAATAAGCACTTTATAAATCAATTGTTTACTTATATTTTAAGCGACGCATAAAATAAAATGTCAAGTTAATTTATTATTTAAATTGGATGTGTTTTGTTAATGTGTGAAATGTGTAATCCTCTGGTCAGCAGGCTTGTATACTTCTTGATTCAAGACATCCATCTACAAGGCGACATGCATCTTTTTTAAATATTTGGAAATTAATCTTTATTTTTGACCAACTTTGGTTCTATGGTTATTAAAGATGTTGTACACGATCACTTAGTATGCAACATCTTGTAATTTGGATAAAATTGTTTTACGGAATATAGAAAATAATTAAAAAATAAAGGCTTTTTTAAAACCTTCTGTTAAATAGTAGTAAGTTTACATAATTTTTTTTTATAGTTGTTTGAAAACTTACTAATTTAACGCAATACCAAAGAACAGTATAAGCAAAAATTAAAATAAAAAAACTCTGATCAATCGGGGAACGAGTAAAAATGACCCTCATTTCCAAATTTGCTATTTGACTGGGTTGGGAAGTTACAGAAACAAGATGCCCATATGACCCAGACGAAGAATTACTGCTAATGGGCTGAACATTAAAGGGCGTTTAGTAACGAGACTTTCATTAAGGACTTGTAGTTTGAGGCAGGAACGTGGTTCCTCATTTCTCCTCCTATCTACGCAAACTGTATTTATCTTTAATCTAGTATCAAAGCACGTTTTCACTTTTAGTATTATTCTGTTAGTACTATATTTCACCTGCTTTCCTAATTAAATGGTAAGTTATAAGTGAGCAGGCCACTTTCTTAATATCTCCCCGAGTCTGTTCAAATCGCAGAGATTTAAACTTGGAAGGAGGAGAACTTGGTGGCCATGTACAGTCAGAGTTGCACTGCATCCCCTCTTATTATTAGGAAAGAAACCTTATATATTGCCTCCCTAACTTGACAATTCAAGGCAAGCCGCAAAGAAACATAATTTTCTTACAACGCATAATATCTAATTTATTTAATTCAAGTAGAAATTTTTAAAACACTTTAGTACAAACTTGAAACAATGATTATTCGGAGATCGTGAGATGGGCTGTGGGGTGACGTAGAATAGTTAAGAGCTGGAAAACCCTAGACTTAAAAGATAGCGAACGTAAGTATAACAAGTTTTTTAAATAAAATGATATTGCACTCTCAACATGATTCGCAAGAATGGCACAAATACACAGAAGATACTTTGAGCCCTGAAGATGATCTCAATAAATAATATATTTAAATAATAATATATAATTCAATAATATATTTTTATAATAAAATTTTAGAATGGATGTAATAGTAGTTGCCTAATGATAGTTGAGAATTAAAAAATAAGAAAATAAATGTAGGGTTCAGAAAAAACATTTTCTTTATCGTGCCAACGTTCCAGTCTTTATTGAGATCATCTTCAGCGGGCAAAGTGTTTGTTTTCTGAGCAATTGTGTCATTTTGTGTGTCGGGCACTCTTATAATCATTAGATCATTCATCCGAATAATCATTAAATAAATATACACCACACATTTAAAATAATGTATAAGTGATAAAATACATATTTCATTCACAACTGTTTCATAAGTATATTTCTTTTCTTAGTTTTTAATTCTCAACAACCATTAGGCAACCACTATTATATCCATTCTAAAATTATTGTGCATGCTAGTTTTAATTGTATACTTGGTGTCCTTTTTCGTTGGAGCGGCTGAATTTCTGTTCGGCCCTGTTCAACTTCAAAATTTCAAATACGATCTTATATATCGTGACACATCATTTTAAACGACTTTCTACAACGGTGGACTCGGATTTTAAGTTGATCGAACTTGTCAAAGTTATGCTAAATAATTTGAAAAAAAAACGCATTTCGTTTGTTTCCTTTTTAATTAAAATCGTTTACTTCTTCATTGTAGTAAAGTTTAAATGCCTTTATTGTCTACATTCTGTCATTGTTTGTTAAACGCGCAATATAAATCAAATCTTAATTCCCTAAAATGAAATTTTATGATCGTACCTGATGTTCACCTTCATTATTCAATTCAAAATCAACCGAAGTTTGCATTTTTCATGCAGGCAGTTGGGGCATGAGATGTGATTAATAAATAGAAAATCAAACATCTCTTTTCTTTTCAAAATTTTAGCCCTAACTTTGACATTTTTGAGCAATTTACCATCAAATGGCGCCATTGTTTTTAGACTAAATCATCCTAAGAGAATAATCTTATTTACCATGATCCACGTTACAATGACGGCGACAACAAACAGAGGCTGCACTCAGAGTGGTGTTCTGTCGGGGAGCTTCAGAGCAGAATTTTGGGGATGTCTATTGATGCCATGACCCCTAAATTCAGTTTTTACACAAATGAATTGATAAATATACCTTGTACACTGTGAGAAGGGGATCGGAAGTAATGCCGACCATATCTGATTTACCGATGGCAGCAAAACGAATATTGGTCAGTAGCTAGACATAAACCAAGGTGTAGAATTCATATAATCCTTGGTCAATATACCACCATCTTTCAAGCGGAAACTGTGGCTAAATAACATTGAGCCAGAGAGATAAAAACGTAATTTCTGCATGCGGCGGTAAAGCCCAGTTCAGGACTGCATTAAAGCCCGGCATAACTATATAATCCGTGCTAGTAATTGAATAATCGTCGGACTACTAACTGCGGACTCCGGATGCATGTCTATAAACTCGGAGTGGCAAAAATCAAGCCTGCGTAGATATTGCCAAGTAGAAGAAAAACAGAAGAACACGTTCTCTATGGCCTATGAAGGCTGAGATTTCTAATCCTGGGAATGGAAAAACCAGAGCATGAAGGGAGCACATGATAAAACTTTGGGTCTTCAAAAGCCCCGAGCTTAACGGGAACCTTAGATAAAAATGGAGATGCACAATAGACCAAACCTAAAGAGGCCGGCTCCTGTATGATGTAAGTAATTTAGTTATAGGTAAAATAATTTTAAGACTACCATGATCACCTACCTGTTAAATTATAATGTTAAAAGGTTAGGCCGGGCTGGTTTCACTTCCTCATATTTTAACCAATCATGGTAGAGAAAAAGATATGTATGTATATATATATAATATTAAAAATTAAATAGGAAACCAACTTGGAGAGACCTTATGCTTTGACGTAGGATAAGTAAAATTCAAGGAAAATAAATCCCCATTCCCTCCTCGAAGCTCACCTTCATGAGCGAAAGCCCGAGGAGGAAGATAAGATCAAAAATGTTCCCCTTTCAATGGTTCACACCCAGTTTTTAGTTGGGCGTGATTCAACAGTATAGAGTATCCCTTTGATACGGCGGTTTGGTGAATGGCTAACAAATGCACAAAATACCGTGTTTTTTAAAGACTTGGCTATTACAGCTGCGCTGCCTTTTATAATGTAAAAGTTACATAAACATGATTACAACGTTAATTAACGTCATGAAAAATCTCCTTGCGATATTAGAAATATAAGAAGTTGGTAGGTTGATGTGACCTGACAATTGATTTTGTCTGCTGTTAATTTTGTTGATAAATTCGGAGATTCGTTCGGGAATAATTAAGCCTTGTTTCAGAACTGTATGAGTTCATTTTATCGCGTTACTGGTTTTAAAAAGAAGCACATTTAAAATTTAATTGAATAAAATATGAAAACTTCACTTTTAAACCTAACTTTAAATAACAAAAATGAGTAACTGAGTCTTCAAACACTAAGCAATAATTAAAATTTGAATGCTTACTTTTACAAGAAATAGACAGCGTAAAAGAAGATATGATTTTATAATTTCTACACGTCTGGAATAATGCAACCGAAACGTTTATTTTCTTCTCTTTTAATAAAAGTATATAATGAAAATATTGGGATAAAAAAAGGTTTATTTGATTTCTATTTCACAATTTTCTTTGTATATTCAAATTAGTTTGATTTTGAGATTCTACCAATATATTTTGTGATGTAGGAAAACAATCTTTGCTCTGAGATTGACGTTAGTATCGAAGTTTTCGTCAGATAACAATTTTAATCCGGTTCTGTTGACACAACGGTAGAATTAATTAGCTCTTGTTAACGAACTTCGCAAATTAAGTGGTGTGTGATAACAAATTGGCGTCACTCAATAACACTATCAGAGAGTTAATTTAATTAGATATTTATCATCTACAAACGTATAAACTATCATAAAAGGAAAATTTGCGAATACAAAAATTGTATCGGTTGTTGTCGGTTTTTTTCTGATTAAATCGTTATATGTATCGACCACTTTCTTATTGTAATAAGGACTTCGTTATGTTTTTCGTGGAAAATACAAAAAAACAAAAAACAAATTCAGTCGTTATTGCCTATTTTAAGGTTGGAAAAGAGCCATTGGAGCCTGTCATTTTCACAGCTGTGCACATACTTATGCAGTTAATGCAAAAAAATATAAGTAATAGATCTTATAAAACAATTTTAAATATGTCTAAAACTTAGGATAATTAAGTTTTGAAATGAAGGTTTCAATTTCTTTGAAAACCGACTCAGTCCCAATATTGCCAAAGTAACACCATGGCAACATTATCTTCTTGTAATGAAAAACAGTATTTTTTTAATCAATAAGACTTTCCTAAAGTGCACTTAAGTTCATTGTATTTTTCTGAACATTACAATTATTTCTTTCAATTAATTATTCTTTGTATGTAAGGTTTTAGTTGAGATAGAATAGTCATTGTCACTAGCGGGATTCGAACACACAACGTTAGGCTAAATACGCTGCTACTCTACCACTTGAACTATTGTGACATCCACTCGGATCCCAACTTCCCAACTCAACCATTCCAATTTTCCCACTTGAGCCATTTTTAAAAGAGTTGGTGTCCGATAGGATCGAAGTGACAATAGTTCAAGTGGCAGGCCAGCGGCGATTGACAGCAAAACGTAAATGGGTTCAATTATTATTTTACATTATAATATGTTAAACCTTTACCTTTAAACCGTCATCGATTTCCATAGCCTTAACTCGGTGAATTTTCCCAAGTTAGTATTATGTGAAATAATGCAGACCGAAAATCAATTGTTGTTTCAGCTATAAGAATAAAATGAGTTTTTCTTATACTAAATTCGTGGATAAGGACGAAATGTGGAAATTATAGTTGAATGTAGCATTCTGTTTAGTAATATAACAAATAAATTGTTCATCAACACATAAAAAATAAAATTAAAGATCATGTTTCTAATTGTGACAATAGATCGAAAAATCGTACTGGAGTACGTTCATTCACTAACAAATTGGTATCAATTTGATTGTTTGATTAATATTGTAATAATTAACAAGGACTCTCGATTACGCAGAAGAAGAATAACGAGTTTCTTGATACTAAAATTAAAAATAATATTTGTATCTCACCAACTTTTTCAAAATAGGTTTCCAAAGCACCCAGGATTGTGCCAAAAACGCCAGAGAAAGGCCGACATCAGAAAAGCTTTTCTTCAGAAAGTGTTTTTACCTTCATGGCTTCATCTCTTATTTCCGAGCTTTAATAATAATTTTAACTTTCAGAAAGATATTGTTTGCTTAAGTTTAAGTTATGAAAACTTAATTCGTGTTAAAAAAATACTGGTTTTAATAAAGAGAAGACAGGCTCCAGTTTAAGGTTCCAGTGTTGCTGTCATCGGCAATGGTTATCTTCAAAACAATTGCAAACCCATCAATTACATACTTAATTTTTCAAATCTGTACACATAATTAAGATTGTTTTTATTGATTGTTGGATTGACTGTTCAAAAATGAATTCTGACGTTGGCCATAAAATAATTCGAAAACGAGATAATAAAGCTTGCGAAGATCCAGGTTATTTACTTTTCTGATATAAAGTTGAGTGAACATTCTTTAAAGCAGTCCAATTTACGTGTTATTCCTTAGAATAATTACAATTGATAATACTTCTATTTTTTTTCAATCCAACTTCACATACTATGCTTTACTATATTGAACTTGGTAATTTAAGAAATACTAAAAACACAATGTATATAAATCAGATATCAATTTTATTTGTAATACAAAATATGTGTACATATTTTTGTAAAAAATCGGTGCTGTTTAATAATACAAAGCCTTTCCTTCGAGCTTCGAACAAAACGATCCCAGGGTGGAAGTGGCACAGAGTTTAAAAAGATAGGCGGTGACTTCTACAATAGCCAAGTCATGAATGGGCGATTCGAAACGACCTTCAGGTTTCTTTTCTCCTCTCCATTTGTCCTTAACAATAAGAAGGGGTTCGTCCTTCGTATTTTAGGACACAATGAAAAATAAAACTACAAAAGGACCACTTTTGTCAAAGCTGGCCTTTTTTTTGGAGTAAATTTATTTTTGGCACAAACCTTTCGAGTTCAGAGCGTAGGCCGACGATTAAGAATATTGATTCAATTTAGTAAATTACTTTTTAGATATGTTCCAAATATAATTTTTAAATTAATATATTTTAGTTGGTCTTAGCTGACCAAAGACCAATTATTGAAAGAGATTTTATGAGTTTTAATCAATGTGTAGTTGTGATGAAAATATTAGTGAAATCGGCGGGACTCGAACCATCAGCTCAATACCGGACGCTTCCCCAACCACTTTAGCTAGCGTGACTTCGCTACCCCCGGACACCAACTTAATCATCTTAACCTACAACTTTTTCAAATCCCCCTCAATTTGCTTACATTCATATTACCTGTAATCATTTGGATACTCGAGGAATTTGAAGTGAAATACAGATCGTTCAGTGATTATTGTATTAAAATATTTTATGGTCTACGAATGTTACGTTAAGTATTATTAGTTTGTTACTATTTCATGCTGGAGAAAATTCGCGAAACTAATATGTACTATAAATAAAAACGAAGGGGTGGGATAGAGATAGAGGATAATAAATAGAGAGATAGATTAATAAAAGAAGTACGTAGATTGACAGGCAGATAGAAAAATAAATGGATAGAGACAGAGGTATGTGCGAGCAATAGAGAGGGAAAAGATGAAAACGAGACAGTGAAAAAAAAGAGAGGGAGAGTGCGCGAGATAGAAAAAGAAGGGGATACAGTCATAGAAAGAAATAATAAAACAAAAATTAGAAATGAACGTTATTTATCCCGAAGGATAGCTAGATAAAATAAAAAGACTTTGAGGGAGAATTTTTATATAAGAAGTGTTAAAATCAACGTTTTTAAATGGTAGAGAGAGAGAGAGAGAGAGAGAGAGAGAGAGAGAGAGAGAGAGAGATTGTTACAACATTACATTCATCAATTCATCTGTATTAAACAATTTGTTAGTGATGATAGTTTAGTTTAATTAGTTGATATGAAAAATGAATTTTTTATAATATAAAATAAAATTAATTTGAAATTATTTGACTTCATAAAAAATAAAATTTGACATCAATGTTCCATAGGAAATCTAAAAAAGTTAGCTTCCTATTGAGTGTATGGCATGCATCGAAGAAATGCAAGAAACTAAAAAATTTTTTTTCAATTTCTACATATTTCAAATTGAACACATTTCTTAGCTTGTTACTAATTTTGTGGTAATACGATACTTTTATGAGTAAATTTTTGAATTAATTATATTGCAAGAAAATGGTAATTATATATTTCTTTAATGGTAGAATTTTTAAATTAGTAAAAGATTTTTAACTTAGATTTATTGGCGTTATCCTATGATACATTTTAGCTGATTATTTCTACTGTTTTCGTCTGATATACGTGTTTCGGTTTCTTTTTATCTTCTGTGTGTCATCAGTGTCACGTAGACCAACAAGCCTTAATGTCAAGAACCTAAAACAAATCTTACAGACAAAAACAGCGTCCAGACCATATAAAAATAGGCCATGAAAAAAGTAACTTCAAAGTATTCGTTCACGTTGATTATTTATTAAATAACCACTTGATGAGTTAAGTTTGTGATCAAATTCCATAAACACAAATAATACGTTAAATTTAAATCAAATATTTAATAAACTTACACAAAATCATAGCAGATTTATGGGTTTATTTGTTTATATTTTAAATCATCCATAAATCAAACACATAGCAATGTTTTTAATTTACTTTATTATTTTACACTTTTGATTTGGTAACGTGTTACACCTTTTTCCTTGTCAAATTTATGCCCTGATGTCACAATAAATTGTTTATTGAGGAAAATAAACAAAAAGATTAATTTATCACAATGTCTATAGTTCAAAGGTTAGCCTTTGACTACCAGTAGACGCCTCTGGGTTTAATTTTAACACAGACCAGAGAAATGGACCGTACGAAGGATTAAGTTAATTTATAGATCAAAGAATGCGTGGCTACGATCAGTCCGTCAGTCCTGTGGTGGAATTTAACCAGATTTGTGGCCTGAACATTGAGCCTGGAGGCCTAATTTGAAATGACCTGTAATTCCCTCTTCTATCTGAATATTCGTGTTAAATAAGTGGAAATACAAGATGGATCCGTAATCCGTCAGGGTTTGGTATTTATTTGTTTTCAAAGATAATTTTGTTTTAAACATGTTTTTTTATCTCCGAGAAAAATAATTATAAACCAATCATCAAATTGTGTGTCGTTATTAATTTTTCTCTTTATTTTCACGTTATTTTTCATACTGACAATCATGCATGAGTACAGTTAAAACATTTCAATCTGTATTTCCGTCGCAGAGAGTGCAGATCATTATAATCGGTAACGTCCGAATTGCAGGTTCATCACTCCCCAACTTACCCAGAGAAATTCACAATGGGTGTAGTCGTTATTACTTTATTTTAAAATTTATCTTTTAATTTTGAGTTCGCAGCAACGTTTATAGGTCACAAGTTCGAACCTCAGCGGCTGTGAATTCGACCTCTCTCTCTCACCCCCCTCAAAAAAAAAAAAAAAAAAAAAAAAAAAAAAAAAAAAAAAAAAAAAAATGAATAAGAGACCACCATAATACTGAGTGGCAGTATGAACTTCATAAAAAATATTATTAATAAAATCCTTTTAATTTTTTCATTTTAACAAATGTTGCATATGGTACAGATTCATGGTCATTCATATGCTTGGCGTTTAATAATCCTTCTTGACCATGTTATATAATTGCAATTTTTATATCCGTTTTATAATAATCTACTTCATTGTCTATTTTTTCAAAACATCACATTTTTTAGAACTCACTGCTACATTTTATTATAATATTTATTTTCATTGATCAATTTTTATTAGGGAAAATTAAATTATTTTAAAAAAATCGATATTTCATTTTATTATTTTTTCCGTTATTGGTTGGTAACATACTTATTTTTATCTTAAGATTGTAATCAATTTTTTTTAACCTTTAGCTCATTACATTAAAGTTTATAGTCCCTACTCCTCTTTTAGTTACATTTGTTTTTAAAGGTCTACTTTTATGTTTTAAATGGGTTGCCTGAAGGCAAATAAACCATATTATCCTTTTATTTTTCTGTTAAATCGGTGCGAGAACACCTGGTTCCTCTCTTAAATGTTTATTTTGGTTTCCTTTTTGTCAAGGCCACATCGAAATAAATTTCACAAATTTAAAAACTAATGTCAGTTTTGTATAGGTCCACGAAATTTGAAATTAATCTTTTTCTTTAAATTTGTTTGTTTTTTTATTTTCGTTCGATTTCTTTTACTAATATAAAAAACAAAATTGAATTTGTTTAACAGATTCTATTTCTACATTACTTTAAATTTATGAATGATTCTATAAGTTGAGCTGATAGTGGGTCCGCCTTCACTCGCCGACTTATTCAACTCCTCAAACACGTTTCGGCACCGCGCCATTCTAATTTTCTCTTTTCGCTTCTCTAACTGGAACAGACTGCAATACAAATATTAAAAATATCCGATCATTATAATAACAAGTATGCATTTAATACGCCACTTAAAAAAAGGACGAAAACACGATGGACTGGAAAACTTGGAGATGATTTACAAACAAATAACCCGTAAATATAGAAAACTAGAACAGAAGCACTGCATAACAAAAAACGCAAACCTTTAGAAGAAGACAACATGGGACAAAGAATAACGGACACAACCACAGGCTAATATGGAACATGACCACGCCCTTTACCACAACCGCCTCTTGCGACAACCGACGCACCTAACCACGTGCATTCAACCTCGCCAACTCACACAAAGTGACCGATATTTCATCACTGAAGAAGGCGCAACGCCACCATTTATCAATTCTTCCAACTTTTCCTGCTGTCTACACTGTTCTGTAAATAATCGCTTATGTATCAAAAGCTGAGCATATAAGTGCGCCGAGGAGGATCTCTACAAAACCTAAAAGCGTAAAAAAAATTAACTAATTTCTTTATTACAGTTTTGAAGTCTATTGTAATAACCTGTTGAGAGACACGGACGAAAAGTCATAATGACCTTCCGTTATCTTTTACATTTAATCATAAATTGCTGCAGGATGTGTAGCGATTTGGACTCAGAAACGCTTTCGTGCCAGGCAGTGTGTCCAACATACAGAGAAAGGTTGCTCAAGAAATCAATTGCAAAGTGCATTACTTAAATTCTTATAAAGAGGGAGTGGGAATGCCAACCGATTGGTGAATTGCAGGTAAGCAATGCAGTAATTATTTAGGTCGCTTGTGCTGACTTTTAGACGAAACAATCGAATGATACAGTATTCGGTCATTCATGAACAAAAAATTTAAATCCATCTCGGCCTGCGTTTCTATTGTGTATATTGCATATATTTAGTGTGAGAGGGGCGATAGGGGGAAAATTAATACTCACCATCGACGATCGTTTAAATAAGTTGGTGTACGTAAACCTATCTGTACGATTAATCGAGTGGCGACTCGATCACCCCAAATGTTTGTAAATGGGAAATAATGAATTTAAACATGTCTAATCTTTGTAGATTTAAACATGTTGAAATGAACTTGAATGAGATATTAAGTCAAACTTTCAAAATCCAAAGTTTGCAGAAAGTCATAGGTTCTGTTCTGTGTGTAGGTACAAAACATGTGGCTTGAAATTGTTTCGTATCATACTTTAACAGATGATGTGTAAGAGCACATACGATCTACTCATCTTCACATCTTCTGTATAAACCAGTCTTTGCTCTTTGCATCATTTAACTTATGACCACTTACATACTGAGCTACTACATGCAATGTTTTATTCCTCATCTCGGCCTACAATGTAAAAAATTCACTTCCGAATTTATTTGTCGAGAGTAGACTATTTTCAATATGATTATTACAGGCTATTATTATTTATAGTTATCAGCCAATACGTTTGACTCATATATAAATAATTAACGAGATTGGCGATCACTTATAATTGGAAGTTTTCCATTTTTTAGTCTAAACTTGGGTTTCTAAACTCGTTTTATTACAAGTTCGTTTTATAGATCATTTTATTTGATTTACTTTTTAAAAATAAAAGAGCCATCTCATCCTAATTCTATCTACTATGCTTTTATATTATTATTTAATTTATTTTGAAATATTTTTTATTTTTTTACTTTACTATTTATTAATAAATCAATTGTTCAGGGAATACCTAATACATCGAATATATTTTTCTATACTGCCTGTTTATTTCAATGTATTTTATAACTTCTTTCTTATTGAAAACTATGCTTTAAATCAATTGTCAAATCAATAGTAAAAGTAATAAGAATTTTAGATATTGATAGAATAATGATCAAAGAACCCCATGATTAAAAAAAAAATGGCAGAAAAAAGGGTTTTTTAATTTGTAATATCGGTATAGCATCATTTTTCACAAAGTAATTTTCATATGTTTGCACACTGAACAGTGTATATTGTAAGAGACTATGAGATTTATGACAAATTTACAGCTTGTTAACATGAAATAAAAAATAAACCAAATACCTATTTCTTTTTGTTGTTTTTCTATTTCCTTTTTTAAAATAAACTTAAAAGGTTTTACGTTAAACAACTTGTTTTTCTCTGGAAAGGTCAGAATCGTTATTTCAACGAGTATCCGTTAATAGGTTTCTCCAATTCCACATCGCGTTAGATTTTGCCCGTAAGGGAAAGAAGAATTTGTTAGTGGGTGCCGGTTGCTTACATACAATAGCCGGGGAATACAATCAGGCTGAGAGCCCCGGCGAACCGGGTGGATGTTGCCATTAACCCTCGGGATCAACCACTTTCTTACCTCCTCTCTTTTTATTGTTCAGACACAACTGCCAGGTGCACGGCCAATCTCGGCCTTCCGCAAATTGTGCAGTTCAAAACAAGTGGCTTCCCGTTAGTTTGGTGACTCTTCTTACCGCCGGTGGTTTACATTTAATTCCGTTCCTGATTTAGATATATCTTTTAAAAGTAAAAAATTTATTTAATTTGTCTTATTTCAATGTTATAATCCACAATAATTTTTTTCCTTAAAATTGCTATAACGCAAACTTTTTAATTAATGAGTGAGTGGTAAAATCTTCTGCAATAAAGTAAACATCACATTATAGGTACAATAAAACATATTCTTAAAATGTTAAGTTGTAATAAACTATAGTGTTTAGTTCTTTAGACATATAAATGCATTGTTGCTTTATAAATGAATCTTTTGTTAAAACCGTAGGCATGGTTGGGATGGTTATACAAAAACTAACTTAACCAGTAATGAAAATTATATTCCATTATATTAATTATATTCCATTTTTGGCACGCCGCTTTGAAAATTTTTGTATTTCTACGCAATAGAGTCTAAGTTTCAACTGAACGTATTATTCATAATTTGATAACAAATATCTAACAAAGATATTGTCGTTATCAATTTACTTCAAATTCCAACCGCGTTAGTTTTTTCCTAGTAACCGTCAGACATAAAATTATTTTATGGCCGTAGTATGATAGCTACCAAGATTGAATCGATCGATAAATTAATTATTAAAACAGTAATTTAAAAACAAATCAGATCCCTGCAGGAAAGCATGAGATAATTTGAATTCAAAATTAATTCTGTGTGGCGTTTAGTGACTTTTAGTCAATGATTATTTGGAGATGGAGAGTTTAAAGGCAACGGTTTGATGATAAGGTATATATATAGATTAATATTTGGTGTTTAGTGTACGATAATTAATGATTATTTGGAGATGCGACCTGGCGAGACGTAGGCTTTAGAAAAACATTTTCTTTGTCGTCCCAACGTTTCGATCTTTATTAAGATTATCATCAGGCCCTGGGATTTATAAACATTGTTTCAATTTTAGCAATACACGTAGGATTTGTAAAAATTAATTTCTAGCAATGTATAATTTCACTTTTCACAATGATCAAAAATGGCACGCTCTGATGAAGATCTCAATAAAAATAGAAACGTTAGCACAACAAAGAACTTTTTTTCTTAAACTACGTCACACCAGACCTCATCTCACGATCTCCAAATAATCATTATTTTGTTCTGTTCACTTCTTCTTCTCTGTCCTTCTTTTTTTCGTTTTCTATGAAATGTACAGCTATACCTACAAAATGCAAATATAATTTTGATAAAGAATAATTGGCTTGAATTGTCATGAAAGGAGAAGTAACTCAGTAGTGACACTCCAACATAGATAAATCTAATTTAAATATTTGTCACTCGGTATCTACTTGATTTAAAATCAAATGAGGATGTTCATATCATGGTAAAGGGTATGTTTGGACCCTTATAGGAGCACTTCTAATATGATAATGCTCAAGATCAACGGAAAACAGAAGAAGCGGCTTGGCGGTGGTTTGTTAACCGCATTAGTCACATTTTTCACAATGTAACCAATCGCAAATCCAAGTGTTGCCAGCTCCTCTTTGATGACTTTTGGATCGGTGCTGCCGTAGTGGAGAAAAGGAATAACGAATACCAGTTTTAGGGTATAATAATATTGAAAATATTGCCTCTTTGTAAAGTAGACAAATTTACTATATGATTTAATTTTCAAGCTTGTATATTCTTCAATTGTGTTATCACAACTAGGGATTTTATTTTTCAACTTCATACGAAACATAAATAAAGAGGAAAGTTCGACTTATTTCAACCTGTTAATATTTAATTGTCAGCATAAACATCAGTATTTCGTATTTCATAAACAAATTACTTTAGGAAAGCTAACATTGAAGTACTATATAAACCGTTAGTTTTGAACTAAATTTCAAAGGCTAATTATCAGCGGAATGAAACCAATGTATCAGTGACGTTCGGGACGGATGGGCTGCCGCTCGGAAAATTTGTGGGAATACAAAGCTTGGTCTATAACAGATGAGGCTCTTCATGCTTCGCTAACTCCTTATTTCCACCAAACAGCAGGCCCGCCCTGGAGAAAGGGCGTCTGAAGTCTTGGCATTATTTCGTTCCACTTCCTCTAGTGTCCAATGAGTTAGAAATTCAGAAGAATTTCCAACCCCGCCCCGCTGTACGGATGGTGAATATCAGTCAAGATCTTCCCTTGGCCCTAATCCCAAAACATCCATACTTAATATTCGCCATCCAACTGGAATGCCGAGAATGTATAAAGTCACTTGTAGAGTTTGTATTCAAAAAGGTTGACCTAAAGGGTAATATAACAAGTTAGTAATTCGTTATAAAATCAGTTAGACGGAAAATATCATTAATTGGTTCTTTTAGATTAAAGTTAAATATATGCGTTGAATTGTGAACAATTAAATTAATTTTATTTTTCCGGGAAATACATTGACAGGCCAATAAATTATACTTCTATATAATTTAAACTTTCACATTTCAGAAACATTTCAGTTTATCTAATTTGTGCTCTAAACAATATAAATTTCCAAAAACCATTTAAAATAAATATTTAACTTAACAAGAAAAATGAGACCATTTCTATGATATATGCAATTTATTCTGCAAGTGTTTTGTTTTATGTATAAATTAAATAATAAATTATAGCGCGTCATAATGCAACAAGCAACTTAATGGAGAGAACTGACGTATGTCACAGTACACACAGTGATGTCTTGTCCCCCCCCTTTACGTCATGCTTTTCTTCACAAGCTCACAAACACCCATTGTTTATTGAAATATTCTAATATGCATGAGTAGCCTCAAGTCTACGATTTTTTTTAAATAATAGTAAAATATATGTCCATAAAAAGAGTGGAATGAGTATATATATATATGTATATATAATATTAATATAATGATAAAACATAAATAATGTAAATACATATGAATATACAGGGAGAGAGAGAAAGAGAGAATGATAGAGAGAGAGAGAGAGAGAGAGAGAGAAAGAGAGAGAGAGGGGGGGGGAGGGAGGGAGTGAGAGTGAGAAGGGATAAATTACGTTCTCTATTTAGATAGAGAAAGTACTTTTATTAGCAATCTTTAACATATGATGTTATTGATTTCATACCTCCGTGTGTCTTACATACTTCTTATGTAATAAACTTAGTAGTAATTTAATTTTACTCGTTAGATTGTTAGCATTCGTAGTCTTTGATCAAGTAGAAATGGACCGTCGACTTCACGGCGAACATTATGTTAAACCAGCATGACACGCCGTTATTGAAAAACTGAAGATTTGTGCGCCGTAATATACGAACATAAGCGATTCGACCCTAAAGTTGAAAAAGGTAGATTATTTTGTCGTTCTCTGTATAATTACAGTTTTAGTTCACACTATTGAAACAAAGTTTCTAGTGTCACCAACTGTTAAATAATCCCAAAGTATCACTACTAATAATTACATAAATACGACACTTACTAAATTACGAATTTTGAAAAACTAATTTAGCACATACAAACAAATATCGAAATAAACATTTACGAATTGAAAATTTAATACCAACAGACGATTGGACGTTTTACTACCCCCGTACGATGCTTCTATATAAAAGGCGAGTGAGCTCTTGCGGCCGGATTCAATATTTAACAAGACATTGTGAGCCGAGATGTTATCTTAGCTGCAAGTTGCGGTATATTATAACTTAATTATATCCTCGGAAGCTCTTGGGAAGACGTTGGGATTAGATTGCTCCCGGACCCTCTATAAAATACATGAGCTGGATACACATCGACCAAGTTATTGCTTTGTATTCTCGCCGTCCTATTTCCTTTCTTCTTTCTATTAAGATTTAATTGGAGTGGAATTATTTGTCTGGCAATGTGGTAGAGGAAAGATCGTGAAAAGTTTAAAACATCGGTAAGATTTATTTGTGAGGTACACCATTCAAATAATAATAAGAAATTTATATACATTTTTCTCAAAAACTGTGAAATTAATTAGAAACATTTTAGACTTATAGATTTATAATATGGTTATAGTAATAGTTATAATTTTCTAAATGGTTACACATAAAAGTAATAAAGTCAAAGCTTTGCTTTTGAACTATTCAAATTTGGCTATTTATATCCTTCATTAATCGAAAACATCTTTTCTAGCTACTGTTAGGCAGCGGTTGATGCTTTAAAACATTGTTTCCAATGCATTGCACGTGTTCTCAATAAGGTTGAGATCAGGTGAGCGTGAGGAGAGAATAAAATGTGAGGTCATTGAGTCGATGTGATGTTGGCCATTGTCATCTCACAAAAAGAATTCTAGCTCTTTGGAACGTTGACGTTTCTTAATAATTCACCTACACTAACGGCGAAGGATATTTAATCCATTTTTTTAAATAATAAAAATGTTTACGTGCTATCAAATATTGAAAAATTCGTTTCAAAAATATCAAAAATCTATCGCACCCTTCTGTGAAAGTTTTAAATTAATACTGCTTCAGTAAGAATAGGTCGGTAGAAGTCACCACATCTATATATTTATTTATAAATAAATTAAAACCATTATAAAATTAAAAATATTACGGTCTGTCAGACTCGTTTCAGGTTTATGTTAATAATAGAGTAGATTTTCGTTGAGACCGTTTATAATCCATTATTTTACCAGCATGGAAGAAATGACACAAATAACCATAATTTCAAAACATACTAAAAGAAATAAATATGTAGATAGATAAAAGAAGAGAGAGAGAGAATGAGAGAGAGAGAGAAAGAGAGGGGGAATATGTATATTTAGATAGATCAATTTACTTTTATTGGCTATCTTTTCACACATTATTTTATTGTTTTTTGTACCTTTGCGTGTCTTTCTAAATTCTTCTTATGTAATAAATTTAGTAGTAATTAAATCTTACCCGTTAGATTGTTAGCATTCGTAGTCTTTGATCAAGTAAAAATGGGCAGTCGACTTCACGGCGAACGTTATGTTCAACCAGCATTACTCCCTTCTATTGTAAAACTGAAGTCTTGTGCGCCGTATAATATGAACAAAACCGATTAGATTCTAATATTGAATAAAGCAGATTATTTTCTCGTTCTGTGTTACTATTGAGACAAATTTAGTAGAGCAGCCCACTGTTATATAATAATATATAAAGTAGTTATACTACTACAATAATTATATAAATACGGCATTTACTAAAGTTCAAGTTTCGTAAAAATAATTTATCAAATGCAACGAGAGAGAGAGAGAGAGAGAGAGAGAGAGAGAGAGAGAGAGAGACAGAAGTGAGACAGAGCGAGAGAGAGAGAGACAGAAGTGAGACAGAGCGAGAGAGAGAGAGACAGACAGGCAGACAGACAGAGACAGAGAGGAAGAGAGAGAGAGTGAGGCAACGTGAGTGAAACCAAGAGACGAAGACGACGGACAGACAGTCAGATATAAAGGCAAAGAGAAGCCTAATATGATTAACACCTGTTATTTCTTCAATTTTATACAATGTCACACATGTACAGCGTGTTAACATAATGCAGATGCTGCACCATAACAGTATGCGTGTACCAAAATTTCTTTAACTTGGATACGTTATATGAAATTGGAACTGAAAGCCATAAACAATTGCGCAATACAATTTTCATATACGTTAAGGAAAGATTTGATAGATGGCTACTGCAAAAGCTCTGCAAAGCCCTTTCAAAATGATTTAAACACATATTTAATAGTCGAAAATTGTTACTCTCAGAACGCAATGGTGTAATGTACCTGCTGATTAAATCTGAATGTTTTCAACTGTGCTAAGGACGAACGAAATGGGCGAAGAATGCTCGACTTAAAGATAAGAGATGAACTTGAGTACAGATATGCGTAACAAAGTTGCCAGAGAACACAATGCTCATTATCAAAGTTGAGGGGAACTTGGTTGTACGGCTTAATCATAACAGACGCTACACGAGGGGCCAGGGTGTCACAAGGCTTTCCTATTTTCCCCGAGTATTTAAGTAATGAGCACAGTTAACGTACTTACTTCAAGTAATTTACAGCTATATTATGTCAACAACTGAGCGAATAGAGGGCGTGCCCGAAGAACGCAACTTGGCCAAACTAAAGCTACTTTCAACTCGAAAACAACCCCTCGGAGTGTAAATTCATTTGTTAATAAGCGATTTTGTCCAAGACGTTCTACAAGTAGTCGGCCTTTCAACACCATATAAAATTAATTAATGGATAGTTTGGAATTATTCAAATTATCTAGTCTTCCAGCCAAACACTGAACTTTTATTTTTAATACAACGTGATACTATTGTGAGTTCTAACAATACTTTTGCTTATTTTGTCATTTGCGTGAGGAATTTGTGATTTTTTCATTATATATTGGCAAAAATATTTTATAATTTTCTGAGACCAATTTTGCTTGTTTTGTAAAAATAAACTAATTCAATTTCAGTTATTTTTTCCAAATACTCTATGATCACATCATTTGTAGTTATGTTTTGTCTTTGTCAATTTGAGTATCTTTTGGATGGCTATTCATGTGTCAACAATAGTGACCAGTGAGTAATATAAACATGACAGTTGATGTAATGATAATTTTTGCACAGAGTCTATTAAGATAAAACAAAGAAAAAATAGGATAAAATTTAATGGCATTGAAAATTGATATTTAAAATGAAAATCATTGAAAAATTAAAAATAACCAAACGATAATGTCCGTTTCTCTCTATTCATGTAAAACTATAAATAATTATGCCAGATTACGTTTTCGTCAGTCCATTAACTTGTGAATAAATTAGAATGCCTTGATTTGTATGTTTTTTGTAGTGAACATTTCATTATTGTCAATTTTAACTTAAAATATACAAATAATTTAAATTGAAATTATGATTTATTGATTCTCGCTCATAAAAAGGAGAAATTTAATGTGCATTATGAATTATAATTTGTCAAAATGTTTTGTAAATAGATTTAATAAAACGAAAGTTAAGGGATGAAAATTGAACAAACAATTTATTATATTACTAAAGGATTTTCGTTGTTGCATGGTGCTTTATTTCAAACCAGCATACTTAAATAAATTGTATTAAAACTGTAAAATTTGATATCTCGTTTAATTTTGTGTGAATTAAAATAATAATTTTTAAATAATATACGGATTAAATATTAATACATTTATGTTTTAATGGCCAATTGACCAAGTTATTTCTTTCAATTAAATATTCTTTTAATGTAAGGTCTAGACATAAAAATGTCAGTGTCCTGAGCGGGTTTCAAACACTCGATGTTTGGCTAAATACGCCGATGCTCAACCACTTTATGCCAACCAAGACCTTACATAAAAATAATAATTAATTAAAAGAAGTAGTCAATTGACCACTAAAACATAAATGGATTAATATTTAATAAGTAAAAGAAGTTTCACTTCACAGCACCCCATGACCATTTCATAAGTTGCTGATAATCTAATCCTAATTAAACGACATTGGCAAAGAAGTAGGGGAAAATCCGAACGGTTGAAGGTTGAGATGGTGAACTGGTGTTCGAATGGGTCGAAGTGACGACAGTTCCATTGGTCGAGGGGCGGCGAATTTCGTATAAGGTCATGGGTTCGAATCCCGCTCTTGACACTAACATTTTTATCTCAACCAAAACCTTACACAAAAATAATAATTAATTGGCATAAGGATTACATATAGCTTAAAATGAACTACTACCGATGATGATGATGATATTTCAGGGTGTTGTATACTGCGCCATTTAAGAGCTATTGTATCCCCGGTTCTCTGCCTAGAGCACATCGTTGAGTCCTATTTCATCAAGGAACATGATTAAAAGGCCCGGTTTTATTGGTTGAAGTTCTTCTATGGTCCCATTGTACATCCCAAAACACATCCTCCTACGGGCTAATGTTGCTCCGTAGTTTGTTAGAAGATGTGTTGGTGTCTCTTCTGTTTCTTTGCAGAATCTGCATGTGCCATCCTGGATTATTCCAATTTTCTTTAGATGTCCATTTAATCTACAGTGTCCAGTTAGGAATCCTGTTAGGATTCGCAGTTTATTCCTGCCTCCTTTGACACATTCTGCAATTTCTTTCTTCTCAAAATTGGTTAGAAGATTCTTGGATTGTCTGTGTCCAATAAGCGAATTCCAATGTTCCCTTATTTTCTTTTTGCCCTTCTGTCCGAGATGTTCATTGATAGTGTGGATTCCTATGCCACAGAAGGGTATGAACTACTAAATAAGCATCCTGTGTTTTGCCATTGAAGACATGTTAATTTGGAAAAGAATTCTAATGTGGTTGCAATCTGTAGTCAGCGATATCTAATTTTTCGTAAGACATTGAGCCTCCTGAATGCCACAAATTACTTGATTTCACTTCACTTAATTTACTAATAGTATTAATATAAAATATTATTTTTATTTGCACGAAATATTTTGATTATAAGTTCTAAAACTTTTTTATTGTTGATAAACGCTTATTTTTAATTATATTTATTACCATTAATTAGATAGTTAATACCAAGATTTTTTCTGCCATAACTTCCTTGTTACGTAATTCCCTCATTAATAAATAAATTGATAAATAATAAATTTATACGAATCAAAAACGTCTTTAAGCAAGTCATTCAAATTACTTAAAAGCTTGAAATTATTCAACCGGAAGTTAGCAATAAGTTTAGATTTTTATCATACTTTAGGTCGTCCAAAAACATTCATTCCTCCCCTTAAATGAACATTCAAGGCTAAATTGTTATTTGAAGCATGATTATTATAATTGTTGTTGGCTGGAGCTGCCGACATGTAGGTCATTTCAGCATTATTTCTAAACGAAATGCCATAAATAATTGCTCCCTTCGTTTTTATATAAATTAAAAACAATGTGAATGGTATTTATTTATTTTGTTAAGGTGTTTCATCTAATTCAGATCACGAATTTCATATTGTTTTCCTCTAGAAATAGAAAATTGCAATAATCATTCTGTTTTAAGTATTATACCATTACTGACCACTTTTTACTCACGAATAGTCTGGATCACGCTATACTATAGAAGGAAAGAAAATTCAGTTTTTCTGGCAAGCTTTCTATTTGCATTAACCTCATCATCACGGCAAAAAATCTTAAATATGTATGTTTCCAAAATTGGCATAACCATGGTCTTGACAGAAGACTTCGAATTTCTTTGAAGACCTACACAGTCTCAAAGTTGAGTCCATGATGACTTTAAAATAGATTAAAGGTTCACGTTTTCCCCAAGAGCATACCGTGATCGAGAGTAATTCGTGTTTAATCATTGTAACAAATGGCATCTACAGATGTGAAATAACCGATCTCAATGAACCAATAGTTTGTTTATAATTTGAAAATCTAGGTTGATAAAATCGCTATTTTTGTACTAATAATTGTCACTTAAGAGCTTCGAAGGAGTAAAGTGAGGGTGAAATTGGTTATAAAAAATTATTTGATTTTATATACTTGAGTTTATTTCTTTATTTATATATATATATATATATAT
>CM077099.1:5124123-5141408 GCA_039619505.1 Cimex hemipterus | reverse complement strand
TCTCTCTCTCTCTCTCTCTCTCTCTCTCTCTCTCTCTCTCTCGTTCCATCTTTCTTACGCCCTCTTTCGCTAGGTGGGAATATCGCGTGACCATTTTAGGAGTGAAAAATATTTCGGACAACCGTAATATTCCGTTTTCCGCAGTCGTATCGCCAACAAATTCACATAGTCATTGGACCGTTTAAAACGTGGTACAGCGCTCAGAGAGGACAATCCTTTTTATCAGTCACGCGACGTCTCATAGGAAGTAATTAAACTCGTCTTGTTTGATATTCACCCGATGTTGAATCGTAATTTAGTTGATTCGAGCGATTATTGTCTTCCAGATGCCAAGGCCCAGAAGGAAAGAAAAACCGAGGAGCCGCAACCTTTCGACATAATTCCCTTATGGGACTCCATTAGGACAAAAGCTTTCTTTCCTGGCTGATTTGAAAATACTCACTGCTTCTCGCACAATATCGAGAAGCGAATGATCACTGAAAACATTCAGCGATTAAAAACAATGAAAAATTCTTCTCAAAACTTATATTCATGCCTTATTGAATTTTTTTAAATCGAATATTCAATGCTTGTAATGATTCAAATTATGAAGAGGACATTGTTTTGATTAATTTCAATTTCAATTTAACTACCTGACTACCCAGTGAAAATATACCTTTAATTATACCTTTAACAATATCCACTAGGCAGGATAAAATCTTTCCTATGCGACTATGACAATTACTCCGTTTAGGAAATGACATAACGATATAAAATCATAAATAAATCATTAAACACTGATATTCATGATAAACATCATTGCCATTTTACAAATATTAAATGTAAAGATAAATTAGGATGTAATAATATATATAATGAAGACAATATATATATATATATATTTATTTATTTATTTATTTATTGTCGTTTGTTGATTATACATTGCACTTTTTTGCTGAATTCAGTTTTCTATATTTGCCTAAGAAGAAATTAGGGGCAGAATAGTTATTTTAAAATTTAGTTATTTAAAGAATAAAAAAATCATAAATAAATAATCTCTGTAAATTGTGATAGACATCAATGCCATTTTATAAAAGTTTAAATCAGTAGATAAATTATTATGTAATATTATGCATATATAAAAACCAACATTAAAGTAATATATTTTTTTTACTGATTTGCCGAATTCAGTTTTCCATAATTGCCTCAGGGCCAAATAGAGGCAGAATAGCGTAGATAACTCGAGCCCAAATTTGCAATTCACTTAACATATTTCTCCATATAAGCGTTAATGGTAATTAATTGTTAGCCTTCAAAATAACACATCTGTATTTGCCAGTTGTTAATATCGACCAAAATTGTGTCGAATGTTGTTTTATCATTATTCCCAAATGATGAATATTAATCAGGTTTAAGAGCAAATTCATTTTTGTTAATAATTTTCATATTTTCTTAATCAACACGCATGTTTTTACGGGATTTTTCAGAAAATGTTATATCTTCCTCAATTTGTGCAGTAGTTCCAATTTCAAAGCAAACAAAAACATTTGAGGTTTTGCTGTAATTATCATTAATGTGCAATTATCATTGTGTAATTTGATAGAAAAAGTTGAGCCTATCGTATTGAAAAGTAATAAGTTTATGATGGCTATTACATAATAGGAGAATTTTGGTTTCCTCTTCTATTGAAAATTGGAAACGGTTGATGATCGGAGGGCTGATATTTTAGAAAGCGTAGGGCAGTGTGCACAAGTGTGATATATAATTAATGGGCCAAAGGGAGAGCAAACGCAGGTCTGTGTGTTCCTTGTAATTGATGTTGTTAGTTTCGAGCCGTCGAAAAGCGGCAGTGTGCCTTGGAAGTCGTGTTAACATTTTTTCCTACCTTACTTACTTATTAGCGACATTTTCCTTTATCGTGTTTCCTTGTTGGCTGTCAATTGCTTTAAAATATTAAAAGGACAAGTTACATATTCGGTAAAGATAGAATTTTTCATTCTTTATCTCAGTTTAAAAAGCCAATCAAATGTTTATTAAACTGTTTATTTAGACAAAATCAATATTTTCAGGAGAGACGACGGATTATCGTCATTTTTTTAATAACTGTGTCACTGATATATCATTGGCTCAATGTCGTCACCCATAATTTATTTACCGGCTTAGGGACGTAATCGCGATTTACCGCCTTGAGCTCGGCGTGATACTATACGGCAACACTGCTGTGTATTGCGTGTAAAACAGCCTTTGAGGTGGTAAAGGCTTTTTTACAGACTTAAAATTTATCAATATAAGAAGTAATAAATTTGCATTTTTAATTAAGGGTGAGACACATCACATTTTATCAAGCTATAAACGGTAAATTATAAAATAATAAAGAATACAATAGTTTTAAGAAAAAGCTCCATGTTTATTGACTGTTTAAGACATAAAAAAATATTTGTTTTACTTCATCAGTTATATTGATTGTAACGCGCAACACCTTGGCTAAAATATTGATAGGTATTAATAAAAATATTAAAGTTATAATCTATTATTTCAAGTATTTCATTTTTATTTAAATTCTTATAAATGAATTAATCTTCAAGTAAGTTATTGGTTGAGATAAAAAATTCAGTGTCACAAGTTGAAAAATGGCAAAAAAAGAGGGAAAATTCGAAAGGTGCGGTTGAGATGGGAAGTTGGTGTCCGAGTGGATCGAAATCACTATAGGTCAAGTGTTCATAAATACGCAGCGGCGTATTTATCCTAAGGTCATGGGTTCGAATCCCGCGCATGACGCAGACTGTTTTAATGCAACCAATACTTTACTTAAAGATTAATTAAACGAAAAGAATTAATTCGATCAATTGGACCACGAAACTTAATTGGTTTTAATTGAATTTTTTTTTTTTTTTTTTTTTTTTTTTTTTTTTTTTTTTTTTTTTTTTACGAGCACATGGAGACATATTTTCTTATCCAATGAAATATGGGGCTTAGTATATTTTAACAAAATTTATTAATTAAATTTATATTATGTATAATTTGTTTATTACATTTTGTACAGCAATGAAAGGGAAAGGAAACAAAATCTTTGATTAAAATATGCTGACGCCTTATTATAATATGTACACAAACGACGGTGCGTTAGCCACAATTAAATAATCCGACTAATGGCCTATAGCCGCTAAACTGTTTCGCACAATTAAGTTTGTGAAGTTTGAAGTTGCCATTAAGAAAGCCTGCTGTGGAACAGGTCTTTGTACGCGGAAACACTAGATTGAGCAATCTCACGCTCTTTTAATGGGCCGAGCTTTGTACCTGTATTGTTTGATCTCGGGCTTTGAACAATAGGAAAGTGTTTTGCGACTCGCTCCCTGGAATATAGGGCACGAGGTCTCTATGCTTGGAATAACTTGCTCGCCCTCCCCTCTGTTCGAGTGCTTTACTTTCATATGGCTCACCTGTTGAAGCGCTATTTTATTTCCCCATTAACCGCCGCGAACTTTTGATAACGATTTGTATAGAATGAAATAATTCATTTTCCTAAAATGAATCCTTCCTTTGGGAAATGTGATTATAATGTATAAAGTCTACGACGCGGACAAGCTTTAATCATTCGTTAAAGCATAATTAAGTATAAACAATTTCGGTAACAGTTTAACTAATAAAGAAGTAAAAAAAAAAGTTTACATGTTAATAATGTTTAAACGTTTACAATAATTCTTGTAAACATGAAGTCGAAATATATTTAATATGGATACTGCTATAAAGTACTAGGAACAAAAATGTTAATATAGACACTGATTCTCAAAATTGATTATTAATTAGGCAGTAAAGATGACTAAATGAAAATATTCTACCGAACAAAATAACACGCAATGGGTTATGAACGTAATTTCGGTGTAAATTAGGCGGAACGTAGCTCTTTAGCGATGTAATTACGACCTCACCTAGTTTGGCATGATGTTCAACGGAAACCTCGCAATTTTAACCTTATTATAAAACATAATTTTGTTAATAAAGAGGTATCTTCTATAATTGAATTAACAGGATTGCGTAATAAGAACGAAACCATATGAAGGTTATAAAATACGTTAAATTGAATTCTTTGTTAACGAATATAATAAAAAGATTATTGGAAGGTTTAATGTTACGAATAAATTGGCCAAGTGATTGTTTTAGTTTATTTTGTCCAGTTAAAATAATGTTAATGTAAATACCAAGCATTTTTGTATCTCAATTGCGTAACTGACATGTGAAATCTAGTAACCTTTTATGCTTACTCAAGCATTGCTAAAAACAAAATATACATTGAGAGGCAAAAAGTGACCAAGTAGTGATGTGTTTGCCGTCTTGTGTAAGTTCTTTAATCAGTACCCTAAGTATTCCGGGCATATATATCCTCTTCTGATCAGCTTATCTGATTTTTCGTTGCCCAGATATCCTTTCTGACCTTGAATACTGTATATTGTCACGTTGTTGAGTTTCCTCAGGTTTTAGAGATTTGACGTTCATTCACTGTCTATTGGCACATGAAATTTTCATGTGATGGAGCTATTATGTCTTGACCTTCTGATGACATAAGGAATATGTGTCAATGTAACATCATGAATGATTTTCTATGGCACAAGCGTTGTAATAACGTATATTCTAACTCCAAAGATCGCCACGTACATCCCTAAAGCGTTAGATTTCTTACATTTTTGGCTGGTACAGATTATATCAGATCCGGTCCTTCATTTTTCTGGAGCCATCTGAACACAATAACCTTCATTGATTTTCTCTTGAATTTTGTTTTCTCTATTCTAGTCTTTGAAGACATAGATTGACATTATCGATTATGAGTGATTGATTCGGGAGTTTTGATATTCAATTTCTTCGAGGGTCTTCAGACCTAAGTCTTAGCAGTCGAAGCTGACGTAAGCTAGAAGAAAACAGGCGACCGTTAAGCTTTTTATGCATATAATCCAATGGGAAATTGAGTTTGCTAGGTGAGATTGGTTTGAAACGGCCCAATGAACGAATTTAACGGATACACTTCCGACTTAAAGGCGATTTAGTATTGATTCCGTCCCTCTTTAATCTTGACGGTTGTCAGGGTTACGTTATAATCATAGAGTTTGCATGCGTCCCAGACGGCCTTTTATGCAACCCTACTCATTAGGATTAATGATTTAAAAAAAACTTATTTTTTCGAACAGAAAAGCTTTATAATCAATTTTATCAGAAAGTGTAAGACAATGACGCGCAGTGGTATAACAAAGTAAAGTTAAACGAAAAATATTGAGTCTCTCTGTTGATCTATTGTCAATGGTGTTTACTTCAGAAACGTTTTCTATAAAATTCAATGATCTAAAAAAAATTTGACAGCATCAATAGGCAAATTTTATGCATTTTTTATATTTATCGTTTACCATAGTCACGTAGCCCCTTCTGACACGTTTTCCGAACTTGCAGTCCGTCCCAGGCAAGCAAACAAACTTTGGGCCACTTTCGATCTAGCCCTCATTGCAATTTCATCTTGTTGAAATAATTTGAAGAAACAATTACGAGGTGATGTTTTATAATGTAAAAATATTCATACAATATGTACAAATCTCATGTTAATGTAATATTCATATAAAAACTGTGGTTCATCTTTCCAAAAGGTTATAATTAAAAAACCTTCTGAAAAGTGCATGTATTGAATTTAACATTGAAAATTGAAATTTCATAAAAACACCACAACTAACGTAAATCAAAACATCAGATACCTCGCATCAACGACGAATCCCCTCAAACCCTCCTCGCCGACTTAAGAGACAATGGCCGCGAGATCTTCTAGGAAGTGATAGTGATGACAGTGAAAGTGATAATGACACATGTATCAATTGAACTCACAATATTATTGTAAAATTGGAGTAATACCAATGGGTGTTTTTCTGGGTTTAATTTTGTTTTGTTTTAATTACCGTTCTCTGTTACTTATTACCTACTTTAAGGTAATGGTAATGTACAACAAAATATTAAAAAAAACCAAAAACATTTCTAATGTAAATCGTAAATTCAGAAAAAATGCGAAATTTGAAATCTGAACAATTTGTATAAATAAAAGAGAATTTTTATCATTTTAGAAAAATTGGTTTGAAACCTGTTTTGCTATCGGAAAATTGTGACACAAAATTCTCACGGTGGGTATTTATTTATTTTTGAGTATTAGAGAGTAGTAAACTGAGTATTTTTCTACTTATCAAGGCTATAATCGTGTTGTAGGCTGCATGTCGGAGGCCTGCTTTCGCCATCCGCTAGTTTCAAAAACAACTCCAAACTAATAACTTCCTCCAGACCTCGAATTTTACGAAAGTCCGGGAGGAATAGACGGCAATAGCGAAAATGGTTGTCAATCCTATCATGGCTCCCATTAAAATGGAATCGGCTAATAGAAAGTTCTCGTCCGCATAAGCAGATTAAGGACGCCGCGGATGGCAAAAGGGAAAGTGTCCTTGTGCCAGTCCTTACTTTCATTCGCCATGCGGAAATGCATTTAACATCCTCCACTTCCTGACATTAAGCTATCTCGCTACAATATAATTTAAAGACGAATGATCATCCTCTACTATCCGACCGATTTGAAAAAAAAATATAAGTCGATGAGTGCCCAAATTTTGCGACGAAAAGATACATCAAGGCATAAAAAAAATGAAACTGAACGCTAGAAGATAAATGATGTAATGTGACGGTCAAAAGATAACCTTATAAATTTTTTAAAAAATATTAGAATAATGTGTAATATATATATATATATATATATATATATGCAGTAATGTTTAGTCAAGCGAGTTCAATCGAGGTTCGACGTAGCACATTACATCTAAGTGGCTCACACGACCAATAAAGATAGATCTGCTGACAGCTACTTATTCACACTTATTATTTATTCAAAAATATAGTACGCATCCATCTGTGAACGGAGAAACCAGATGTCGTAATAGGGATTTCTGCTTATGGCCATTTCCTTTCAGGCCTCTTGGTCCACAAGAATCTGTCTTATCTGGATATAAAAAAATTTAAACATTTTTAAAACCCTAGGATTCTACACTTGTGTATACTAATAAAAACGTACCACATATGTGGAAAATTGCGTAACATAAATATTAATGGAAATACTGCCTTATAACAACGACATTGATTATTTTTTTAATTTAAAAATATATCTCAAACACACTTACATATATCAATTGATGAAGGCCATATTTTGGATTCTTGCCACAGGCAGTGTTATAAATCTGATAGTTAAATTACGACTCCGTACTCGTGCCCGAAAGAGGAAAATGAAGAGACATGAACACGAGAAGTTAATGTTAAGAACACGTAAGCCGATCTAAAATCCCGTCGAAACCATTTCAGACTCATTTTGTTTATACAGAGAGCACTATATTTTCTCCTTTCTTACTAATTCAGAATATAGCCTGTTATCTCAAACCGAATAGGGAATATACACCAGAAAAAAATTTAAAATTGAAGGATATGCAACGTAACTTTTTCAATTTACGTATCCATTCATTTTTTTGTGTAAAAATCGGTCCATCTAATTATCTAACTTTTGAACTAAAGTTTCTGTTTTCTTTTATACTCTTTGTTATTGTCTCCTCCTTGTCCTTTGTCTTTCTATCCACAACAATTTCACGCTAGATCTCTCTCTCTCTCTCTCTCTCTCTCTCTCTCTCTCTCTCTCTCTCTCTCTCTTACTCTGTCTCCCTCTCCTTCTTCTCTCTTCTGCATTTGTTATGCTCTTCTTCGTATACCATAATCACCATTTAAAATTATCTAATGACACAGTTTATTTTAATCTATTCGTCAAAATGTTTTTGCAAAATAAATATATCCGTTAGTAAAGTTTATAAAATAGGATGTTATAAATGTTATAAAAATGATGAAAAAGTATGAGAGTTATTTCCATCGAACTTTAATTTGGGGCATCTCTATAAAATGATATTTAATTAGAACGCTCAGCAGTGTCCGCCGTTATTGCTGAAAGTCAAAGCAATTTCGGCTATTACGTGGAACGTTAATGTTAATAGAGAATGTTGTTATTGTCATTATTACATATATAAATTATGACTAGCGTTGTACGAAGAAGATTCCGATATCATTTTTTTCTTATTTCGGTTAGATTTAAAAGTGGGGCCTATTTTCTAACTTACCTTTTACTTTTTTATAAGTTTAAATTTAATCTAGTACATTCGACTATTAAAATAGTGTTATTTCCTGTTGGACCTACACATGTTTACTACTAAATGTCCCCACTTGCGAGTTATTCAATAGCATTTCGGCATAGCGCCATCTTCAGTGAGGAACTGTTAAATCTTTTTTCTTGTTGGTTCTTGGTTCTAATGGATTTCAGGTATAAGTAACATAAAATTTCCTACTTATGTTTACAATTGGATTTTGTGAATTAATCTTTGAACGCTCATCGCTTTTCTTTTGGTTTTTCTGTAAAGTTTCTTTCTGGCGTTCTGGTGATACAGATTCGGCTAGAATCATAGCATTATTGGTTTATGGAAGAAGTCATTGTATGTGCCTAGGGTGTTCAGCATTCACAGAATAGCTGTCCGAAGGGTCTTCTATCGCTACCCTTGATACTAGTGGTTTTGAAGAAGGTATGGACCAGGTCGCTATCGTGTCACATTTCAGCGAGATGATCGTGTTGTATAGAATATTTTCGTAAATCGACATTGGTGTTGAGATCAAGCAACGACATCGATACGCCAGAAAATTTAACTTCAGTTTAAGCACCGTAAAGCGAAGAATTTTAGAAGATGGACTGTGTGCAAAAAGGCCTGCTACTGGCCCACAATTTCAAAGCATAGTACAGCTCGGTTAAGTGTCGAAAGAAATAAGATCAATTCGACAAGTAAGGTTGGATAAAATCTTGTTTTCGCATGAGTCGAGGTTTCTGTTATTTTCTGACGGTTGAATGAGGGTTTATAATGCCGTTATAGGGCGACGGTTTTATTTTTATGCATGATAATGCAAGATGCTACACAGCTAGGATCTTTGGTCACTACTTGGAACGGGTTTCCGTTCAATGTTTGGAGAGGCTAGCATTTCCCGTCTTTAAACCAGCCGAAAACGTTTGGGACGAATTGTAAAATGAGGTAAATATTTGTCAAATGATGCCAGACAATTTGCAGGAATTAAGAGAAAAATAAGAAAACCTCATAAAATTGATGCCACATCAAACGCAAGTGGTGATTCACACGAAAGGAAAAAATAACTGAATTTAAAATTTTCATTTTTTTCCAACGAAACAATTTTGGTAAAAATACACTAATTTTTTAATTTAACTACAGAATGTTCTTTAAAAATATCCAATAAAAATTAAAAATTATAACTTTCGTAATTATTTACTTAAAAAATTTAATAATTTTTGGCATTTTTTGTCCTCAGTACGATTGTATCCTTGAATAAAAGTTGTCTAATAAGTTTTCTTTTTTTACGCCGTTTTTGTTTTGCACTATTATACTGTTGAACATACATTGCTTTATGTAAATTCAATGTACTTATTATTAAAATAAGAAGACTCAAAAATTAAATTTTACTTTGTTACATAACTATTGAGCTTATATAACTGATTTTTAAGTAAAAGGTTTGCATATGTTTTAATTTACAATTATCTTTTTAATCAAATCAGATGATACGTTAAATCTTCTTAAAAGAAAATCCAATCGAATGTCAAAAGGTTGTGGACAAATGACGTTGGTATTGCAGTGTAAAGCAATAAGTAGGCAAATATCCATTCTAACGGCATAAAGGAGAATCTTTTTATTACCATCAAGGTGACCAAAAATATGTACGCGGATGAACAGAGAGACGCAACACAACCAAAGAAGGGTTGGAACACTTCTAATTTCAGGTAAAAAGCATAGACTACAGCTGTGCATAGTATTACCGTGGTCATGACGACGATGAAGAGGCATGACATGAATCGGCTGCGCATATCACATCGCGACAAGGCGACCGAGAGTGTAGAAATCAGTATTATCCCAGCGGAGGAGATCAATGAACAGACCACCGGCAACGCGTCGAAGCTCATTGCGATCAGTCCCAGGGTCCAGCAGCTGAAGACTCCGATCAGGAACAGACAGACTAAATTGATCGGGAAATTTTGCGAGAGCCGGGTGCAGAACATTAGAAGTACGGTGGTGATGGCGAAAAGGCTGACCGAAACGAATCCCGACCAGAAGTGTTTCTTCACAAAAGCGTTGACACGTTTGTCCATAAGGATCAGGAAGCAGAACAGGACGTCGAAGGCGATCTGACAAAACAGTGTTCCGTAAACTTTAAGGAAAAATTTTATCCTTTCTAATTTATAAAAACGGAGAATAGCGGAAAGGGAATCCGTCGTCACTTCTTCGCTCGGTACTTCGCTCGGCGCCTGCGATTCGTTGGTGTTAGTTTCATTGGTCTCCTGGCTGTTGGACATTAAACTTGACACGAGCTGAAAACATGTTTGGAATAAATCTATATTCTTGTTAAAACATATGTTTTATATCATACATTTAAGCAGTTGTAATTATTTATATTTTTTACCAACCATTTATTTACTGAAAAAGCTATAGGGCACACAGAGTACCACAACAACTACCACAAGTCCTTCCAATAGAAAGTCTAGCTTTTTATTAAATCTCAAAATATAAAACTGGATTTATAGCACTTCAGATATATTTTCAATACTAGTTCCAAATTAATATTACACACATTCTCGTCTTTTTTCCAAAATTCCCTCTCTATACGTTTTCTATGGCATTAATGATTTTCAGCAACCAGTAATTGCATAAATCATTGGATATAACATACCATTTTCTGAAGAAAAGGACGTTTGCATCATCGCTGAACAAATTTTGGATAATTGTTTTGCATAGCAGACTACTATGCAAACTAAAAAAACTTCTCCCGGCAACACTGTTATGTCCTTGTTATCCAATCTAAAGTCAAGGGTCATTATCTAAGTCTAAGGTAAAGGTTAAGCTTAAAAAGAACCAACCTCTTTACATAACTACTAACTTACTCAAGGCGACCAATATTGGTCTTTTATTATTCGAAAATCGTGCGATGAGGTTTGGTGTGACGAACGTTTTAGAAAAACATTTTCTTTGTGGTGCCAACGTTTCGATCTTTATTGAGATCATCTTCAAAGCTAAAAGTGCTTGTTTCTGGTATAATTGTGCCATTACGCCGAAAACACACTATGAGCCATGAAATTGTTTTCTGTGGGTGACAAATCAGAGAGGATAAAGCGGATACAAGATACTTCCCTGAAGTACAGATATACACATACAAATTATAATTATTATAAATTTGTGTTATTTTGTGATATCCCTACTATTTATAAATGAGTTTGTGATCAAAATTTAACATATGAAAATGACCTGTTGATACTCTGATGCTTCATCGACGAAAGCTCCGTTTAATTTATTTTTGTGAAATACTTCCAGTCAGAGCAAATTTGTTTTGAATAAATCACCAGGTGATGAAAATCAATTTGAACAGAAGAAGTTTCTATAATGATTGAGAGATGAGAAAATCGATTAATAGAACTCACATAATGAAATGACATAATTGATGGTTGCAATGTTATACAGGTAAATTCGTCTGATTTAATAACAACCTTTCTTGCACCTGGGTTTTTTTTGTTTTTTACGAGGGTTCGCAACAGCAGAGGTCGTATAAACCCTCAGGGTGCCGGTGTTTTTGAAAAAAAGCTCATTTGTAAGTATATGTGTAAGCGGCCCTGCATTCGAAACCCGGACCTTCACCTTACAGTGATGAGCGCCGTGTCAAAGACGAAACCTTGCGGCCACCGACGCCCCCACCTGGGGGTATTCACAATGTTCGTAAGATGTAAACTCTTGTGAACTCGAATAGCGAAATGACCAATGAGATCGTGAACGCCCCCTTCTTTTATCAGCATGTTAAAACTTAATTCCTCCTAAATGCTGCGCTAGGGGATTGATAGAACCAAAAATAAAGCTATAACAGTTCTTGGCGGTTTGTTGTTGTTTGTATTGATTTCTTTTGTGTTAAATTGAGAGGGGCCAGAAGTTAATAAAATAGGAAACTAATTAACGTTTCATTCAAAATGCTATCTGTGCACTCCAAAAGTACTATCAAATGACAGACTTCAATTCGTACCTAACTTGTATCCTAACGACTATCAGCCTACAAATTTATAAAGTAGGGGATCTATCTGTTATGAATGAGTGTATAAGGAACGGTCAGAAATTAACAAAACAAATGTATTAGTCTGACTTAAGTAATGCGAATTTGAATAAAAATAAACGTAAACACAAAAAATAGTTGTTAAATTCGTAGCTGCCATACTGATTTCTTACGGTCTAACGGAAATCAATGTGACTACATTTTGAACCAAATATATAACATTGCCCCTGTTCTGTTTGATCCACGACTGTTAACTAGCCGGTTCTTACAAGTCAACATCATCATTTTTTTCCATCCAATATTACCTAACAGATTTAACGGGGTTAACACAAATATCGTGAATACCTCGAAGCTGCCGGTATCGAAACGAAACGGTTAGATCGGCGTTACACGAAATAATTGCTTACCTTTTGGTCGTTTGTATATGATATCAGCTGTTAAACATGATATAATATGTATTCCAGTAATCTCTCATAAATAAAAAAGTATGATTTTTAAATAAACTAATAAAATGTGCCATGATGAAACATTAAAAATTGTTATTTACATGATGACCTCTACTTCGTATACAAAGTGTGCATATGTTGCCTTGATGTAGGCCAGTAGGAAGAAGTAGCCCTCTCTACTAACTACAAATTACAAAATCCAGTATTTAATTGAACCGGTCCCCACCGTCTCGCTTTATAACGGGGCTAAATATAATTTCGTCGACAGGCGAATTCTCTCCCACGGTCCCCGTGACGTCTTTTTATATCCAATCCTAATAGAAACGTAGTAAAAATCATGATCAGACGTTTAATGGCTGTTGAAATTGTACTTCTCCCAGGAAGCAATCTGCCCGAATTGACCTTTTTTAAATTTATCTTTCCTCAAACTCCCTTCGAAAACATTAATTTCACCTGATTAACAGCCCGGATGGTTTTCCCCCCTCTTAATTTTACCACACTAAACGAAAAGCAACATCAGTGGAAACAAATTTAATTAGAGAACAAAACAATTTCATTTGAAAGTTGATTTCTTTTTATCTTCAATTTAGTTTTCCTCCTTTTTTTATAATTGTTGTTCGTTTTTTAGTAGGAGCTACATATATATCTCGGTTAATTGACTGATTGGATTACTTGAATGGGTGGAAATTGTTTTCCTTTCTATCTTGAATTCGTTTTCACTACATAAAAAAATTAAAAATTTGTCCACAATACTTAATATTATTTTACGCAATAAAATAACATTTTATTTGTTACATTGCAAATATATAATACCGTACATACTGTTAGTTCAATTATAATTACTATTTCAATAAATTAAGGATTGTATACTTTCTATTTAATTAAAAGTTTAAAAGTTTAACCAAATGTTGTAACCCTGGCAACCCGCCTTATCGCCTGGCTTCCCTGTGTACAGAGTACCGAATCTACTTCATATCCTAAGTAAAATCTAAGATAGTACTTATTGAAGTAGCATGCATTTCCGATAAGGAATTTGTTTATGCGTTATCGAATGCTTCAATCAAGTTGCGGCATCCCAAATATTGTCGATATATAAAAGAACGGGCTTTATCAATGTTTCTATTTCTTTAGAAGACAATTTTTACAGAAAAGGGAAAGCAGCAGAGGTTGTTATGTTTAGGCTATTGTTTCGCTAATTGTTTTATGAGTTCAACTTCTCAGCGGTCGTAATCCATTTTCGCTTCAGTATGATATCTTACTTTTTCCAACAAATTCTGTTTCCTCTCTCATTCTGGTATTTCGTCAGGTCAAAATAATAATGACTGGTTGAATCCTATTTGTCAAGACTGGCAAGAAAATTTATTCAAATAATTGAAAAAGCGACATATTGTTCAAAAATTTGGACCATGCATTTATTTAAGTTATCAGCATGGGAATTTCATAATTATAATATTAAAATCCTCAGTTTTTCAACAGAAGTTTTCATTCTCGAGAGACAGTTAAAATTAACAACGGACGTGCTACTTAGCACGATTTATAACTATGGCATTTTTAATCATGGTTGAAACCATGTGGGACCCATTTTCCAAGCTTTCCCAGTTTGGTGAAATAATGCAGTTAGGGGGTCAGAAACTGCCAATTTGCCTAATGACAGTTTCAGTAAGCTCTGCTGTAGATTCCCAACTTTCTTGTACATCAGAGCAGAAGTTATTATTGCGAATTTTTCAAAACAAACTTCCTCCAAACAATCATGGCGTTAACACAAACCTCTCCGCACGACAGTTTATATTTAATGCTGATAAAGGAAGACTTTGACCTAATTCAGACTCACTTGGCCGGGTGTAATGTATACATTAAACGAATGGTTTACAATAGGGGGGGAAAACGGTGTGAAAATTAATTAGCATATTATTTAGTTACTTTAACCTCGATATCTTACAAAGGTTCCGGTTCTTCATATGATACTTGAGGAAAAACACTATTAGAGAAAGTTTAGGTCAAAATTTGGGAAAATATATTCGGTGAAACTTTTAATAACTTTTTATTTATTTATATATTTTAAATTTATTTATTTATTTATTAAAGAAAGGGATGAATGACCTATGACAACAATTTATGCCCTGCCTCTCCCCTCCATGATAGAGGAGAGATAGACGAGTTCAGTCTAGCCTAGGCATTACGAGTAGAACGATTGTAGAAAAAAATCCAGCTGATAGCCCATCAAAGCAGATCAGTATCATTTTTTCTTTCCTCATTATAAAATTTATTTCCATCGTGAGGCACGCATTTTGATTTATATTTCTGTTATAGTCATTATTTTTTAATTTAAAGATCAATATTTTCGTTTTTGCCCTTCAGGTCTGAATTGTTTCTTTTATACATAATTGCTGGTTTGTAACCAAGAATCATCTTCTGTTCACTTATGTTTTATCCCATTTTTATATAACACTTTCATTTATATAGAATATACATTTTTTATTAGATACAAACAGAGGTGTCCCTCTATATTGTGTAATTAATTTATTCAAGCCGAAATTCCTCTGATTTTGTGACCGATCTCCAGCCTCCAGGGTATAATCACGCCCCAAAGGAAGGAGCAAATCGTTCCTTTGAACCACAGGCCATAGACCCTAACCATCCTCACAAGAATCCATGAAACAAAAATATTCCAGGTTATGTAAATTATTATTTTTAATTGATTTTCTATCTTTTTTACGTGATTTATGGGATATCATTTGATTATCTAATGTTTTCAAGTAAAGAAAAAAAATATGCAGGTTTGTTTTACATGAGATTAGATATAAACAGGGCGCCTAGGCTTGGACTAATCTTGTACCACACTTTTCCTCAGATATTTGCAGACTACTCTCGTCCCCAGAAAGGAGCGCTATCTTCCGATTCCCATCCAGCAATTGCTTTGGTTCTGAGGAGCTCCAAACACACGTATCCAAGCACCTGAGAATTCAGTAATCCCCTATACTACTATCCCAAAATCCGACTTTGCACGCTACCATAGGTTCGATCTAACTTTCTGCCTAACCTCAAACCGTCAAACCGACATACTGGAACTAAATGACTGTAATTAAACAGCCGTTGCGGGTTATTGTAGAAAATATTATCAAGAATCGCAACAAATATTTGGGGGGGGGGGCTTGAATCAGCCGGATGCTTTTTGGATTTTTCTTGCCAATATTCGCGGTCCACTCGACAATTAATAATTCTTCGAGTTTTTTTCTAACACCATAAAAACACAACTAAAACCAATTTGTACATACTGATGAGAACTATGATGCACTAGCAAATATACGCTCCAATATGCCAACAATACAGTTCTTCCAAAATATAATGATCAGAAACATGTTGATGCCTCTGTACTACAATTCAATCACTACACTTCACAATGATCTTCAAACACCTTCATTAAAAGTAACAAATTTTCCAATTCCCTGAATCACTATCCTAACATATTAGACCAACGTATGTCCAACATTACCCGACTCTTCAACCCGGTAAAACGACTGAAGCAAGATGACCACAAGATATCCTTATGAATAGTACCTAACTAACTATTCAAAAAAACTAGGAGAGCTCTTGTTAGACTATATGCAAATGATTAATTCTACTGTATCTCATTACATAATGTTTACAGCTAGTAATGAATAAATATATAAAACAATAAAGACCCCATAATTAAAGGGGCCAGAATATTTTTTCAAACGATTCGGATTCATTTTAAGCACCCGTTAAAGCAATTAAATACGATTTTTTATAGCAAAGAAGAAGTAGATTTTTGGAATTCGATTAGCCGGTGACTTTTTCGAGTTTTCTACGCAATGTTTGAGATGTACTCAAATTTCAATTCTCTCTCTCTCACTCTCTCTCTCTTTCTCTCTCTCTCTCTCTCTCTCTCTCTCTCTCTCTCTTTTTCTTTTTTTTAAAAAATAAAGCTCAATTAATTTTATCCTTCCATCAGAAGTAGGAAAAAATTGTAAAATCCGTACTGTACCGGACTGGATCCTCGGAATCGTTTGTCACTTCTGTTAATGGAAATACGGGTCAAATCTAGCCTGCTTTTAAGCCCTGTGCGAACAAGTCGAACCGGCCGGGTTTATGGCACAACTTTCTTCTCGCCCGCCCTCGCACCCGCCCGGTGAGAGCACCCAGATGTAACACTAACGTTATCTGCACGTTCGGTAAACACGCTATCTGGGTTAGCGACATCTTTTGCCCGGCATCCGATGACCTCCGGACATTTCACGGCGTTTGACATTGACCAGTAGACGATCCGCAATTTCCACGGTCAGTTACGAACGTTGCTATATTTCCAAACGTAGATTACCTCGCATTCAATATTTTGACACAAAACTGTTTTTCTTTTACTTAAATAGACGTACGTTAGTGTACAGGTATGCAATTTTCAATACGCAAATTTCAAAATTACGATCGCTCAAGAGATTAGTGGAGAGGCGTTTTGAGCCTAAGGTCGTTGGTTCGAATCCCGCCCGTGGTTTTTCATCTTAACCAAGACCTTACATATAAAGAATAATTAATAGAAATAAGTAATTTGGTCAATTAGACCACTAAACATAAATGGGAAAATTTAGTATTTTCCATGATAAATACCCCTCACTCTCTCTCTCTCTCTCTCTCTCTCTCTCTCTCTCTCTCTCTCTCTCTCTC
>CM077099.1:5094037-5119123 GCA_039619505.1 Cimex hemipterus | reverse complement strand
TTCTCGAACAGTTGTTTTGGGGTTTTCTTCCACCACTGATCGCAGAACATCATCATTAAGAGAGGAAGGCCTTCCACGACCTTCTTCATCTTCAAGGCTGAAATCTCCCTCCCGAAATTTTTTAAACCACCTTTGCACAGTGCACTCATTAACACAACCCTCGCCCCAGACTTGGTTAATGTTTCTAGCCGTTTGGGCTCCGCTTCGGCCGAGTTTAAACTCGTAAAAGAAAATCGTACGAAATTCTCGCTTTGACATTATAAGGATTACTGAATTATTTCCAAGTAGCGGAATGCTACAGAGGTAAACAAACAATATCATTTGGAAGAGGATTAATAAGTGTTGACATTCATACAAATGAGTAATCCTGTAAACGTAAACAGAATATTTTATATAGATTTTTTTTAATGAAAATTTAAAATCCTGCATTATTTTCCGGACAACCCAATTAAATCGCTTTAACCTTTTTGCTGTCTGATAGCGTGGCTCATGTCTTGTTTTTTTTAGAGTAGAGGTTGTGAAGTAGTAGGTAGTGAAGTAGAGTAGAGGATGTGAAGTTGAACATAAGGGACAATTGTAGTTACGGGCTAAGTCTTGTAAAGCCTGAAATTTCTTGTATAACGGCGTTGATATAAACTGCACACAATGTTTAGTGATATTTGTAATTTAATCATGTTTTATTAACTTTTATTAAATTAACCGATATAATCATGATGGTTACATAAAGCAGAATAGAAATCACAAACCAAAAAGAAGCACTCGTTTATCCTCATTTTTAATACTGGAACGTTAATACTAATCGGAAATACGGCCAGCATAATCATGGAGGATCTGGCCGTGAAGGGTAAACATAAAGATTTTGCATTTTGTAAACAAATACATTTTCTCTGATTTAATTCAATTGTATTCTTTTAAATCATGAAAAACATCATCTTGAACCACAAGTTTTCAATATTTTTGTGAGAATGTCATCGAGGTCACCGGCAAGTGAACCTCGCAAAGGCAGTTGGCGTTTTGCAAGGCGTGGTCTCCCGGGCATTAGTTCGATTCCAATGCCAATAGAAGGTAGTGGATGGAGCTCATTACGACGTTAAGGGAGGAGAGAAATATTGTCATTGCTGATAGACGGAACCCTTTCCATACTGCCAGCGAGAACCTAAATGAAGTACATACGATACTTAATTGTTTATTTTATGTTGGAATCACAACGTAGGCCCTTCTGAGACGACTTATAGCTACAGCCCGCCACCAGCAACTCAGGAGAATATGATGCAGCGAGCACTTACACGACAATACCAATTGGAATGATGTTATGTTTACTGAGTGGTCTCTGTATAGTGAAAGCAGGCGCTGAAGAGTCTACCAAGTACAGAGGATGCATACGAAGCCCCAGTTCTTGCTCCCTTCAGAGCAGTTTGGAGGCTGTGTAATGGTCTGAGCCAGGATTTACACTGTAGCTCGAACTTTACCATTGTAGAACGCAACCGCATCACAGTCCGTTATTCCAAGAAATTATCGAGGTACATATCTCTCAAACTAGGGATCTCAAAGCCCGGGATTGTAAGTTTCCGGAAGGCAATGTTAGGCCCCATGCAGGCAGAGTTGATTATCAATGTTCAGAAAACCTGAGAATTTTCAGTCCGCCTCTTCCAACATTCTCTACAGTCCTCAATCATATTGAGCATGTGGGATGCGTTGCGTAGAAGCCGTTTGGATCATCACCCGCACCAGATGCAACATCTAAGAGTTCAAATTCCTTATGAAATGACAACCTCATTAACAGTGTATTTAACAGGTGCACCGAGGTTTAGCTAACAGAGGACATACGCACGGTAGTAATTGTTTTTAAAAATTATTATGTCCATAAATAAAATTATGGAATTAAAATCTTTTATTTTTCAACAACCGCTAATTAAATATTTCTTCATTAAAAATAACTTTTAAAACAATTTATAATAAAAATAACATAAAATGCTAGGGAAAGTGAATACTGAAAAATTGGTATTTCAAATTCATTTTTGAACAGTTCATTTTACGTTAGACATGTTCAACTGGTGATTAGGAACAATGTATGACATAGAGTTTAACGTAAGTGTACATTTAAGCCGCGATACCTAATATTACCAGGATTTTTTAATTTGCAAATTATGATTTTGAACATATCAATGTATTTGCCCCCTCTAATTTAAAACTCATGTACGGAAGGTTACATAATGGTAAGAATTTATTATAAAAAATCAATATAAGAAGGAATGCCTTTGTTACGCGAGAGGCGGAGTGAACGCATTGCACGCTCACTTATATCATTCCTCTACCCAGAGGTTAATGATGCTTCTCGTATTCTTTGATCACTCTAAATTGAAGGGGTCTAATGACTAAGGGTAAAAATAGACGTATGATTACACAAATATATTTTGATGGTATAAAGGAACAGTTTCGTAACAAAGAAAAGTTTTAAAAAAAGACAGAAAAAGGCAACACTTGCAAGCTTCAAAAATTAACATAAAATATTGTTTACAAAAAGTATTTTTTAACTTAAAAAAAGACAAAACAATAATGTTTTCCTTCCAGTCACTGTCCTCCACCGAAACACAAACAAGTGTAATTTCCGCTCTTCTGGAAAACGTGCTGCGTAGTCCTGACTCCAATTTCGAATGACGTTGTGAGAGAAAAAAATGTCTCGTTCTGATATTTCCAATAGGTTTGTTGTCAACTCTCGGCTGGCCAGCACAAAACTAAAACATCTCGACTTATCATCCTTGGAAGGGGGGAAGAGGAACTTTACTACAGTTAAAATTAATGCAAACAATGCATTAATTAAAAATATTTTATTCGACTAACTTTGCAGAAATTTATCGCATTTGTAGCAAAAGCAAGTTTGTGATTATTTTAAATAGTTGATTATTTGGAGGTTGTGAGACGCGGTCTTGTGTGACTAGATTTTAGAAAAAATTAAAAAATTTCTTTATCGTGCCAGCGTTCGATCAATATTGAGATCATCTTCAGTGCTCAATGTATTTGTTTTCTGTGTAAATGTGTCAGTCTTGTGTGACATGGGTCCTTCTCAACACGACAGACAAAAATGACACATACGTCTGACAGCATCTCACTACCTCCAAATAATCATTCAATAATGGCCACTAAACACTAGTTACTTTAAACAGTATTCATCCCTGTGATGTTATTTATGCATAAATTAGTTACTGTTTTGTCATTATACTTGTTAATTCATTTATTATGTCATATGGTGCTATATTTTTTGTATTGTTAAATAACACTTAAACTTTGGCTTTGATTAGCAAATTAACACTATATTATTTGTGGCACATTATTATTATTTACGTTACCTCATAACTTAACAAGTTACAATCGTAATAATTAAGATCAGTTTATATTATGTTATTCTATTAATCATTGATTAATTACAACATTTAACCCTATTTTCATTTAAAAAATTCAATAAATTAAGTTCAATTTGAATTTAATTGACAGCCTCGCAGTACAACTTGTCTCCATCTCAGTTCATTCGAGACCGGAACCCTAGTTAGGCGGCGGAGAAAGACCGCGGGCATTTTATAAAATGCCCCTTTTTACCAAACGGCGACCCTGCCTGAAATGAAAGTACGAATGACTCCGAGGCGGCACACCCTCGCCATTTCACTTTCCTTACAACGGCCTTGGGCACGAGCAGTGAGAACGTGCCTGTGAATGAGTTTACCACTACTTTCAGAGCGTAGGGCTTCGCTATGGTGAGTAAGTTTGTAAGTTTATTTTGTTTGTAATAATAATAATAATAATAATAATAATAATTTCTTTGTCAATGACTAATTTATATAAATATCCATATTTCTTCTCCCGCACGCTCTGCTCTCAATATATAATTGTTTATATATATATTTATTATAATGAGAGGGAGTGAAAGAAAATTAGAGAGAGAGAGAGAGAGAGAGAGAGATGCCTATAATCAAGCTTTTTACAACCATCAGAGGTGCTTTAGTACAGAAACGTTATAATTGGCACTAGTTAGTAACCTTCCTGAAAGATTTAATAATTCCTTATTTGGATGACTTAACACTCTCTCTCTCTCTCTCTCTCTCTCTCTCTCTCTCTCTCTCTACCTATCTATCTATCTATCTATCTATCTATGTCTCTTTCGCACTCTCTCTCTCTCTCTCTCTGTCTTTTCTCTTCTTTCTTTGTTTCTCTATTGCTACCTTTCTATCTATCCATCGATCTATTAATTGATATATTTATACCTTTGATTGTCCTATTATTTTCATCTTTCTCTTCAATCTGAATCTATTTATGTAAAATTTATTAATTAATTAATTTTTATTTATTTATACGTGTATTGTGGATAAGTGAAGGGATAAAAGGATATGTTGCTCTTTGTTGGATTAAATACGTTTTATGTGTCTCCTGAATACAATTGACAAATTCGCAAATAATTTTGGTGAATTTAGAGTTTGTACGTCAATATAGATATTCAAGTATTTACCAACTTTCTATTGGAATGGGGGTTGTTTTAAACGTATCAGCATACCCTCCATACCTATCAAGAAAAAAAAACGACAAAACGAAATTCTTTGCAAACAAAACCAACAAGAATCGAAGGCAACCAAATAATAATGCTGTTTAATTTCCCCTAAAAAAAGGTATTTAATAAATGTAACAAAAATCTTGTAAGAAATGGAAGACAAATACATAAGACAGTAATCATGAAACAACTGAGTACCATACAAAAAGTAAAAAGAAGAAAAACACATTTAACTGATTTGTAAACTTTAAATTTGAACTATAACTTCTGAATTAAAACATTTTTAACCTTATAATAAATTGTAGGATCTGTATTCAGTTTTCCATGTTTTATTTATCAACTGGTCGAGTATTTCTGCCTGTTGTAGTTATTTGCTCGTTTCATTGTATTCGTAAAATATTAAGACCCCTTTGTTACGCTTTTTATAATTAAATTTTATTTTCTGCATTGTGTAAATTCACTTTTTTCACAACCTGCATGTATTTGTATAATTTAAACGATGTTTATAAATCCCAGTCCCTGAAGATGGTGTCATTTGAGATCGAAAGGTGTCACGATAAAAAAAAAAATGTTTTTCTTAACCTACATCACACCAGACCGCATCGCACGATTTCTGAATAATCATCGACTAACTGTCGCTAATCACCGCACACTTATAATTAAAATTTTCTTGTTATTTTATTTACCTTGTACATTCGGTTTATTGTGATTTTATGATGCGGTTGCTAGAAATTATTATCAACATTTTCCTAATTTAACGTAAGAAAAATGTCTTCCTTTGCAACGCTAAATAGGATTTTGATCATTGTTTGAACTCGATACCTTATAAAATTCAACAGGCCTGATGTGAATTTGGGATTTCATGTAGGCGGGGATCCACTACATTTTTGGACATGTTCCAAACGCACCTCAGACTTGAAAACAAGGATGGAAGGGTTGTCATCTGCATAACGTTTTGAAAATGGTAATTCTGACCAAATTAGCCAGTTGCTTTGTTGTTCAGAACATTATGCAACTGTTATCTCTGTGAGTGTAATGAAGACTGCAGAAAAATCACCAACAGGTTTAAACTAACGCCTTACGACGATGCCATTAGTATGAATTCAAATACTAAAACAGATTAGATCAAATTCTACATGTGAAGAGGAAGTAGACGTAGAATTCGTCAACATTCCATATCGTCATGTTGATGAAAAAATGACGGACGTCTTAAATTAGAATTCCACTAGCACTTTGAGGAATTCTGTACGTTTTCTAAACCTGCGAACAAACATAACCAATGTTCTTTGCAATCTTCAAGAAACGAATGAAGAAGTAAAAGTAAAAAGTTAATCTTAGAAGTTTTTAAAATGTATAAAAAAAGTTAAAAACCGTAAAAAAATGTAGGTTAAAAAGTGACTGTGCTAAAACAACTTCTGAGCTCGTACTAAATTTAATTTACGAGATATGTTAATACAGATGAGCGAAAGTGAAAGGGAACATTTCGCCGTAGAACAGTTCATAATTATTAAGAAAAACAAATGTGAATATAAAGCCAGAAAATAAAAACTGTTTTTTTAGAGAATCGTTTGCTCTTTTAAGCAAAATTAAATTAAATCTGAAATGAGTTTTTGTTTTTATTACATTTCAAGGATGCCAGTTACATTATCACGCTTTTCCCTTTCCGTTTTGTAATATTTTTTCGAAACTGAAACTCCTTTGGCTCGGGAAAATTAAGATGCTTAAAGGAATCGTGTTTCCTCGAGTCTAAAATTTTTTCATTTGTAACAATAGTTTTGAAGGAAGCTTGGAAAAAAGGTTGCCTTTGATTGAAATTCGCCATACCATCCTAAGGACGATTGTCTCTCCATCAGCCCTGTTTTTGCCACCCAGTGTGACGGAATCTAAATCAATGGACCAAGGCAGCAGCATTGCGTCACTTAGAAAATAACAGCCAAAAAAAAAAAAAAAATTGCACGCTTTTGACGCATACTTGACAACAAAATGACAAACTGTTGGGCTTCATTATTTATGACTCTTTTTAATAATCCATTCTCTCCTTCGATGGCTCGATATATTTAACTACTTTTGGAAATGTATACTCATTCAATTTTAAGGGTAATTGAAACAGTATTATAAGTCAAAATAAAAACATCGGCTTTGTTGCATCATCAGTTTAAATATGGTTTAATTAACTTTTAAAACACACTTGAAACATAAAACCAATTCTAAATTATTAAAAAAATAAAACCACTCCAGCTTTTATAGTAATTAATGTTAACGATTACGTAGAATTATCTTAGTATCGTAACATCAGAATCAAAGTTGAACTGAAGTTAGATTCTCAAAGTTTACAGAACACATGGCGAACAGTAAATTTTAGTTACTTACAGGTTTTGTTGTGTTAATATACTTTTTCTCACACACTTCTTAATGAATTTGCAACAAACTTTTATAGTATATTGAAATTTAATTCATAAGTATATTTCATAGAATAAAATAATGATTAAATACTAATCTATAAGCAGCATTAAAATAACTCGTCATCATCGTAATAAAAACCAATAATCTTTAAAGTTATTATCATTGAACGATAATTTTAATCAGAATTTGAACATTTTAATCAAAAAATTATTGTATCTACCTTTAGACAAATATTATATTTTATTGATTTTTTTTTGATTTTTTAATCATTCAAAAAAATTATAGTATAAATATTTTCAAAATAGTTTGTACTTGTACGTCTACTTTGATAATAGCTTAAAATATTAGAAAAGTTCTACGATTGTTCTAATTACTATTTAACCAAAAATATGACTTAAGATAACCATTACGAATTATTCGTATTGGATAGTTCTCAGAGTTAGGTAATAAAATAAGTTATTTAAAATTTTTTTTAAAGATATATAGCAATTTACCTCCAAAACTAGATCTAAAGATGGATGTTTTAGCATGAATTCAATTTAACATGGAGACGGTTTTGGGGTGGAGACAAGTTTCTTTGCATAACTATTTTTGCATAATCGATTTCTTGTTACCAGGGAGTGCGCAAAGATTTGGTAAGGTTAGTTTAATTTAGGGTTTGGTAAAATTTGGTTTGGGAAACGTCGGTTATTTAGGGTTAGGTAGTGTTAAGTTATTGTTATGGTTTTGGCTACGGTTTATATAAGTAAGGTTAGGGTCGGGATTGGTTAGGTTAGAGTTACAGACGCTTATGTTTTAATGCCGTCTCTTATTTTAAACCGGGTCTGAATAGAATGTAAACTATATTTAAAAGCTATTTTCAATTCAGAGGAGCCAGAGCGAAAAGGAAATATTAGGATGTATACGTCAGAAAACGGTTGGATTAGGCTAGATTAGGATTAATTTTTAGTTAGGTTTAATTTTATGTTCATGATAACATTGCAGATGTGTTATGTTAAGTTTGTGCCTAGAGCTAAGATTTTCGTTAAGTAGGTTTGGATATAAATTAAATGAGTCGGATTAGGTTACGGTTAAGTTTGATATACTGTGAGAATTATGGGTGAATTACGTTAAGGTTAAGAACGCGTAGGCTTGATTGAGAATTATTTTACAATTTTATTTCCCTTTCTTTACCTCGAGACGAAAATGTATTTATTTGATTAGGAATGTAATTTTTGTAACTCCAACATACTTTTCCATAATCGTTGAACAACAAATCCCCACTTTTCAATCGTTCTTCACTCACTAAATCAAAATAAATAAAGAATGTTTGGATGTTAGGGCGTGAAATGACCTTACCCCTTAAAAATTAATAATAATAATAATAATAAACGAACATAAATATTAGAGGGTGTCGAACTTGTTTGTTCGCATGGGAAAGGTTCAAAAATATTTTGATAGCATTTCCGATAAATGAGGGAACGGTGTATTATACAAGAAAAATATACCTGTAGCCGTCTCATTTGGGGTGTATTACAAAAACGATTTATTCTAATAATACTTAGATAAACAACAAAATTAAACATATGAACGATTTTTTTTTTTTAACAACGCCAAATAATAGAACTTTACACTAAAACTTACTTTGTAATTTCAAACATTAGTTTCATTAAAAATTAGTAAGAAAACATTTCAACCAATTGTTTTAAACATTTGGAAATATACTTTTTTATATTTTTCACCAATATTATTTTTAAAAAATGTATAGGCAATTTTGGAAATTTACCTTCACTTTGCAATTATTGGAAGCATCACAAAAAGCAATACAAAAACAATTAATAAACAACTGCGTTAAAATTAAACAATCGCGTTCACTACCAGAAAGAAGCATTCTTTGAAAACTACACTTTCTTGTTATTCGATCTCACGAGATGACCCTCGCAGTTCAAAGATTAATGATGACATCAATTATTTTTTGCTTGATAACAGTTTTCGAGAAAATCCGACTGTCGTCTTGATGCAAATTTATTTGTTTGTTATACGTTTTATATGTTTTTGGAAAGTCGTTGAAAGACATGGCCCCAACACTTTTACCGAATTTCTATCGATCGTTAACGCCAGCTGAACAGACAAGAAATAACAAGTTCGACCTAGTGTTGACATCGTTTAAACTAGCTCTATCTATCTTACTATTTTTCGTTTTGTTTGACCTTTGGGTCCAGGCCGTTCGCACAGTTTCTTCTGCCGCGAAGTGGAAAAGAAGCGAGGGGGGGTGAAAGTGGGGACCCGCCCAACGAAGACTCGAGCTGTCAGTGAGTTCCCCGCGGCCGACATGGCGCCTTCCAAAACATTCCAGGTGAGTTTAAACGCTCGATCAAACCAAAACTATTTATAGATGCAGATCAGAAGGAGACAGTGAACATACATCTAGTATTCTGAGGGTTAGTGCCGCCGTGTGCAAAAAGGTCGAAAACTACCTCGTGATTGGATATCGTAAAAGTGATCAGTGTGTCATGAAAACATGTTGGTGCTTCTTAGCTGATTCCCAAATCCCGCTTACAAGAACTATTCCACAGCCCGTTTCAGCCGTGCCGGAAATGAAAAAGTGCTTTTATTTTATTCAGCCGGGCCCTACGGCGGTATCTTGAATAATTGAACACCCCAGTTTCATTCTATACCGAGGGTCCAAACCCCATGTTTAACTTTAAAACTAGCCGTATTTGTCTTATTGTAATTTGTCCCGGTATAATATTTACACGTGAAAGCCGGAGGATACGCTGACGGCAAGAAAATTCCGAATATAAATGGCCCGCGTTAGAAAAGCGCATTGAAGAGATTCGACCCCTCGTTACTGTTCTTCATCAGGGGTAATTTTCACAGAGTTATAAGGCCACCGGCATATCCCCGGCCCTCCGTTCTAAGTTAGCTCGGTGTTTACTAATGTCTATAATTTTCCGAAACAAACGAAAGTAGATAACCGATAAATTTCTACTGGCCGTAAAAAGTGAACGCGCCCGCGAGACATCATCTCATTGAACGCGATTCCACAGTCGTCTTAAGTAATATCTCTAGACAAAAACTTTCTTCAATTTATGTAAATATGTGTAATCTCTAATCGCAAAACAGGAATTTTGTTAAAAAATGTTCACTTTCATGAATAAATAATTTCAGGACAGAACTACATGCATTTTATAAATTCAACGATGCATAAATACAATGTACAAGATTGACATCTATCTCGATATAAAAACAGAAGTGTTTAATTGAATAATCTTGAACTGAAATTAAAACTAAAAATTCTATTATTCAATTTGAAATACAAAGTAAATGAGATTGTGGCTCATAGTTTTTTTATTAGCATATTAGAGAACGATGTGATTGATTTTTAATTTTTGTCCCTGAAGGGGAGCGTGAAATAAGAATATAGGGGTGACGGCTGGAATCGAACCTCAAACCGCGTGGTTTACGACCACAGAGTGACAACTAACCATGTTGATCACATGCTGAAAGTAAAAACCAAATTAACCTTTTATGAAAAAAATCTAACATTTACTTCTTATATTTGGTAAAAATGAACTTTTTAGCTTAAAAAAAATAAAAATAAAAGTTTTTCAAGGGCACAAATGTACTTAGGCTTAGCTAATTGTTGAAAAAAAAAATCAAAATATATTATCAATTATTCTTTTTACGTCAGGTCTTGGCTGAGATGAAAAAGTGTCACTAGCGAGATCCAGTAGGACGCCAACTGCCCATGGCGGCCACTTCAGTAGTTGAGAATCGAATCCTAATTACACGACAATTAAAAACAGACAAAACAAGCGGGAAAATCCGAAAGGTTTTAGTGGGAGTTGACGTCCCAGTGGATCAAAGTCATGATAGCTCAAGTGGTTAGGGCAGCAGCGTATTGAGCCCAAAAATCGTGGGTTCGAATCCAGCCCGTGGCACCAACGTTTCGATCTCAACGATGTTGGTCAATTAGGCCTCTAAGTGTAAGTGGAGTAATACATTTATAAAGGATAATAATCAAAGAAAAAGTATTTTCACGCCGGTATTATTTACTATCGTTTCCTGTTTCGTTTCGTATGTACGACAACGTAACAATATAACCCAACTGGTGAAACGGTGAGGTTCACCGACGTCTATTTTGAGTTTTTCTTGGAAGTAGAGCAGAACGGATTGTTCGGAGGTTTAAACGGTTTAATAAATTCTCGACTGCCTGCAAGCTGGAAGCTAGTAAATTCTAATTCACAAGAATTGCTTTTTCTCTTACCCCAGTCTACAAACCATTTCTTTATCCAAGTTGGTGAAATGAAGTATTGCACGTGGAAATGCTCAATAAACGCGATATCGACACCCTTTTTTAGCAGTCTTCCGCTTTTCTCATTTCCACCGGTCTCTTTTAAGCAGGAAATTCATATATGTTTTAAGCGTCTGCTTTGAAGAGGAATTTTATCGACGTTAAACATTCCTACTGAACTTACTCCCTTCGGGCTTTTAGCAGAGACATTTCACCACCGTACATCGTTATTATTGTATATCTTAGCGTTTCAACATATGTAACAAATTTAAAAGCTCTTTTAATATGTGTTGATTAGTAACGGTGAATCGATAATTATTCGCAAATCGTGAGCGCGCGTTCTTGTGTGATGGATATTTCAGAAATATTTTGATTGATTATAAAAAAATATATTTTGCACTGTATAGCTTCCCCTTTTTTCCACGTCCTTCATGTATTTGTTAAATGTAAACAATGGTTGTAAATCCCAGACACTGAAGACGTTCCCAATAAAGATCGAAGCCACGATAAAGAAAATGTTTATCTAAAACCTCCATCACACCAGACCACATCTCACGATTTCTGAATAATTACTTTTATAATATCTTTTTATGTATTGAGGATTAAAAAGTCTAGTTTATTTTCTATCGAAGCAAACTCATCATATTTATTCTGTATCAAAATGCAAACAATGGCTTTTTGTTGATGTATTAATTTTATTAAAAACAAAAAACAAATAGGATAGAAATCTTGTTATGAACTATGGGTGACCATATTTACCAAAATTCCCAATCCCGTAGTGGTCTAGAAAAAGCGTTGAGAGAAAAATTTAGAACATTTTTCCTTTAGAAATATTTCTAGAACATCTAGAACTTTTATCCTCATTGAACTATTATGATACTAGATAAACATAAATAGGAAATAATGCTCATGTAAATACCTCACACTGAGGACCGCGGTGGTCGAGTAATAAGTGCGTCCGAATCTATTTGTCAAACTAGCGGTCCCAAGTTCCATTCCCCACAATTTTTAATTTTTAATAATATTGAAAAAGTATTTTCTTGTGGTTTGAATCTTCGTTCTGCTACTGTCTGGTAGCTGTACATTAAGCCCGTCTGTATTACAAGAACTACTTTACTTTTAAGTTTTATTTTACATACACTCACACTTATGTGATGAATGCACCAACGCTTTTATGCCTTGTTTTTGAGGGAAAGAAGAGTTTAAAGGCAACGGTTTGATGATAAGGAATATTTATAAATTAAATACTTTCCAAAAGGATAGTTCCTACTTACAGTAAGTTGTTCTGCAACGATCCGGATTTCGAGCCTCTTAGCTCATCATCAGGTTGAAGGAGTTCTACAACCTGATGATGAGCTAAGAGGCTCGAAATCCGGATCGTTGCAGAACAACTTACTGTAAGTAGGAACTATCCTTTTGGAAAGTATTGAACACCACACTCACCCCATCATTTAACATTTCTATTTATACATTAATGTTTGGTGTTTAGTGCCCGTTAATTAATGTTTATTTGGAGATGCGACCTGGTGTGAAGTAGGTGTAGAAAAACATTTTCTTCATTGTTCCAACGTTTCGATCTTTATTGAGATCATCTTCAGCACCTGGAATTTATAAGCATTGCTTAAATTATAATTGTATAATTCATAATTATAATTGTTCTAATTGTAAATGTATAATTTAAACGATGTTTATAAATCCCAGGTGCTGAAGATGATCTCAAAAAAGATCGAAAAGTTGACAAGATAAAGAAAATTGTTTTCGAAAACCTACGTAACACCAGACCGCATTTCACGATCTCCAAACAATAATTTATGCACTAATAAAATAATGTTTTTGGTAGGTACAAAAGCCAACACTTATTGTTTTACCAGCTAACGAATTTTAACAATTAATGTGCACAAAATAACGGCAATATTAACATATGCTGCTATATTATTTACATTACGTTCAATTTAGTTTTTCACCTGGCTGTATTTATTTGTACTGTAATGATCTCAATTACATTTTATGCTGTTTTAATCTCTATTTTGAATCCTTCACACTTTCGTAAAACCCAACTTGTTTAAAAACTATATTTTTATATTTGACGTGGAATGTTCTGTCTGCGAAAACGCGTTTGATAGACGTGGTTGACCTGTAGGCGTAGAGGGGCGCGATTTTCACGGCGCTTTTACAAAAATTCTATGCTCAAAAACAACCCAAGAGATTGTGAGTTTTACACTAACAGGTCGACGGGCATTTTTTTCTTTTTTTTGGTACTGATCAGACAGAAACAACAACTCCAAATAAGTTCGGAAAACAATATAAATTAAATTTGCCCTGTGTCGCAACGCAACAACGGAATTGTGTCTTATTTCTCGTTTTGATGACGTCCGGAAAGAGTTAAGAACAGTGTCATAAGAGCTTTAGAAAATAGATTGCAATGGCTTTTAGCCATTGCGTGAAATTGCCGGGCAAAAGCTGTTATTGTGCGGTGGATCACAGGCAAGCCGGAATCATCGTTGAGAAATATTTGACATTGTCGGCTAACGTTAGTTTGATGTCGATATTTCCTGTAACAACGATAGAATCATAAAAATTACTAAACGGATGGAAAAACAGCGAAATGTAATTCAAGGTTTTTGATGTATAACATCATTTGAAACATTTCAATTTAAAGATTAAAGTTCTTTTGGGTCGGAGGATGTGTAATTGAAACTAAACTATTTCATTAGTCCTCGTTTCTCTTAAAAACTGATTTGAATGTTGAAAATGTATAAAAATTATATCACTGATTCAGAAAATGGGGGCATCAAGTAATTGGAATGTTACAAGAGAATCCCACTTTACCGAGGGTTGTTGATTTTATACAGTTGGTTGGAGACAAATTTCGTTCATACCATCAAAATAACAATTCATTAGTCAATGAACGCTACTTTTTATCTTTATTACTAACTATTAACTACTATAAAATATTTTTAAAATTAGATTTTTCAGCTTGAACACGCATTTATAATTTAAAAACTATCTTTCCTCGCTGACTCATTTTTCTCATGTTGAAACTCTCCCAATCTATACATTTCCTTTAGTAATCGTTTTCTGTATTTTTTTTCATCTACATTTGTCGTAGCTCAGGCAGAACGATTTCATTTCCTAGATAAATTATATGTCACAACTTACAATAAAATTATAAGAAACACACCCAGCTTAACCCGTGACCAGCCACAGATGTGATTGAACAAAAAAGCAGGCATTCCGCATCAGTGAAATCTGGCATTTAAACGTATTTAACCGTTTTATTCATCTTTATACATCATTCCCTGTTTATATCAGCTTTAATGTGAGTCTGCCATTTTTCTCTTTCTTAACTTGCCTTCTCAAGACATGATCAAATTATCTTTCCATAAACTAATCTATCTAGCTTATCTGCTAATTCTACATTTATATATATCGTGATATCTATGATGAATAAGATTGAATAATTAAATTTATACAAGTTTTTAATGATGAACAGCACCTATTTTTTTCCTATATTTTATTTATTTCTCGCTTAAACCATTTATATTAAATAAAACCACATATGTGACCACAAATAATGCTATTTTTTAAGCCTTTATTTTCTATAAACAAAAAGGAGGTTCAATATTTTAGTGGCGAAGTAACGAGTTCAAAGTGTCTCTAGTAATGAGGATAAGCGTGAAATTTCCAGCTAACGTTAAACCTCATCAGATCCACCATGGTACAATCCAATCCATCAAAAAAGGTGATAAATTAGTGTGGTGGAAATGTCTGGGTGTAAAATGGAAATAATCTAACAAAACAACCCAAAAAAATTCGCATAATGTTGAGTTATCACTTTCTCAAGGTCATACCAAAGGCCTTGCGGAGAAACGTGCAACATCTCAGGGTTGATTACAGTCAACAAGCAGCGGATTGGGGTCACCGAGGTTCGCTACATCCCGGACCGGGCGGAGGGACAAACTCGTAAAAAATGGCTGGATCGCTCCCACTTGCATTTCGACAGACGAGTAGACAGTCGATGGCCAAAAAGTGGAAATTTGATTCACAGCCGATGTCCAATTAGGACAGCGTGAAGAACTCACTTACATACAGGACTCGTTTATCTCCTGTCCGGTGAATCGTAGGACATTTCTGGGTGAAAGTCACTTTCTGCCTCATTCACAACTGAAGTGGACATAATAACTTTCCAAAAGTAAACATAAATCAGCTTTAAAACTTGAATTTATAATTCGATATTTTTTATGTTTACACTTCTCGTTATTGCATATTTTTATCTTTATTACTGAAAAATTAAGGTACTATTACATAATACTCATAGGCAAAATTTATAATTTTCCCTACGGAGTATTCAAACCTGGGACCTGTACCTTAAAGTGACGAGCGCCCTATCAAGTCAACAACCTTTTAACCATTTAAAACTTTAAACGAGAACTTCCGTAATTCATAAAAGTTTATATTCGAAGCGATTTTGTAAATATAAATGTACAATAATAAACAAATGAACCTCAGAAGATTGTCAGTTCTGTTTCATTAGTGTAATCAAATTTACAGTACCATTATAATTTCGAAAGGTACGAGGTATTTTGAAATTAAAGCTGTAAAATGTTGAGGTAACGTGAAAAGTGAAATATCCCAAATACAATTGGGGCTTTGGAAAATATGCTATTTTTAAACTAATTTGAAGAATAACCTCCTGTAGTAAGGACGTCTGTTGCGCCACTGTATGTGTATATATTTTAAAATTTTTCTCTATTTATTAGTCTATTGACCAAAATATCTATTTTTTTCTATGCATTTCCCTTTCTAATTACTTCTTGCTTGTCATCTCCCTTATTCTTTTTTACTCTCCTATCTCAATTAATTTATCTCTAACCCTCTTATTCTATTTTACTTACTTCTTTTCTCTTTCTCTATGCTCTTAGTAGGCAGAAACGCAACTTTCTCCTTTTGGTATGATTATTAATTCTTCATAAAATTTTTGCTTTATATTGAAGCAGGTGTCCTGATGATTGCTGTCCCGGAAACTACGGTTTTCTTATTTATACGAAAATTAATTAAAAACTCTAAATGAACAAGTCCATTAATTACGGCAACTTACAATGTGAAGCCCCTTTATTTTTGGTATTGACACAATCCGATCAGTGCGTTTTAAGATATTTCAGAAAGGCGCTTTGTAACCATGGCAACGAAGATTTAACTGATTTAATTTTTCTGCCGGCAAAGATGTGCCCTTTCGATAAGTAGGTGTCTCCATGGATAGGCCAATATACAAGACAATCAAACCTCCAAAAACAGAATATCTTCCTCCCCTACCCCAATTATATCGGTGTGTGTTATGGCTATATAGATATGTTGTCTATTAATTAATTTTAAATTAATTGATTTCTGTCGTACATAATTGCTTAACGTCCATTGCGGGCCGGAAGGAAAATTGTGAAACCACATTACAATGTATTTTACAAACTATTACCAAATATCATCACGGGCAGTGTCTGGATTCGAAGCCACAAACACTAGCATGGAACACTCTTTCCCTTCTTCGTCTTAATATTTAGTTATTTTCTGTTTACGCACCTTAATCATATGAATTTTAAATCCCTATTTTCCCCCACACTCACGTCTTTTTCATTGACCAATCTATCTTTCCCTCCCTTTAACTCTCTCTCTGCTGGACAACAATTCAGGAATAAATTTTCATTATCATTAGCCTTTTAAAACTTTATTTTGCTGACTATTTAAACATTCTTTTTTCACTAAAACTTTCCTCTCTCTCTCTCTCTCTCTCTCTCTCTCTCTCTACCTACCTACCTACCTACCTACCTACCTACCTACCTACCTACCTACCTACCTCTTGACCTCTTGCTTTTTTTCTCCCTCCTTTTTTGTCTCTTTACATTTTGTCTTTCTCTCGCGCACTCACAATTTTTCTCTACTACTCTATCTATACTCTCTCTCCCTCTGTCTATCTTTCTATATATATATATATATATATCTGTCTATATATCTATATATTTATCTATCTAGCTATGTCTTTATCTCTTGGTCTCTTTCTCTTTTCCTCCCTTCATTTTTTCTTTCTTTCCGTTTTCTCTTTGTGACTTTTACTCCCTCACACTTTCCCTCTACTTCCATATTGTATTTATACATCTATATTATTAATGGTACAATTAATAACAATTCAGGTTAGATTACATCTAAATCTATTAATCCATATAGATTAGACCTATAATATAACAATCTAATTTATTTCGCTGCATGTTTATCTAACATTAGTTTCCCAACAATCCATTATTCTTTCTTTATTTCTCTCTCTCTCTCTCTCTCTCTCTCTCTCTCTCTCTCTCTCTGTCTCTCTCTATCTATCTATCTATCTATCTATCTATCTATCTATCCATCTATCTATCTATCTATCTATCTATCTATCTATCTATCTATCTATCTATCTATCTATCTATCTCTTTCTCACTGACTCACCCACTCCTTCACTCATTTACTCATCCCCTAACTCGCCCTTTCAATTAACTAATGTGTTCAGAAAGAACTCAACACACTTTTCCGCGCTTTTGTTGCGAAAGAAATGTTTAAAAATATTTCATAATTGATTCGTTCAATTTCGATCACTGTTATGTCAAATTTTGTTATAAATCAATTTACTACAAGAAAAAAATTGCTTAACTAAATTCGTTAAAGTGCCGTAAAACTATCGATAACCTAGATTTTATATTTAAAAACAACCAATAATAAGAAAAATAGTATAGTAATAAAAGGGCAACCGTCGAACAGAGGAAATTGGAAATGTTTAACACCCCGTCAACATTCATTTAGGATAGATTGCTCTTTAATTATATTCTAATGGCTTCCTCAATCCGCTGACCCTTGATTTTCTTCCTTTTTGCCGCAACGTGTGCTGCTCAGACGAGCGAAGAGGAACAAAACATTATAATTACTTCCTTCTTTCATTCCCTAGTCGCGATCCGAGAGTTTCACTCCCAATTTGATTTCTCTTGATTTCTATTAAGATTGACCTCATTTAAAGTTGCGATGAGGAACTATAAAGTCGCTGACAAGGAACTGATACAGAACATTTTCGAAAAAAAAAGCTTAGAAAAGCTTGTTCAAGTGATTGATTCAATTAATTTGGTAACAGTAGAATTAGTTTCGGAACTGAGCTTAACGCAATGAAAATATTCGAAAACGTTTGAATATGAACCAATTCTCAACGTAATTATGATTAGAAAACGAATATTGCAAAATTGTTAATATGACAGTACTTTAATCATAGAAGTTCCCCAACGAGCATGAACCAGTAATAGACGATCAATCTTCAAACTGTCAACATTTTTTGAACGATATAGCTTGAATTTAATAACCTGTTACTGTCATGTAAAATTGTATTATGAAACTTCTATTGTTTTTCAAGTACGTATATTCCCATTCAGGTTGACACACATAAAATATGTATTTTTAAAGTTAGAATATGATTAATTTAATATAATTGAATATGCCTTTGATGTTATAATTAGAAATTACAATTCATAAATTGAGCCCTGAACATGATCTCTTTAAAGATCGAAATGAATGCACCTCACGATCTCCGAATGATCATTGACTAACGGTCTCTAAACACCATACACTTTAAATAAGACCAATTTTAACAGCGGATTTAAAAAAAAAAAAATTCGACTGGAATAAAAACTCAGTGGAGAAACCAAAAGTCCGTATTACACTAATGCCAAAATACACATCGGTCCAGGGTTTGATGAGGATGGGCAAAGAAAAGAAAAGGTTAAATTCACGAGGGTTCGCATAGGTCAAAACAATATCAAACATCTTCTCGAAGTCAGTAATTGCCCGTGGTATGAAAAATTAGCTCGGTAGAACACATATTCATATTACACAAAGAACAAATCTACAAAGAAATCTACAACTTCCCATCTCAACACCACCTATCGAATTTTCCCTCTTTTCTGCCATTTTTCAAATACCGTTGAATCTACTTCTTTCTCAGCGAGAAATGAACTCTCAACCAATACCAGATTAATTAATTGAAAAAGGTTATATGGTCAATCGGATGAATTCTAATGAAATTAAGAGGCTACTCAAAATATTTGTTTTTGTATTTTTTAAGCGGTTTACCTTTATACCACAATGTAACATGAAAACTTGAGTGGAGAAACAGGACAAAAATTAGTGGAATTAACACGCTGGAAACGAATTGAAAGAAAAACACTGAAAAAGTTGACCATGAACCATGTAGCATACCGGCTTATAACACATAAAAAAATTAGGTTTGTTATTTCATGTTGCTTCCGAAGTGAGTCGAGCAGTTTGAATTTCATTCGAGTGTTGGCTGTGCTTCTGCTCAGATTTATTTCCTACTTCTCCTTTCATCTCACCATCTTCAAAATAATAACAGTTTCTGGTAAATTTGTTAGTGCTAAATATCTTCGCAGGCTTAAATTGGAGCGGGCAACTTTTCGAATTGACTTCGGTCCGGGACACTGGGTAAATGGACCCTAGTAAATTCCATTGCCGTCCCTGATAATACAAATCGTGAACAATCCTCGACCGCATAATCACATTGCCGCCCCGCAACGCCTCGGTTTTACTTGCACTTAGCCCCGATGCCTTTCCGCCCCTTCACGCTCCGGTTCATTTTTCCAAATACGCCACCTAGAGTAGACTGATGTTAATCCATTTCTGACTTTACTGCTATAATTGAACCGAATTTAATCAATGGAGTTGGGAAATTGTCGCCTGTCGGAACTCCTACCTTCCGCTGTTATCTTTTCCGCCACTTTCTACCCGGTCGTATTTCTCGAACAATGCTATCTTTCATTGGAATCTTAATGTTCGTCTATTCACAAGAAAACAATCTAAAATGACAATTGTACGTGAAATTTTTATCCTATGTGTAAAATTAGGTTCTTTTATAGACATCTATTGTTAATTTACATTTTTTGTAATTGCATGTAATTGCTTTCATTTTTCTGAATCCAATACAAACTGTAAGACAAAACGATCATATTTTTCTATAAAGCTTTTCTGTAACAAACGCATATCCACAAAACTACGACTACACTGAAAAATACGAAATTAGGTCTCGCAAGGTGCATAAATGTCTCAGAAAATTTACATCGTCACCTGCGTTGGACGGTTGTGTAATAAAACGTCTTAGCCAATTAGTGCCAGAAAGGTAAGTTATGGTCAATACAGAATGTTACTTTTGATCAGTTTTATTTCCGTCTCCGTAAAGGATGAGGTTTTTGTTCACGCGAACTACAGTTTAGTTATGCCAAATAAATTTTAAAGCTTTAAATCTCGCAAAAAAATGTCTTTTCCAAAAATGAGACTGAAATTTTGATTTGTATGTATTTGTATTTTATTTTAAGCATTGAGTAATTATGAAACATGATACAGATTCTAAACATCAAGTAACAAAAATCCGAATGGCAAAACAATCTTTTTCTTTTCTCTTCTGCACTCTGTGTAAATAATTTTCTTACTTATTCTTTAACCCAATCTTATCTCTTATCACATACACGAAATGGTTCTTTATACCATGCCGTACACTCCTGATTTTCCATTACTCTCTTTTCCCTTCCAGTTGGTCTTATTTAAGTAACTTTCGTTTGTGCAAAACGTCCATTATTTTATTTATATATCCACTCGTCTTTCCTTCACTTTCTCTCTCTCTCTCTCTCTCTCTCTGTCGGTCCATATATCTATCTATCGTTACGTTTTCCTTTTTTTTATCTATTTGCTGGAAGTAGCGACTTCAAAATGTTGAAAGTAATGAACTCAACAACCTTTTTTTTTCAGTTACTTTTATTTTTCCAGTTTGCATTTCGGAACCATCTTCCCGGCTCCCTTCTTCCTGACTTTGGAGAGTTTACACACGACTCAAAATCAATTGTTGACAAACTTCCAAAAGCTATGAAAAAGGTACATGGAAAAATGAAAGGAATAGGAAAGAAAAATTATAGAGTTCATTATTCCTGCCTCTTCCAAAAAATATCTATGATTTATTTATCCATTTACTTCCCAACCTACCGATCAATCTCCCTATCTATCTACCTACCATCCTAGCCACGAACCGATGTACACATCCATTTTTTATCTATCCATCTCTGTATCTATCTCTCTATTAATCCATGTATTTACGTCTCTCTCTCTCTCTCTCTCTCTCTCTCTCTCTCTCTCTCTCTTTCGACCACTCTACACTTACTCCAGAATCGGTGTCTTTAAAGTGTTTTTAGTAACCTGCGCAATGGTAAGACTCTAATTTAGATATATTAGTACCAAATTTGACTTTCTTTACCCTACCGATTTTCAGCCACTCTAAGAAAACTGCCACTGTTAATGAAGGGATCGCAAGTAATACAATAAGTATCTAAAATTATAGCCCAAGACGAAAAGATATTCATTTTAATTTAGTAAACAGTTTATTTAGTAGTTAAATTAGTTTATTTTTAAAAACAATTGAAACAACATTATTATATTTCAATATGCTCTCATCACAATAAATTGAGCTCTTAATCGTAAGTACAATCCCAGAGTCCTTCAATATTTTCATAGCATTAACCCCCAAGTTAGAATCAAGCCCGCCCGACCGTTAAAACAGTGATTGGATTAAGTCCGTACCCTAAACGATTTTGCAGAAACAAATAGCCATTAATTGCAATTACTCGGCAAGTCTGAACCAACTGTATCAGTGTAGAACACTGGGGAAAGTTAATGGAGTTTCTCTTGTCACCCAATGTACTTAGATCCTTAGACATCTGATAAAAGTTTTTGCCGTAAGGAAAAGGGAGAATTTTGTCCTTTGATAAGGGTATACTTTGATCCTTGTCGAATTATAATATATGCTCACCAGTATATAATGTTTCTGTGTTATAAATTTATATTTTATTATTTTATTTTCAGTTGAGAAAATTGGAATAAACTGGAGTTTTCTTGTTGATATTTTTTTTATATGTTGAACTATTTTGCAGGGATTGCAATAGCACGGATTGTTTTTACATTATTTTTCTACACCATACTTCAAAAGCAATAAATTCAACTTATTTCGAAAATTTATTCTCTTGCCAGTAAATAAAACTTACTAAAACATCTTGTATTATGGATATGTGATTTGTGATTCAAAATCAGTATAAAGTATAAAGGCACGTTGGACAAATAAACTATAGTTTAGGTTTATTAGAACTGTCCCTAATGATTTTTGGTCAATATAAGAAAACTGTCGCTGATAATATCAACAAATCATAATCAACGATGCAATTTCTCGGTGCGTTTTTCTAATAGGTTCAAAATAAAAACTTACTTTTATGCATTTTGAAAAGTATAATTTATGCTGGAGATAAATAATGGCCGAATTGCATTTTCAATTCTATCGAATCGTCGTACTGGTTTTGTTCAGGCGATAAAAACGAAACAGGCCGGATAAAACTTGAGCGATAAAATACGTTTAATGTATATATTTTCAAAGGAAAGAGGCTTAAATTTTAAGGGTCATTGCTTATTCATTTCTTATTTTTGCACGCTTCATTCACCCCTTGTTATATGGCAGTTGTGGACTTCTGCTAGTTTTGTAATGTGAAAAGTTTTTCAAGCAGAAACGTGGCTTTGGAACTAGGGATTACAAAAACATCAAAATTATTTACTAATAAACGACATTTCTTATGTCATATACAAGTAAATAAAATTTGAAGACAGATATTGGCAACACTGCATTTTATGGAACTGCATAATTATGCTACTGCAAAAACCATAAAACTAATGGTTAATAATTATTTCCCAATTATCCCTACAGAGTTAAGAAACTTTACGTTCGACGGAATGAGTTAATATAATCATGGTCATTCGAGGAAAACATTAACATTTATTATTATATGACTATTGCCATAAAAAGCGCCAAACGCCTGAAAATATGTGTTCTCTGTCTCTCTGTTGGCAGAGAACACATACTTTCAAAGGTCTGTGCGCAAAACACAAAATAATAGTAATGAACAGAAGCCCACAAAACCATTCATAAATAATGAACATTAGCAATAAAGTTTAAGCAAAAAAATTGATTTTCGTAATACTATACATAAGTAAAAAATACTAAAACAACATTGTCTATTGTTAATAAAAAAGTGGTGAAACAAAATAATACGGGACCGCTAATAACACAAGAAAATGAGCCACCAAAAACAAATTGTTTAAAAATAAATTTGGGATGAAAATAGAACAGTGGATGCAAAAATTGGTAATATGTTATGCACGATATACAGCAAAAAAGAAACAGTAAAACTTTAACAAGTATTTTGACAGTTAGACAAGGCCTTAAATTAATTAACCAATAAATTCTCAATTTTTTTACTATTACAATGATTTAGACAATGCAAAAGCACATAAAATAATACTTAATATCAATTAATTTCTTTTTCTCCATTATTTCAAGATATGTTTAATTATTTTCCTTTAGATGTTTTCATTATTTTCTTTTTAAATTCCTAATGCTCCCAGAGGTATTACCATTTGGAACATTGATAAACAGAATGAGTTGGGGTATGTTTTAATCTTATGAATTGAAATTTTAAACATACTGTTTGTTTATTTTTTTTTGTTTTTTTTATTTTTTGTTTTTTTTATTTTTTTTTCCTTTTATATTTAACAGATAGACAGTTCGGTGGCATAATTTAAGAATTGTTGATATGACGGTCATTGTTTGTCATAGGAGAGAGAGTAGAGAGAGAGAGAGAAAGAGAGAGAGTGAGTGAGAGAGAGAAAGAGAGAAAGAGAGGGAGTGGGAGGGTATAGATGGATAGAGAGATGTGAGAATGAGAGAGAGAGAGAGAAAAAAAGCAAGTGTTTGTGACCGACAGAAAATAAGGATTATAAACACATAAGTGCATTAGTCAATAATTCCATTATGCATACATATATCATATTCACAAATGCAAAATTTGTATATATACTGCATATTTCTCATCATGTTAATCGTTTAAAACAAAAAGTATGGCCTGAAAAGTAATTTAATATGATTATTCTTATTCATTGTGGTACAAACAGACAGGCTGACGTTGAAGTGGATAACAGTTGTCTTACTTTTGTCACCGGTTTGACAGTTGATTGGGTAATAATTGTTTGAAATTGATTTTCCGCTCCGCCGAGTTTCCCTGTCTCCCTAAAGAGCCTTTCGATTTTCGTTCTCTACGACACCTTTTCGGACGTCATGTCAGCACTTTTTCCACAAAGTTTTCAACCCTTGATATATAATAATTAAGCAAAACCAACATTAGATCAGGTCGTGCCCGTCGTTTCCTGTCTGCACATTTTTCAAAAAAAGGAAAAAAAATATTTGGCATTAGTTGGATTAGTGAGATTTTGAACTGCTATCCTTGTTTATTGCTCAACGGATCAATCCAATAGGTCTTACGAAATTAAATATGATTTTCTGTCGAAAATGACAATCTGGTTTACAATTGAGAAATCTCCAGCCGGCTCTTGGAAACGTAGAGGAGGTTAAAAGTGACGGCACATCTGACGTAACTGTTCTCATGAAACCAGTGAAGTTATCCAAATCCACAGATCAAGCGAATCTCCAAAACGCCGATTTGCTGCGGTCGCGTTGCGGTCCATCTCATCCACATAGATTGGAGTCGGACTCAATTTCACATTCCAACCCTGTCCTCCCTCCTTGATCGACCCAACGAATCGTGGTGAATGACCAAACGAAACATTCGTAACAAATGATAATTTCCAAATTCATTATTAAATTATTTTGTTTAAAGATTATATAATTCACAAAACCTTACATTATTTTAAAAAGTTATACCAAATTGCATTCTCCTTTATATATATATATATATAGTCGAGAACGTCT
>CM077099.1:5073600-5093637 GCA_039619505.1 Cimex hemipterus | reverse complement strand
TATATATATATATATATATATATATATATATATATATATATATACAGCATATTGATGGAGAATTTCCATTAATTGCTAAGCTGCTGTTGGACTGAGGTCGATTCTCAACTAAACGAGATTAGAAATCTAAGATGAAAAATATAATAAGGAGTCACATTTCCTATGATTTTTTTGTGGTAACTTTAAAATAAAATTTCATTCAAGTACATATTATGTAAAAGTCGGTTTAATTTTTATATTCTTAAAAGGCGGGAAAGAAAAAGAAAATCAGACCCATGTATGTGTGTGTGTGTGTGTGTGTGTGTGTGTGTGTGTGTGTGTATGTGTTTGGTGCGTACGCGCGTGAGTGCGAGAGAGAGAGAGAGAGAGAGAGAGAGAGAGAGAGAGAGAGAGAGTGAGAGAGAATGTGTGGGGGTTTAGTTTGTGAAGATAAAAGGAGAAGGAGAAACAGTAAGAAGAAAGAAATGAGTGAGATATAAGAACAGTACTTGGAAGAGCGAAAGTATTTATATCGCACTATAAATAATAATAATTTTAAAAAAATGTATACTTTTTAAATTAATAAATAAAGAGGTAGGAGGTTTGTTCTACAGGCCCATCAAACATGATCGTAAGAAAGGTTTATGAATTTTTTGCAAATTAAAATAGATTGGCCAGCAAAATGTCTGCTTTATGTTCTCGGTAAAAAATTCTTCTACCACTTTAGGAAATATTTTTACGCACAGTAGGGTGCCTCTCTCATCGTTTTCACAACAATGACGGTAGATTTACTAGGCAAGTAATATTTTCTTTGATTGGTATTAACCGTTCGGCTTCAAGTCATTACTGCTGTATTCTCACGTCCTCCTTTCCTTGGGTGAAAAGAAAAAAAATTAGAAGTGACAAAAAGTTCAAATAGAAATGGGTTACCTGTGTCATCAACAACAAACAAATTATTACAATTTTTTTTTTTTTTTTTTGTAGGTTCCATCCATCATATAATATTGATTTTCTTCGTTAGGCGTTTATACATACAATTGTTTCTTCATGAAAATTCCATTAATTCATTATAAGAAAATGATCAGTGTGATTTACAGTTTCATATGTTAAATGTACAGGTTCAGCTACAGATTACTGAAAGAACTGCAGATTAGAGAATAACATTAAATAAGAAACTTGTTATATTTTCTTAATATCTACTACGAAATAAATGTATTGCTTATTCTGTTTGTATAAGGCCTGCTCCTAAAATTAAAACTAATATATAAATAATATGATAGTTTTGTGTTGATTATGTCAGAGATTTGCTATTTATGCGATTGGTAAATTTATTTTATCATTTGTTTTTGTTTTTCATATAGTCGATTTGGTAAATTCTATTTGCTGTTTTAGTATTACAATATGTTTAGTTATATCTCGAACAAATTTTCAGTGAGAGGTGCCAATGCGAAAAATCGATTTCAAAACTTTATGAGCCAATTGAGATAAAAAGTTTTTTTTTCCTACTAAGATCCTCACAGATATTCTTTTTCTTCTTTTTAATTGATTGGTCCTCTAAGCTCTACGAAGTCGCTTTTGTTTAGCCAAGCCGGGATTAGTTCCATTTATTCCAGGTCAGTTGTACTTTAATTGATAAGAACCTTTCTTTTACGATTGCGAAAACCTTTTCAGCCGGTGAGTTTGGAAATAAATCTTCAGTAGGCAACCTCCATCCGGTGAGATCATGTAAGTAATTAATCCTATTTCCCAATTCCCATAGTCGCATGAGAAGCAAGCTTTCCCTGACTGTGTCAGTAAGGCGTCGAAAAAGAGCAAAGGATGGCGTCCAAGAGTAAACAATATAAATATAAATGAAACGTTAAAGAGGCCTTCGCTCTTTAAATACATTCTAAACTCACATTTACTTTAACTGTTAAAATGAGGAGTGGTTGAAAGTGGAATATACAGACTTCTCAAAACTCTTCTCTTTAGAAAGTCATGTGTTTGTTGTGTTGTTTTATAGTATTGATCAAACGCTTTCAACACGACCTTTCAGTTGCTGAAGGCAAGCGGCAAGAAAGTACGGGTGAAAGGATGTAAAATATTAAAATCTCAGCGTTTCTCGTGCAACAGAATTGTTTCAATAGGCCAAGTAGTATTTGGTTCTTATATTTTCACTTTCGTTGTTTTTTATTGTCTTTTTTATTTTCATTTCGTATAGTATGTACACTCACACAATTAGCGTGGATTGGATTTACCGTTAGAGACGGGTTCTATATCCATAATATTTTTCCGCAACGACAAACGATACGCAAGTCGATTGAAGCATCACTTTCTCATTTCGAGACTCATTTATAACCTATCTCATACAGAGGACTTTACGATTGATAATTTTGGGAGAATCATTTTTTCTTAAATTTAATGGTGGTCATTTTTACATTTTCTAAAAATAGTTGATTAATTTATTGCTTAAATTAGTAAAAATGGGTTTCTTTTGATTAAAATTGACTAAAAATTGATGAATATATCATAACTTTAGAGGAACGTTTTTTTCCCATTTTCAAACTAGGATTTATTTATTTTTAACCTAGGAAGAAAGTTTGTACGATGCATTTCCGCATTCGCTGTAGTAGAAAGTTTTTTTTTTTCATTTAAACAACTAGATTTGAAATGTTTATTCTAAGCATTGCAAACATTTTTTCCAAATTCGTTTGTAAATGTTGTTTGTATTCTCAAGGTCTTCAAACGTTTGTTAAGTTGGTTTGGAAACTTACCCATTTTTGTTTATTGCTTTGTCAGTACCGATTGATTTATGTAACTATCAGTTTATCGTAACGTATTCAGATATATTCGGATTTTCATGATTAGTCTTTTGTTACTTCCCGTTTGCTAATCTGTCCGTGGGTGTGGTCTTATGAGTTCAACTATCGCCGTTATGTTTGCTGGGGTTATGTTAGGCTAGGTTGGATAGTTATGTTACGGTCGTTAATTGATCATGACACATGAGTTAGTATTTTCCGTGCGAAATGCGATTGCGAAGCACGATTTTCAAGACGAAACTTCATAGATTCACTTGACTTCTAAATTTGGGAGAATATATTTTTTTATTATATTTTACTTAAATTTAATTTTTACGTACTCTAAAACTAAATTTAGTCTAGTGATGACGAATTTAGTTAACATGGATTCGAAATTGGTGAATATACTTTGGGGCAACAGACCATAGACGTGTGCCTTTCCTAGTTGGTCTGCTGTCTTTTGGTACAAAGCCAACTTCAGTGTGTCGGAACATGAAAAACGAAAATAATTTTTATGCCAACTTTGAAGGCAATAGTTACTATTTACTTTTATGTTATATTTTTTCTTTTAATCGAATCAACGGGTCTTAGCGAAAAGTTGTGAAAAAAGTGAAAAGAGCTTATACTGATTCATTTCTAAAAAATAACAACGGAAGTGTTAACACCAGAATTTTTGAGTTGGGTACGAATTTTTTAAGAAGAAAAAAATTAAAAAAATATTAATCCATTTATGTTTAGTGGTCTAACTGATCAAATTACTTATTTTAATTATTTATTCTTTTAGATAAAACCTCGACCTTTTCATCTCAACCAAGACCTTACATGAAATGAATAATTAATTGAATTCTAAAGGAAGCATTTTCCATTAATTCTACATTTTTACGCTCATTAAAAGCGAAAAATTTGGTTATTGATAATTTAAGCTGAATTGGATCTTTATTTCTTTAAATCATTCAAATTTCATATAATATATGTACTATTTTCTTTTGTTCTCTAAATTCACTTGCATTGCTTTAGTTTGTATCCGCATCATAAAAAACTAACTACGTTGTAATTCATTTCCTAAAGCAGAACGTTGTATTTTTGTTTATTTGTCTATTACAGTATTTGAGAATTCCTTTTTACTTAACATTGCTTAAAATTTAAAAAAAGTTGTATTCAAATCCACTTGGATTAATGTATTTTTATGTTATTTTTATCCCATATACTAATCCATCAGTAGGTGTGATCTTGAACAATAGTCTAGCAAACATCATTGAGCTCAAGCACCATTTGCTAGCGTTGTAATTCTATAATTTAAACAATGTTTATAAATCCCAGGACGTGAAGATGAACTCAATGAAGATCGAAACGTTGGCACGATAAAGAAAACTTTATTCTAAAACCTACGTTACACCTGACCGCATCTCACGATCTCCAAATAATCGGTCACTAACACCACACACTTAGAAATTGAATGACGACATTTTGCATTTATTTAATTCAGCTTTCCCAGTAAAAAAAACCATTCATACACTAAAAATTTGGAGTTCTTCCTTATCGTATTACATTTATTTCATAATTTAACAAGTAGATGTAACTAGTTTTTCTTTATCAGTTGTTATTATGAATGGCTGTTTCCGATGCATATTAATTTTTATAATTAACGATGTATAACAAATATGAATATATAAAATTAATAAACGGAAAATTCAGGTTTTATAAAAGAGTTATTTATGATACAGCAGATTTTATCTTTTGTAAAAGTGGAATTTTTGGTACAGTATTTTCTCAATATCCACAGTTGATGTACTCATTCTAAGAATACCTTCGTGGCAAACCATCAACCTCTCTCGTAATTTAGAACCTTTCTTAACCAGCAAAATAACCAGGAGCCCCACAGGTACCACAAATGAGAAATTGAAATAAATAAGCGTAAAAGCTTCATGGTAAACTTTATTCTTTCTGAAAGTCTTATTAAAACCCCAAAACCCAATAAGCGGACCATGTGAGCCAAATTTAGCTTTTATTTCCAGGGCGGTGCAATCCGTTCACTCTCATATACTGGTACCTAATCAGAAATAGACTGCCTCTATTCTACTTTTTCCTTTCCAATTATAGTCATATACACAACTAGAATATTTCAACGATCACTTATCCCTCTTCAAAGATTTACCAACAGTTGCAATATTTACCCCTCAATTATAATAATAAATACTGTACAACCGGGTTGTTTCGCAAATGTTTATTTCAAGCAATGAAATATATATTTTAATTTAATGGATTTTTATAATCATGATTGTACCTGTTCCGATACAGGTTAACAAATAATTTTTAAATATTTTTCAAGAATGGCTCATATGTTGGGATTTCTGAAAAAGCGAAAAAATAAGGAATTCACCCTTTTTATGATTCACGAGCACAGCAATACAGCGAGCAAAGGAATAGGATAATTCAATATTTAAGGCAATGATCTTTTCCCTCTTGTTGCTTTCTGCACAATCACAACACATAAGATTATGTAAAACGTAAATGAAACATAATGGTACCAATTATGACTAACAAAATTTACTAACGGACTAAAACTGGTATTTCTGTTGAGAAATTTACCAAAAAAACAGACCACAAATTAAAATAGGTTTTGAGCATTTTCGATCAAAAATTTTCGCTGAAAAAAATTCAGTAGACAATAATCCTTTTAGGACATGGTTCATGAGTCTTAAGAAGGTTGAAAAATTGGCATAACGTTCTTCCTGTAGTACGCTTTTTGTCAAATCTCTTATTGTTGTATAACCGAATAAATCAAGATTAAGAATGTCAATTTACTCCAAGGTGGGAATGGAATATGTTGGCTTTCGTTGTACAATGTGACAGTTGACAAAGTTCATAATAGGAATAAATCACAATGCCTCTTTCACTTTTGTCTCTTCACGGTCTACGCAAACGTTACCTAGACAAGGCAGGGCGTAAAACCCGGTGTCTAACGGAGATGAGGAAAAAATTCCGAGTGCATTATCATGTTAGCGTCGTTTTCTTTTTCGGCTTTCCTTATCGTACTTCACAAAATTCTTGATAAATCGGAGCCATTTTATGGTCAATTTGAAACATTAAGATGATTTTTCTCAGGAAAATCAATTTTTCACGGTATTGTTAGTACAGAAGCGGTTCTGATATCCAAACGTAATTTTCTTTCGTCTAATTTTTATTATTTCTTAAAAGACGAGACCACAAATTAAAATCAGTTTTGAACGTATTCGTGCAAATCATATAGACGTCATGAGTGAAAAACATTTCAGGAGAAATAATCCTTACGAACACTCTAGATCAAGGTATGGTCTTTACTACTGCCAAGCTTTCGATCTTTTTCTAAGGCCATCAGGGAAAAATACTGAAATATATCTACAGTCTGACGTATTAAACTTTTTGCAGGCGATCCCAAATTTCATTGAAACCTTAGCCCCAACATCGTCAAGGCATTTTGCTAAATTTGCTTTATTCTTCAAGACCAGTTCTTGATGCAGAGTGTTCTTAACTGAAAAAGTGGTCGATACTTCTAATACATAACATAATAATCCTTGTTAGGACGTGGTTCGTAAAGGCTTAAAAAGTTTGAAAAATGGGCTGAAGTTACTTCTGCCCGTAGATTTTTTGACGAATTTTCCTACAATTAACCATAAATTTCTTTTTTATAATGAGCATATGTCATATTAAGTAAAAAATGTAAACTAAAACGGGACTTTTTCCCGTATCAACGTACGTATTGACAATTTAAAGATGATTTCTTTTAGAATAATTATGCAATCATATTGTTTGTAATATCATGTTTTATATTTATGATTGTAATTAATTTTGTTTTTTGTCAGTAAAAACTCTCTTAAAACATACCTAGTCAGATTAAACAATTTAATATTTAATAATTAAATCATCATATAAGTAAATAAAGTAAATAACCAAAAAAGTAAATAAATCGTGGATGGAATCATTTGAAATAAAATTATCTAGCATTATTATTTTTCAATCCTTGTTGCCCTCCCCCCCCCAAAAAAAATGAGAATGTAATCTTTATGTAAGGTATTGGTCGAGATAAAAAGTCATTGTCACGACCGGCATTTGAACCCATGACCTTCTAAATACGCCGCTGCTCTGGCACTTGAGCTGACTGCGAGTCGAGCAGCGGCTGATTTAGGCGAAGGTCGTGGGTTCGAATCCCGCTCGTGACACTGACCTTTTTTACTCAACCAATACCATACGTAAAGATTAATTAATTAAAAAAGGTGCTTGGTCAATCGGACCACGAAATCTAATGGATTTCAATTGAGAAAATTTGCCAGAAGTACACAATTTCTGCATATTTACGAAACGTTTTACTTTAAACCCACAAATTGCTGGTAAAATTAGGAAAACCACGTAAATCGACACATCAAAAAAAAAGCATGATCGCATGAACGATTAATATAATTATTTTAGAGTTTTTTTATATAATGTGGCAAATTTAGGCTAGGATAAAAATTTCAAAGTATGGGACCAATATAATTTGACAGATGAACTCACTGATTTGCTAAAAACGTTGCCACCTTCACTCATTTTAATTACCTCTTAGAAAAACCACCCTTCATTATCTTGCGACATTCGTTCCGTTTTAAAAGATTTTATTTGTAAATAAAACACAGATAAAATCTCGCACTTGGGTTTACAATAGAATCCTGTAAATTAATCATTTAGCAGTCCAAACTCCTCTTTGCTGGGTGTTCTGTAAAGCATTTTTTAACGTTCCTGTGGTTCGAAATTTCAGTGAAAATAGTTAAAAATGAATTTAAAGTGATAAGAAGGATTGCATTGTTGGAAGCGTACGTCGCCTGGGTACTTAACATTCTCAAAACAACTATCCGAAGGGTCTTCTATTTACTATCAAGATGCTGGAGGTTAATCAAGACGACATGGATCAGGTCGCCATTGTATCAAATCTCAGAGAGATAATTGTTCATTGTTTCAAGTGTGCTCCCTAATCGACAGCTATTGAGATCAAGCAACAACTATAAGTTAGAAATGTTAATGTCAGTTAACGCATTGTGGGGCGAAAACTTTCAGAATCTGGATTACGTGAGAGAAGCCCTGCCACTGGTCTACAACTTCTGACAAGGGCCCGAGCCGGTCAGTTAAGTTTCTTAAGAAATCACAAAATCAGTGTATTTATTTATTTATTTTCTTTTTATACATATAGATTATATTTTTGTTTAAAAATATCCGGTAAAAGAAAAATTTAAATGTTAATTATTGCAACTCTTTATCTTTATAAAGATATTCTAAGATTCTTTATAAAAAAAACAAGGTTGGCAGCGTGTTTTACACTTATGTATGTCTGTTTTTCTGCTTGCCGGCCTGGCTTCTCTCCCTCTCTCTCACTCACTCTCTCTCCCTCTCCCTCTTTAAAAATACCTTGTTTTGCTTTTAATGAAACATTAACCATGCCATTACTAGGCAATGTTAGATAAATTTTATTCTGTCGCGGTGTTTAAGCAAATTTTCTATCAAGCCATCATAATTTTTACAAAACCTCGTGAATTTGTTGCATATTTTTGTCTAACTTGGTGTACAGTAAATAACCTTTTTTTTTGTATGAGGGTTTGCAACAGCAGCGGTCATATAAACCCTCATCGTGCCGGTGTTTTTGAAAACAAACCATTTGTAAATTCGCAAGGGTGTTGGGTTCGGCCGTTACGGCCACTGACCACCCCTAAAAGTAAGTATGTTGTACTTAATATAATTATACAAATACATACTTTTTTAAATAAACCAAAAATAAGACTGTTGGTTTTGTTATGTTAGTTGGTTAATAAGTTTTTGCCGTCAGTTAATCAGTTTTCGTAATTATTAGTGCAGTAAACAAACGGTTGATTCTACACTTGCTAGGGATCAAAAAGGAAAATGAGAACAATTAATTGCATAATGCTTCATTCTAGTTATTGGAATCATATCAGATTAATATTATGTAAGTAGACAAATTACCTCCATAAACATACGAACTCATCAATAAATGATATGAATGAGATGGAGGGGAAAACCATCATAAAACGAAATGGAAGCTGAATGAATATCTAGTGGTTCAATCGTTTTGATGATTTAATGAAAAGAACAAGTTTTCCATTGTTGGTCCATTTTATAACGTAAAATGCATAAGAAACATATATTTTATAGCAGAAAAACGTGCATAATATTCATATTTTGAAAAAGGTGATCGGTTTAAATTATAGATATAAACAGACGACAAGTCTAAAATATCAACCTCTTTGCTCCTTCGCATCTTTGGTCACCTTCGATAAACAGCTTTCTCTTCAAGCCGTAAAATTTAAACGGTTTTGAGAAAATAGGATGGGAATATGATACAATGTGAAGTCTCCTACCTTTCAATCCGTATATAAATGACTTGTTTAACAAAATAGGTAGGAATTACCATAGAAATTTGAAAAATAAGGATACGTCTGAACGGTAACCGCCGCTGATATCATTGTGGTCAAGAGGTGGAAAATTTATGTCGGCAGGGTTTATGAGTGTTTTCGAACCCTTAAATTTTCATGAAATTTGCTTAAAAACCCATTGAACTGATTTACGGTTTACCACTTAACCTTTACGACCGTTTACGTCAATAACGATGCTGTGTTTAGCCCCAACATTATTTACTCGTTCTAAAGTAGCAACAATGCTGATCAGTTCTTAAGTAAATCATTTCATCAAAAGTACCAATAAACAAAGTCAACATATACGTTAAACCCGTGTCCCAAATTTGTTAGAGATTGACTTCTCAGATATCACACAGATGCAATTCTGAAGATATTGAAATACCGAAACGCAGACCCAAACAGCGCGGATACGCAGACAAAAATAATTGATACCATTTAAATTAGAGGTTCATATCTGTCCAGTATACACAAAGAAACTTCACCTTAGTATGACACAAAAATGAGGAAACACCAGCCAGTTATGGATTGTATTTTTGAAAAAACAATCTATAGAACAAATGTCACAAGAAAAATAGTCCGTACATTGTAAATGGTAGATTTGATTAACAATAACATAAAAATAATAATTCAGATAATACTAATGATTTTTATTTTTGCGTTAATTTGGTAATGTTACTTTTCGTATAACAGTTTTGATTTTATTGGAATTGTTTCTAAACTTTTACTGTTGTAAAGAAATGTTGTTAATACTTGAAGACTATTGAACTGGCTTGCGAGTGCAGTAAATATGTCAATGTCCCATATTGCCATTACATGGTAAATATATAGACTAAGAGAGCAATGGGAATAGTTTCCTCTCATTCCGGTTTAAAGCATAGGTAATTGGAAATAATTGCAGGATGCTTGAAGGAGGTACGGGATAAGTTCTAAAATGGTTCCCCGTGGCCTCTTTAATCTCTACACTGTAATTTGACACCTATGCCAATAAAAAGGGTTTCTAGTAAAATTTACGTTTCTGCTCTTCAATTACACGTACGTTTTCCAATTTTAAACGAAAAATAATCATTTACTAAACATCCGTCACGAAATCTTGCTGGGTTATAATTTTTGACTATCGGGGCCGGGAGTCGCAGACGGGCCGCGTGTTGACGTGAGAGAGCCGGTAAAATAGGAGAAAGACCGCTTTAACTTTCTACTGGGACAAAATTGGAAGAAAAACCGGTCTGTGGAGGATCGCCGAGCCAGCCCCCGGTGATATCTACGCCCGTCCAAAAATTACGAAAACAGTGAGCATTCGGAATTGGGAGCACAGTAGAAAGAAATACCCTCGGAGATGTCAATGAAAGGGAAGGTGACGTCTACTCCTGGTGTATTGCTTTCACGAAAATAAATTAACATAAAAATAGCTAACAAGTTCTATTGAAACCGATACCTTGGAATACATACATGTTAAAACCGCAGAAAGAAAGTGAATGTATTGTAAAGCCATCAGAATAAATTAATGGTTAACAAATGTAAATCGATGTAGGCCAAATCGTGGTGTTGTAAAAAAACAACTTTATTTGAAAAACTTTTTTTAACCTAAAATATTTTAGTTTAAATGTAGAATGTGGATTTTTTTTAAACCAAGCAAATCATTTCTTTTTATGCCATATATTACTTGCTAATGCATTTCGGGTCATCCCTGGTCAGAGCTACACTATTTTAATACAATAAATGAAACCATTACATTTCGTGGTCCGATTGACCAAATAACTTCATCGAAACAATTATTCCTTATGTAAGGTATTGGCCTAAATAAAAAGTCTCACGAACGGGATTCGATGCCACGACCATCGGTGAAATACGCCACTGCTCTACTACTTGAGCGCTATCGTGACTCCGACCCTCTCGGACACCAACTTCCCTCTAGACCTCTTTGACAAATGTCAGAAAGGAAGGAAAATCCGAAAGGTGGGTTGAGATGGGAAATTGGTCTCCGAGTGGATCGAAGTCACGATAGCTCAAGTGGTAGAGCAGCGGCGTATTTAACCGAAGGTCGTGGGTTCGAATCCGGTTCGTGACGTTGACTGTTTTTTATCACAACCAATACCTTACATAAAGATTAATTAATTTATTATATTAATATACTGTAGCTTTGACGAGGGATCATGGAGTGATTAAAATATACGGGGAAATAATAAGTGGTGTGTTTAGCTTTAAAAAATCAACTTTCTAAATTTAAAATATTTTACTACCATATAAAATAAAAGTTGATTTTTTAAAATTTTTAATTATTTTAGGTTTCTTACATTCTATAAATGAACAAACAGTAGAATTACTTTTTCTGAAGAACCTCAGAGTTTAAATTATTGTTTACTATTTTATTTAATGTTATGTATTTTTTTCAGTATATCGTAGTACTTGTGGTGTGTATTGGGGCCGGACTTGCAACGGAATCGGAAGAGGTTAGTGGCTGGTGTCTATTTTTTTTATATTTTTTATATTACATTAGTGTGTATCGAAACCTAACACAATATAATGTTGTGCTATATTTTGTTAATTAAACAGTGTAAATAGCCAAAATAATTAAACTTAATTGTCAAAAAGAAAACAAATAAAGAATCATTTATCAACGGTGGGGGCGAGTTCAGCATGATTATTCCAAAATCGATCTGGTTAAAAGGAGCCATCTATCAAAGCGTAATCTTATTAGTGAAAAGTCGTGTCGGCTAATCAGCACTGAAGAAGTCATCAACTGATCAGAATGATTATCGCCAATTCACCGCCTCGTCGTGCCAGCTAATGGATTGGCTCACCGATGGGTAGTAAACCGTCAAGATCACAGAGAATGAAAGAGAAGGGAAAGTATTTAGAGTGGGAAAAAGTGTGATCGAAAAAAAGCTGGACGCGTAAAGAATGAAATCGTTCATAGCATAATCCATGTTCAATTGACTTGGCCACCTGGAGAATGAAATTTTATCAAACTTTTAATTTACAAACGACGATACGATGCTAAATGAACTAATTTGTCTTTAAATTGAACAGATTTGAATAGTTAAGTTTTGGGCATGGTATCATTTATATTATTTAGTAATAGGATAAATACAGTTATGGTAAGTTGGTGTCCGAGTGGATCGAAGTGGTTATTTATTTAACCGGTCGTGGGTTCGAATCCCGCTCATGACGCTGACTTTTTATCTCGACCGATTTCTCACTTAAAGAATTATTAATTGAAAAGTATTTATTTGGTCAATCGGACCACTAAACTCAATCGTTAAATACAGTACTATTAATTACAATACCCGAGTCCAGCTGATTTGTAACTCCAAAAAAATACATGGTTGGACACAATACTATACAACGTTTTCTCAAATAAATTATTGTTTTCTTTCAAAGTGAACGCAAAGTTTTTAAATTGTATTTATGCACTATAAAATAATATATACTAACTTTGTTCTTTACTTCTCTCTATCCTTTCTCCTCACTACCTCACTCTCTCTCGTTCTCTCGCTAATATTTTTTCAATCTTTATAAACTTTCAAATATTTTCGTATGAAAGCTGTATAATTATTCTGGTACGTTCATTTTTCGTGTTCCTTTTACAATTAGACATATAAATAATTCAAGAAACACCTTCGCTCATTACCGATTTCCGCATATCATATCTGAACTTTCCGCCAGGAGCCGGCGGTTGATTAGTAAAAGTTCAGATTTTCATTGGGTACGCTTTTAGGGAAAGTGAGTTGAACTGATCCGAGATAACCCAATTGAATATACACCGATTCTTCCACTCAACTTGATGTAGGGACTTCTAAATGGTTAATCCCCTTAACAGTTCTAATAGTCTGAGAGAATACTTAATTCCCACTTAGAGGGAATGTTGTACTCGCAAATTAGTGCTTAATTCTATTAGGGGAAATTATATAACTCATCCCTCTGCGCCTCGAACTGCCAAACTTAGTATATAGCCTAACATCGAATTCAGTTAAGCTCCAGGCGCAGGGTTTTACTCATTGAAAGGTCACTGAGCGGATTCAGTACCTCTTTATTGAAAAAAAAAATGTCTTCCACCTTTCACTCTAAGTAGAAATAGATTCAAAACATCAGAAAATTTCTCTTCCTTGCTGGATAAGGTCAAATAAATAGTTAGTCAATTATAGTTAGGTTTGTACAGTGAAGCATTTATTAGGCAGGCGATAAACTTAACGGAAATGGTTAACCAAATAATGAAGCTTATAATGCCAGAAATAATATGGAAATATACTAAAACCTTGATGGGATATTTAGAAATTTAAGTTTCTAGCCTAAACATTGAAAATAATTGGAATTAATATAATCACTAAGGTATATAAAAACAAGTGATTAAAAACGAAACTAAGTGAATAAAGGAGATTTAGTATAAATGATCGAACTATGTAAAAAATTGTTTGTTCCTCCATTGTTCTTTGATCATTACACCATGAAACATAAATTTGTTTCCAAATCATACGTGAATGTTTCTCCGGAGAGTGTGTTAAATATTTCTGATATAATCGTTAGATTTAGAAGTATGGTGCTGTCATTTTCATTAATGCACAAAATATGTAATCATTGGCCATAAACATAACTAAGACATATGGGTGTATCTTTCTTAGCTTTCTAATCTGACAGTTTTGCACGCAATTGGCTTAGGACAAATTAAACAAGAACACTTCATTCATCCAGTTCAACTTTCACTTTACAGATTTTTTAAATTTAAGAATTTTTGTTCCAAAAACATTCTGACGTTAATGGCTACACGTGATGTATAAATTGTTTCACTCTCTCTCTCTCTCGTAATAATATATATATGAACATTAAATAGTCCATCGAGTAGCATATGTTGATACTGGCTGAAGAAACGACGAGTTGAGGCAATTTGCAGGTAAAATGAACGAACGTTGTGCTTCTTGGGCTGTAAAATTTTCCGACCAACGTCACATTTACGGATAAATGTTGTAATCTCAACGTAGTTTGCAAAGAAGTCCAATCCGCTTACTGAATTTAAGCACGTCCCGAATTGAGTTTTCGTCACCGTTAAGATTTTCGATCCACGTTTGACATTCGTACTTTCCATTTTCTTTCTGTACGGATTTTTTTTTCACAATTTTGACTTCCGAAAGAAGAAAGCCTGTTTCAATTCGAATCGTGATTAACGTTTACCTCCCTACCCTCGGTGCACGGTCCGAATCGGGGAATTCTGGAACACGGAGCTATCTTGAAGGAGAAAGTCGGGGGCACTTTTACAAGGAATCGTATATTATGGGACTTTGTCAAATAAAAATCTTCGGCGGAAACCTGAATGAGGAAGGTAAGGGCATTAATAAAAATCGACCCACTAATCCGTAACATTAGAAAAATCAACGAAGCAACACTAAATTCACCAGTGGCGAAATTATGTGTTAAAAAGAGAAATGTATAAATATAATGGAATACAGCATTTATTATTAGTATTATTTGTAAAGCGGATGTCAGCCAGTGAACAGAATTCTTTTCTTATTAATTTGAAAAACAAAAATAAAAGCTAATATTTATGAGAGGTTAATTAACAATAATGAGAGTTCGTGATTGAGATAAAAAAGTCAGTGTCATGAGTGGGATTGGAATCCAAGAACTTCGGATAAATAAGCCGCTGCTCTACCACTTGATCTATCGTGAGCTCAATTCGCTCGGACACCAACCTACCATCCCGTGGGTTGGGGGTTCGAATACCGCCTGTGGCACTGACTTTTTTTATCTCTCATCATTGTTGATTAATTTAAATATGTTAATTGGTCAATCGGATCACGAACTGTAATGAATCAAGCGGGCCACGAAAACTAATACAGGTTGTTTCAATCTTTATAAGGCTGACCCTCCTTTCAGCCTATGTCACAAGTTTTGGATTTTTCAAAAATAGAATCTCGCTCAGATCATACGTAGCAAAGTAGAGATGGAGCAATATAGGGGAAATTATTGACCATTAGTCCTTAGTTAGTTTTTTGCAACGTAAATACATCCCGAATACAAATTTTTTGATAAAATAAAATTCTCAAAAGTCTGAATTTTATTAACAAACCATATTCCATCGAACCACGGAAAACATTACTAGGGTTTACAATTCTATAAACTCCATGTTATAGCCTCAAATTTATGTATGTTGTCATTCAACAAACGCAATTTTGTCCAAATAGAATTTTCGTGTTTAATAAATTTTATTACACATAATCGTTCTATTTAGGAGTTAGGCGCTCCGATGGCCCGTAAAAAGTTTTTTTTTATACCGTTCTGCTTAGCCCACCATCTGGAAGCATTGAAGAGGAAAAAATCACATAAAATATGCACATAACGATTGTAGCCTGTTTTCAGTTGACAAAGGAAAACGAAACATTTTTTATTCAATAAAGCCGCGTTTTCTAGATAGCGTTTAGATGACGAAGTTGAGAACGGTACTTTGGTTATAATTGACCGTTTAACTCTCAGAAGCAGGTTCACAGGATTTCCCTCCGCAAAAATTCATGTGCATCTCATGATTTCTTTTAAACGTCACTTTTGCCCCAGAGACAAGAAATTAAACCTCAATTACATTCCTTGACATCTCTTTCGAGATGACATGTTATTTTACGCTGCATTTTTGTTTCTAGTACATACACAATTTCTTCGTAAAATTGCACCATAGGTGCATAATTTGCACTTTTTATGGTATTCAACATTAAATAAGCATTCCTAGTACGCGTTCCTTGTAAGTTTGTATGAATTATTCACTTCAACCTGCACTCGTTTGTGGGCATGTTTTTGCTTAAATGGAGTCGGTCACATTACGAATTTGTGCATCACGACAATTAGTGGACAAATGTACTATTAAGGCCAGAAGATAGTTTTTTTAAAACTTCATTTTATATATTTTTATAATTTTGTATTTATTTATATTTCAATAATGGTTTATAAATTGTTCTCTCATTATCTTCCTTACCCTGAATATCAACTATTTATCTATCTATCCCATATATCTGCCTATTGACTTATTTATCCTATCCATTTATGTATATATCTATTTAACCATCTATCTCTCCATCAATCAATTTATCTATTTATCTACCTATTTTTCTATTTATATTCATCCAACCATATATCACTTATTTTTCTACTACTTTGTCTACATGCTTGTGTATTTTTCTAATTCTCTTCGCTCCTCTTCCCCTCTCTCTCTCTCTCTTTCTCTCTCTCTCCCTCACACACCATCTCTCAAGCCCATAGAGGTTCTTTCCGTCTAATTGTTTTATTATTAGTCGATCGCGTTTACTTATTCAAATTTAGAGATTTCGAACAACAAAGTCACAGGACAATAGGAAGTACGACAGCCTAAGGCGGATTTATCTTTAGAACCAAGTTTTACGGCGGTCGTCACGCTCGAAAAAGTTTCCCAGAGCTTATTTTCCCCGGAGGGAAAATTTTAAACTGGTTTCCTCTATTCGCTTGAAATTTTAATTTTATGGAAACACGTCCCACTCGACAATAAAAACAAAATAAATTTCGATTTTTCGTCCTTTGCTTGGTTTTCTTGTTTGTTTTCTATTTTTGCCCGTTAATCACGCTGCTCTAATATGATGTAAAGTAACAACATAATCTCTTCTCTTGAGATGCAAAACAACGGATTTGGGTTTATTTTTGAGACCCTTCAACAAAAACAATTATTAATAATCAATATATGTAACATATTGGTCACGACCTCATAACAACGGTTACGTGTACGGTTTAATTATAGTTTACATTTAAAAAAAAAGATTAAAACAAATTATACGGTTAGTTAAGCAAATAACTCACTCTACTGGAAACAGGAAATATCATGGTTCGATTGCTTAAAGAAAAAACTGATGATGCTTGAAAATAGATTCAGACTATTAGCCTTGCTGATCGCAAAACTGAATTACACTCAAGTACTTTTAAAACTAGATTTTTTCTATATTCTGAACTTATTTACGGTTAAGAAAGGTCAAAATTGTTATCCAATTTGGGTCTGAAGCCAAACAGTTCTGTTAAACTATTAATCTGTTAATTCATTCAAAATGTTAGTATTTCGTAAAACTTGATAGATCGGGCACTAAAACTAAGTGATATTTGTTTACATAAGGGAAACAAAATGAATGCGCAATCTATGTTAGTGGATTAAGGATATCCAAACTCATTAATAAACAGCAGAACGAGTGTAAGTACAAATCAATCCCCTCTAAGGGAGAAAGATTTCATCAACTTAGAGCATCTATTAGAGAAACAAATTATCGGAAACGAAAATCAATAAATATAGTATTTTCTTTTAAAAATAACTAAACTAACTAAACTGAAATATAAAGAATTTCCACTAAAATGACGGTAATGTTATGCATAAAATGTGATAAATATTCCACTGTTTATTATGGTCAAACCAAGCAGTATCACTCAGAGTTTATTAAGCACATCCATTGTAATGATGATTAAAGGACAGGAACTTCGTTATCAAAACAGGTATAACATAGTAACTTCTGCAAGGTTGAGATGTTGTCTAAGGATCATAACACAAGTCGTAGGGTGCTAAAATAAACGATGTACATCCATCAAGATAAAAAGTATTGTAATCGAAATAAGGAATCGAATGACCTAATGTAAGTATTAGAATCAGACGAGCTTCGTTCTAAAATTTGAAAAATACATATTTTTCAAAATAAAAAAATAAAATAAAAATTAATATTTAATAAATACTGACTGTGATCGAACCTGATTATTTACAGAAAGAAATGCGAACCTGTTGGGGCGATGTGGTAACCTGAAAGGATTTTTTAAGGCACATATTTTATTTGTATTAAGTCGTATTAAGAGAGCGTCTGGGAGATAGATACAGAAAGTAGATAGAGATTAAAAAAAAGAGAGAAATATGTATAAATTTAATCCATAGAGTTATTTGGAGGCCATGAGATGCGGACAGGTGTGACATAAGTTTGAGAAAAACATATTTTTTATCTTGTCAACGTTTCGATCTTTATTGGGATCATTTTAACGACCTGGGATTTTTAAACCTTGTTAAAATTTTACAAATGTAGGATGGAAAAAAATGAATTTCTACAATTTTAGAAATTTTCGATTCAATCAAATTGTTTGTTTTCTGTGCAGATACGTCATTCTTGGGTGTAATGTTGTCAGTGACAATGAGATATTTTATCTCTATATACGTTGAATTTTGAACGGTAAGAAAGAAAGACGGGAAAGAAAGACATTTTTAAATGAGGGATCGGCTTCTTTGAGGTGAAAGAAGCCGACAATGGGAAAAATGGGTAATGGTTGGGCCTGATTATCTTTTCTTATATAGACGGGGATAATTATGGAAAGGAAAGCCAAATTGTGGAAGAATTAGACTATGTAACAACGTTTCATGTAGGGAATGTGATGATTGTTTTGTATGTCATATTAAATGTTGTGTGTGGAGTGATGATGTGTATGTTATCGATATTGAATTTGATTAATGATATTCGCGTAGTTGCGACTGAGTTTACATGTATCTATTCTGTAATTGATGCTGTGTTTATCATTGTTGATGTAAACCATTTCTAAAAAATTACGTTTACATTTGTTTTGTTCTGTATGTATTATTTTTGGATTGTTCAAGTCGAAATTGTGTTTGTGTTCAAAATGGTTGGTAGCCAGTGGTGTAGGATTTTGTTTGGAGGTTTTGCAATCATAGAAATGTAAAATCGATGTGAGTCGCCGAACAAATTAAACAATTTCGTTGTAAATTACGTCAGATTTATTTGGTACTGGTGTGACATCATAAACTTTGGAAAAAAGTGTGTGAATTATTTTATAATTTTTAAAAGCTATTTTAAAGTTATCAGAAGAGAGAAATGTGTTTAATTTAAGTGATAGGCCATGAATGAATGACAAGGATCTAAATGTTGGTTTGCCTGTGTCTAAAAAATTTGATGTAGTATTATTACTAATAGTAGTTGGTGATAGCGTTCAGTTACAACTAGTACAAATACTTTGAATCTAAAAAAATTTAAAATTTCTAGCATTGCAAAACTTTTTTTCACATCGTACAGGTATTTGTAAAATTTAAAAAATGTTTATAAATACGAGGCCCTGAAGATGATCTCAATAAAGGTCAAAACGTAGCCACGATATAGAAAATGTTTTTCTTAAACCTAGGTCACATCGGACTGCATCTCACGATCTCCAATAATCAGTAACTAACGGTCACTAAACACAAGGGTATTATTAAAGTTAGATTACATAGGTACCGTACGTTTCAATTTTTCATCACAATAGCAAAAAAATAGCTGTTGCGTTGATTATTGATACCGACATGCAATATATGTATAGACTTCATTTTCTCCGCATCGTATAAAACAGAACCTATTACATTATTATGATTCTGGCATTTCTAACAATGAATAGGGTAATGGTGGTCATCTAAAGTCACATATTATGAAAATTAAAGAAACAATAATTTAAAATTATGATTTTAAACTGGGAGCTAATTTCCTTCAACTGTTACATAAGTGAAAGTGAACTATCCGCTTGCTACCCACATGTGGCTAATTCATTAATTTAAATGAGGTGTTCGAACAATTCCCTTCTGCTTTAACACAACCCACCCAATCATAAAATGGTCCCTGGACTTTGTAAATTTGAATGTAACTTGAAACGTGGAGATGCGGTCTGTTGTGATGTCGGTTTAAAAAAAATTCTTCGTCGTGCCAATGTTTCGACCTTTATTGAGATCATCTTCAGGCTTCAGGCCTGGGATAAAGAGCGAAACATTGGCACGATAAAGAAAATGTTTTTCTGAAACACTTACATTAGACTATACCGCATATATATATATATATATATAT
>CM077099.1:5057098-5068600 GCA_039619505.1 Cimex hemipterus | reverse complement strand
CTAAAATGTGTATAATAAGCAGATATATATATATATATATATATATATATATGGTTCCATGAAATTTGCAGAGATTTTGAATTTGATTCACAACGGATTAGCATCTGCATGCGCAAATGTACAACTACATAAACATCTATATACGTCTAAAACCATTTGTTGGATTCTTCTGCAATTCTCAGGGATTACACGGGTTTCGATCTAAATGATACCCGATTAATTTTATTAACAAACGGATAAACATGTGCCTATGCACAAATTGTTATAACGCTTTACACTTGGCTGACGTTATTTTTTTTCATAGAACTTTTTTTAATGATTCTGCATATATATCTTTTGAAGTGTAAAAGGTGAAAACAAAATTATATACTTTTATTTTTCTAAAAAAAAATCGGATGGAGTTAAACTCAATGATATTTACCATTTTACTTAAAAATCAGCCGTTTGACATAAATAAATGTTTTTGACAGACAAAGATCCTTTTTTTCTAAAGAAATGAACAGTCAAACATATTACACAATTGGCATCATTATTCATATGAACTCAAGCGTTAATTAAATGTCATGTTTCACGTACGTAACGTAACAATTATAAAAGATAAAACGAAAAATAAATTACAAACAACCTTTTTAATAAAAACATAATTTCATATTTCTCAACATTAATTCAGAGTACCGTGCTTTCCTAATTGAATTAAAAAAAGGAAATGTAAAAATGAAACAGATAAAAATAAATTTAAAAATGTAACAATGTGTAGCTAATAATTTAAACTGCAATCCACATCATAAAATATGAAATAATAATACTAATAATCACAAATATCTTTGCTATTGGATTAAATAACGCAAAACGTTTAAAATAATACATATGCATATTTGTTTGTCAATGAATGTGGCCGTAAATTTTTTTATAATATAGGTAATTTTATATTATCTAGGAAAAGTATCGTATTTCATCACATATCATAATAATACTTAATATACACACAAAATCTCTCTCTCTCTCTCTCTCTCTCTCTCTCTCTCTCTCTCTCTCTATCTATCTATCTATCTATCTATCTATCTATCTATCTATCTATCTATCTATCTATCTCTTTCTTGCCATATTATAAAGAAATACTAACGAATTTTGTTAATTATTCTGCCCAACTTTGTCAAGGGTCACTTATTGCCAAAAAGATCAATTCACCTATAAATTTGGATAATGGTCTCCATGGTGCTTGGAACTTGGAAGCAGCCAACAGAATCCATCTAATTGGTTAGACATAGATTGACAAGGATAGCCCCAGCATTTATGTTAATCCCCAAGACTCAGTCGAATTTGACTGAGAAGAATAGTTGAATTTGAAATGAAAATATTTTTATAAATTAAACGATATTTTTTGAAGAACTATTACCAAAGTACTGTTACGATTTGAAAAATTTCTTATTGACGGTAGAAAGAAATTTATATTGTAGTATCAACTCGGAATAATAGGAAGTAGCGATAAAAATCGGTCCAAAACTTACTTGATCACAATTTCTATCTCGCCGATGATGCCGTTAATTGCACTCGCAACCACAGGGGTGAATAAATTTCGGTCGGAAAACCAGATTCGCCACGTTACCTGGGCTGAAATTGATTGCGTACAGCGTGACAGGGGAGTCCGTTTGTGAAGTCCTTTAAAGCGGTGTGTAATATCAAACCACGAAGTGCTTTCAATTATCTTAGCTTGATCGAAAGTGTCTCTTGAACGTGATCCTCAACAATGCATGATTGGCCGATGTAAACCTAAGTCTCGAAATCTAAGATGGCACATATGTTCATGTACTATATCACATAACTGTAAACTCAAGTCATGCAAGAATGTCGCATTAAAATATAAGATAATAATGAAAAGAGATTGCAGGGATTTTATACCGTTCAATCTAGTAATTGTACAATAAAACACAAGACAATTAAGGTAAAATCATTGTTAAAATATAAATTTGCCGAATGTAAGAACAAATAATGTTCTGATAACATTAATAACTTGTCTTCCTGCTCGCTTTCTAAGAGGAGCGAATACGTAATTATTTACCTATATGAATACTCCCAACTACCAGATCTTACATCCTAGAAAGCCACGTGGGCACTGGCCTAAAATAGGGGTGTTAACCGCGTATGGCCGATTCTGAGTGCAATTTACAGTTAGTTGCGATACGTGCTGTGCCGAAATCTCTAACCGATCAGATACTCAGACGCAGGTGTTGCAAAGAACAGGGTCATTTTCTTGAACTTACTATGGTAAAATATCGATGGATGTTTTCGAAGTTCATTACGATACCATTCATAGAAATAGTAAATTAATGCCTTTGGCCATCTTCAGTGGCAGATCTGTGTAATTTAGTTCTTAATCAGAGTTGGTGGACTGTGTAAAGGATATGTAATTACTGGGGATTTTAGTAACTCTTTATTTCTTGGATTTGCCAGACACGTTTGTTAATATTCAGACATGGATTTATGTAATTTTATTATTTTACTTACATTGTTTTATATTGTGACATGTTCTCTTGAGAGATTCAGAGTAAGTAATGAACCTAAAACTCCTCCGGTCATAGAACTGAGAATTGGTCGATTCAGATCATTCTGGATTGCCTATCATCGCAGATTTCGTCGAGTTTAACAATCCTCAGTTTAGGTCTGTAATAATTGCACTGTCAATTGGTCGATTCTGGTCGTCCTACCTTTGATGTTATTTGGGTTTATCTGACGCGTTTCGCCATTTTCAGTGGTGGATTGGAGTGATTCATAGCCAGATTGCTTTCATATTTTAAGTTACTTTTAGTGCAGATCCCTTTTCAAATTTGAGTGGTTCTCGCGATCTGTTGGCTGATTGAGCTGAACTGTGGCGTTTTCCGGTCAACCTGCGGTAATTGAGCTGGATGTTGGTCATCTGCTCACCAACCTATAAAGTGGATGAGGGTGGCTTTTGTGTTAAGTTTATTTTTTTCGTGAATGTCCTTGAGACTTTGAGATTATGAACTGATTATTCGTTTCTGATCATTTTCATCTTCCTATCATCTCTTCTGTGTTCAGTTAAACGCGTTTCTTCTTATATAGTGAGTCTGTGTTCCTCCTTATATTTTATTTAAGCCAATTGCTAGTGTGTAAGATGATTAAAGTAATTTTATTCCGTTAAGTGTTAAATTTATTGGGTTTTTTCTGTTTTCTATTCCAGTTGCACTTTTCCTGCAGTAGTACATTGTTATTTACAATTGGTATTCTTTGCGAAGTGAGTTGCTAGTAGTTTGGTCTATGTTACCTTTATTTTTTTACTTTAGTACAATTTGCAACCATTACCAATGTTTTTTCCCCTTCGTCGGCTCTTATCACCTCAAAGAAGCCGACATCTTATACAAAATTGTCTTTTCTATACCAACTTAAATGTAAACACAAAATAGCAATCCCTCACTGGCACTCTCAACACGTCACGCAAGAATGACACATTTACACAGAAGACAAACACTTTGAGTGAGTAGAAATATTTTGATTGAAATATATTTTGCATTTTATAAATTCACTTTTTCTCATCTTATATGTATTTGTTAAATTTAAATAATGTTTGTAAATCCCCGGCCTAGAAGATGATCTCAATAAAGATCGAAACGTTGGCACGATAAAGAAAATGTTTTTCTAAAACCTACATCACACCAGACCTCATCTCACGATTTCTGAATAATTATCGACTAACGGTCACTGCTCACCACACATTTTCAAGACTGATTTAGTACGGTTGAATACTTTGGATTAGAAACTTAAAATATCGATTGGTTTTAGACTGTCACAGCAATGCTGCATGTTTTCGAAGTGGTCATCAATGTTGAGAGACGAGAGCTTCTATGTTGGTCTCATATGTTTTTGCTCAGCATATTAATCTTAATCCAAGGCATTGATTGAGATAAAGAAATCAGTGTCAAGAGCGGGATTCGAACCCACGACTCTCAGCTAAATACGCCGGCACTCTACCAATAGAGAGTTATTTTGACTTAGATCCTATCGGACATTAACTTCCCATCTCAACACCACCTTTCGAATTTTCCTCCTTTTATACCATTTTTATCTCAAGCATGCTTTATATAAAGCTTAATTGAAAAATATATTCGCTCAATCGGACCAAGAACTCTAATGAATTTATTAATTGATTAGAGATTAATTTATTAATGATTTCATTAATGAAGAATGTCACGAAAGCTGATTCGCCGAGAATCGAATAGATTACACGAAATTTGAAAAACTGCAAAAAGGTGGGAAATTCGAAATGTGGGTTGAGACGGGAAGTTGGTTTCCGAGTCGATGTAAGTCATGATGGCTTAAATGCTAGAGAGGTGTATTTAGCCGAGGGTTGGGCGTTCGAATCCCGCTCCTGATACTGTCTTCTTTATCTCAAGTAATACCTTGTATAAAGATTAATTAATTAAAAAACGTAGGTTAGGCTTAAGAAGTTTTAGTTACTATCAATATTGTTGTTTCTCCGATTAGACATAATCGGTTTTATCTCTTAGTTGCTTAGTCTAAAATAAAAGTTGCGTTAAAAAACTAATTCGACTTAAAACAAATGTAGGGTAGTAAATTAAGCGGTTAAATAATTTGTTTTTAATTGTCGTCAATTTGCCGTCCTTAGCAATCTGCGATTCAACGGCTCGATCTGGGAGCCGGTTTTAAGTCGTGTACAACCTAGATAGGTGCAGGTACTTTCAGCTAAAATGAAACTACGCCGTTTTAAAGCGGATGAGAAAGTGGTCGGCAGCCCTCTTCCATCCCAACCGAATGAATTACGAGAGATCACTTGAATTTGAAGCACTTTGGCGCTTATGGGGCGCACGTCAATTAGACTTTCCCAAATTAGATCTTCCGTCGAATTTAGGAAGGGAATTATTATTGTGCACGCCTGGGGTCGAGTGGTCCGGCTTGTTTTTTTTACCCAATTGACCTTCCCTGTTCACTCGCTAATGAACCTCAGAGGTTCGTTTGTAAGCTTTGAACCAAATTGTACAATTTGTCGCCCCCGTCGAACATCAACGTCGTCTTGCGAAGATATTTTGACAATAAACTCCAATGCACTCCGAATATACGAATCTCTACGTCTTAAGCAGTTATTTTTATTCGTTAGAGCAAATTGGAGACAGTAAATCATAGCCAATCTGCGACGAACAGTAAGAAATAAAATGGGAGTAAAAATATATGTAGAATATATATACACATTGAATAATCCAATTGCAAATCAGACGTGTGAAAACATATTTTTAAGGGCTACTTTAAATAATGTCCTTACACTCGGAACAAATTACTCTAAGTTTTAACTATATTAAAAAAAATTGTAAATTCGTTAAATTATTGCCTAAAGATTAATTCTTTGAAAGCTGGACAAAGAAAGTATTTTATTTTTAATTTCTCTCATCATTCATGGTTTCAAATATGTAATTACATTTGAAGAGAAATTAATATAAGACACGGAAAATATTACAATGACGCAAAATATAACTAATTGCTTAAAAATAATCTACGGAATATAGGTAATTTATCCTTATAATGTTCATTTTAATTAAATTAACCGATATATGATAGCTGGATAAAACAAAATAGGATGATGGATGAAAAACACCCAAACAATGTAAATTCTCATTTTTAATAATGGATTTACTTAAGAATAGCAAATATGAAAATTTGTAAACAAACACCATTTCTCGCCTTTTTCATATTAATCCAGTTGTACTGTCTACGATCCGTACTGTGGCCTCACATCGTTTACCCTCTGAGACGACCTGCAGCACCAGCCAGCCAACAGCATATGGTGCAGAAAGCCCTTAGTACAAAGTAAACATCAACTGGAATGCTACTATATTTGCATGATGCGTTTCTGTCTGAATAGTGACAACAGGCGTGGAAGAGTCTACGGAGAACATGGGAATTGTGCAATGCCGCAGTTCGTGTTCCCGACATTGCAGTTTAGAAGAGGCCGCGGCTCGGCTGAGAATATACTAGATGACGAACCGGCCTCCATATTGTTGTAGGCATTCTCACCACAGGAAGTAATGTCCGAGAAATTGTCGAGGAATACATCCCTAAAACCAGGGATTTTCGATTTTTCTGTGACAATGCTAGTCTCTTTAGATGCGTTATTGTAAAGTAGGGTTTAGATAACTGGAAATTTCCCATCTGCCACTTCCCCCATTGTTTCCAGATCTCAATCCCTTTTTGAGATGCGTTGCAGAGAAGGCTTTTCGATCACCATCCACAGCCAGTCGAACTGAAATATTTATGGAGTGGAGTTATGAGATTCGTTACAACCGTATTAACCATTTAAAATTTATAATAAAAATGGTGGAGAAGGTAAGTATTACAAAACTGGCTTATCCTTTATACATCGTCTCATACAAATACATCGTAAACCATTTGCAATACGTTGAAGTAGAAAGGAAGCCAAAAATGTAAATAATTTAATAAATTAATTTTAGTGATCCGTTTAACCAATTATTTCAATGAATTATGGATTTTAGTTGAGATAAAAAGTCAATGGCACGAGCGGGAGAAGTTAGTGCCAAAGTACATAGATCAAAGTCAAGATACCTCAAGTAGATGATAGGTAGGATCTGCGTATCTGGCCGAAGATCGTGGCCTTACACTGACTTTTTATCTCAAATAAAAACCTTAATTTAAATAATTTAATAAATTGAAATATACAATCACAACTTATTTACCATGCTGGAATATATGAACTTACAGATGAACAACTAAGTGAAGAATAGAAAAATAGAAGCAATTCAATTACCAAAGATTACAAAAAATTAATGTTTTTATTGGAATATAAAAGCGACTGACCATCAGATTTTTATAAACCAGTATAGTAGGGACTGGTCGGACTATACAAAATGGAATATGAGTAATTTTAGCTTTCTATATTGACATTATTTTGTACTTGTAGAAATGAATTTTTAAAAAGTAATTAATTAAACAATAAGTTTTTTAATTAGTTATTATTTAAAATTCAACAAGGAAATGCTATATTTTTGTCCAATGTAATTAGAACTTATGATAATAATACTTTTTATAAACTGTAAATCGGTTTATACCTAACAAGTTGAAAGAATATAATTCTGTTTAGTAAAATATAATCCTCTTTTTATACAAAAAAGAGCTGTGAGTTTAAAGCTGCACTTTTAAATTTGTGGCGTTTTTAAAGAGGTTTACCAAGTTGAATTAAACTCTGTACTAGTTGAAAGTATGTTGAAATGGAGTTGTTAGGATTGTTTCAACGATTTTTTCTCAGCGTTGTCAACGAAGTACTAGTCCTGACATTTAATTATGTTAAGTTCCAGCGAAGTGGTCGGGGTGATTGCCGGGGGGCGTCGGTCGTCCCTCATGCCTAGCCATACGTGTCCTCAGTCCAACATTTTCTTCAGCGCCGGACGTTTTCTTTCAACAGGGCCATTACGATAGTTGCTGTAGTGTTGTTTGACTTCTCTTTGGGAACTTGGGAAAAAAGAATGGGAACTAAACTCCTAACTTGAAACCGACAGTTACTTGTTTTTCACGTCCGATTGTTGTTATAATTTTGTTCGGTTTTTAAGCAGAGGGGATTAAATGAAAAGTTGATTAATACTTCGGTAAGCATATTAAATTGGGGATTAAATTTATGTATAATAATCCTTTCTCTAAAGACATCGATTTACTTATTATTCAATACAATTTCAGCTCTGACTAATTTTCATATTTCATTGGCAAATTTATTCGAAAAACATTTCACTTTCACATTAGATATTGTACGCACACACGCTTAATAGAATGATGGAAGTAGTACAAAGCCCGGAAAATAAATTTATCACGTTTTGAATTGAGTCGATCAAAAGATTTATTCCATATCCTTTCCAATTGTCCTTTCTTTCTTAAGAAATTCGTCGCAACTAGCTCAAATGAACATTCGGGGCAATACTATGTGTTGCACGATTTGAATGGAATGGAATGGTAGCAAAGGTACTAGGAGGTGGGGTTTGTGTGCCCCAGGCACTGCAGCCGTCTGGCTTATTGTACCTTCCTAGTTCTTTAGTTTAGTCAATAGACTCGATCCTTTTTCTCAGGAGTATCAAGTCATTGACTGTTATTGCTTCAATGTGATTCTCTGAGTCATTTTTGTGCGTCAGATTGAACCTCCATTGAGCCGTTGCTCTGCACGATTAGTAAGATCAAAAACTATTTTTAAGCCAATTATACTTCTACGCGGATTTACTTAAAAATAAAATTTTGATTTTCCGTTAGATTTGATCACAACAAATATTCTCGAAGCTAAAACAAAAAATATTTAAAGGATTATATTGCAGTACTTTTGATGGGAACGATGGCGTGGACATGGAAATGAATTTGTTTAAATCTGGCGGTGTAGAGCCACTGAATTTATCTGAATAGGCACAGTAGTTTTTAACGAGGGCTCGCAACAGCAGATGTCAACCCTGATCGGTGTTTTAAAACCGTCAAAAAAAGGTTAAAATAAATATTTATAAGTATGTCGCTTCGAATGCAGGGTGGCTGGATTCGAACCCAGGATCTTTACGTTATATTGATGAGCGCCGTACTGAACGCCTAAAACGTTGCGGCCACCGACGCCCACTATTAAAATTATTCTATTTTTTAATTTTATTGTTATTTATTTATTTACATACATTCATACAGTACACTCATTCCGTTTAGTTGCCGGAGTACTTAATATTCCTCCACCGACCTAAATTATTATGCTTAAGTTAGATATCGGAGAGTGAGTGAGAGTGAGAGAGAGTGAGTGAGAATGTGTGTGTGTGTGTGTGTGTGTGTGTGTGTGAGAGAGAGAGAGAGAGAGAGAGAGAGAGAGAGAGAGAGATCGGAATATGTTTTATTTATAGGTGCAGAATTTAGTCGAATGATAAAATGTTAAAGCGATAGTGTAAGTTAATTAAATAAATAGTCAGGAAAAGAGAGTGCCTGAGGGTGAGAACAAAAGAGAAAGAGCGACCGCGCGTTATATATTTCCATGTATAATATGCCAATATCGGCCGTCTCACACAGCACATTAACTCATATGCGAAGCGTCATCGTCATTAGAGGGCCAGATCGCGGTGGTCAATTCAGTTTGTTAAATGTTTACAGGAATTTTTCAACACTATTTACAAAGATATGTGTGGGGTGTTAAGGTTTCTGTTTGGTGCACAAATATATTATTTTTCTTTTCGACTTAACATAAAGCCTATATTTTAATATACATTTATCGTGTTATATTATGCTAATATAATCATAAATTCGATGTATAAAGCAGGACTATTTATTTTTTTTCTTCTATATGTAAATAATTACTTTACCATGAAACAAGCATAAAACGTACATTTTCACTTTTTTATATGATAAAAACGAAGACAAAATTTTAATACGCTGTTTCTAATTTCCAATTGACGAGAAACAGTCTATTAAACCGATAAAGCGTGTTGAAGACTTGTAGTACAAAATAGTACACTTCAGATGGTCGTGTATAAAACAATGGTTATAAAATCCGCCATTACCTAACTTTACAGCGTCATTAATTATTTTGTCACGTAAAGATTATATCTAAAATTTGAATTGACTTAATTTCATTTTACGTCTATATTATTTCGTTCGGATTGATGGATGCGGGCCATTAATAATGCTGGCCTTTTGTCTCCTTTTTAATTTTTTCACAGGGGGGAAAAATTATGTATGACAGTTCTAAAATGCGTCCATCGACCAGGCTACGACGATGGATTGTTAAATTGCGCACTACTTTTTTTTATGGATTGTAGCCGTTGTTTCACATTTATTCATGTATATTTCATGATAAAGTCTTTAGTTCAAATGTCCAAGAAAACTTTTGTTGTGTGAAAACATAATTTAACCAATTTGAATATAATTACAGCATTTAATCAAATTAGCCTATCATCAATCGATAAACTGTTAATTAACACTAATTAGTTGGAATGTTAGCAACCGACAACATCAAAGTGGAGGTACAGGAAATTCTAAAACCTTACCATGTGATATTAACTTAATCCGGCTCTCGTGATCATTATGTTGACAATATTCTGTTTTCCTCGTTAAAATTTGAATATTAGAAAATTTTAAGTACATACGGGCTATAGACTGATGAAGATAGGATCACAATAGTCAAAATTAGTAACTAACCTAAATGCTTCACCATTGTTCCACGCTTGGAGATCAGGAAAAATCAGAGCATGGGCCAAAGAGTTATCTAGTTATTTTGTAGAATGATATGCCTGAAATCATATATCTTAGGAAGTGAAATTTAGATAGGATTAAAAGAGGGCTACCTTTTTTCTCCTTCTGTAATCTCAAGGCAGGCAGAATCGTTTTGAAAACAGCAACCAATGACTTATAGTGATTCTCTTGTTACAAAAATATGAATGAATGATGTTTCAAAACCCACAAAATACAGTACTTAAGGCGGAAGTACAGAATATTACCGAATACTTGAAAATATTGGAGATAGGTTAAATCAAGATAGGTACAAAACCAGACGCACCGCCATGGTACCGCAACCGCAACTGAGGAAATTGAAAACACGTTCATCGAACGTGCTCTATATTTTGGGCTGCTAAGATTTTTGAAGCCTACACAAGGATCCCGGAATAATCTCAGGATAGGAACTTGAACTAAAATATCTAAAAATTCTAAGGTGCGGCGAAATGAACCATAAGGGTAGTTTTATATTGCTCGATATTTATGTTAGACTGAAACCCTGGCTAATATAAATAGTGGAGAATTTATGCCAGAGAGATATATTTCAACCACTAGCTATGGTAATAGATGTAAAGAGCGGTTAGTTGCAATTTCAAACTTGTTCGAAACTTACTGCAAAAGTTAGCCATTCGTTTACTGCCATTGCAATAAGTGTCGCGTCAACATATGCTACAAAAATAGTGGCTTCAATCGGAAATATCTGAGTTAATTAAGATATACCACAGTAAACCACAACTTGGGGACGTTATATGCAACTTTTATAAGCATAGGATTCCTTAAAGGAAATGACTGAAAATTTAAAAGAACAGTAGAAGAGATACAACGAAAACCTCACAACTTGAGAAATCAATTTAATAGTTTAAAAAAAACAAAGAAATCCGGCCAGAGGACTGATGATTGGCAATAGTCTAAATGGCCTTATTATAATTTGGTATTTTTCTGCAAGGAGATTTAGCGGGCAGGCCGGCCATAGGAAATTTACCAATGGTAAATAAAAAATATAAAAAAATTAATTTATTTCTCAAAGTTTAATCGTTTAACAAAATTCTATTGCCAAGGAATTTTTCTTTGGCTATTTATAAAATGTTCATATTTGTTGTAGGCTATCTGCTGCTAGAACTCGTCGCCAGCTTCCATGTGTTATACCTTGGTCGCATGTGCCATCCTTAGGGCATATAATTTGCAGAATATTTTTCAGATATAAACTGCACACTGCTATATATATATATATATATATATATATATATA
>CM077099.1:4996816-5056698 GCA_039619505.1 Cimex hemipterus | reverse complement strand
TATATATATATATATATATATATATATATATATATATATATATAGCGGGCGACCAGGACCCGAGGGGTTAAACGCCTGGGTAGGCTCGTACTCCATCTGTAAAAGGTCCGGGACCGGGTCTGCATAAACCTATTTACAAATCCCCAGATTGTGAACCATTATATCCTGGGGAGTGTTTTGGCAATGTCCATCCTTCGAAAGAGCACATTGCTAAAACTACAGATTCCACATGTTCTAGGGTAAGTAGAAATGTACGAAATAGTTCTTTAATACTCTACACTCAACATAAGACCAAAGGCGTGTTATACTACTCTCGTTGCTCTAGAGATAAACTAGTCATAAGTTCTCATGGGGCTTTGACTATTAAATTGATATGGTTTTATATTGTGATGTTGCCGAGGAAAAGCATCATCTATGTTGCAAACATAATTTTCTTACTTGAGAGGAGTCTTTTGAAGACCTGTTGCTGCAGTGTAATGAAATCTGATACTTCACGGCTGTGAAAATTCCCACGTCTGATAAACCTCCATTGCTGCCCACTGTGGGATGAGAAATTTTTTAGGCAGCATCAACAAATAAATAAAATTTGTTACATGTTATACGTACCTTATTATATTTTGACTAGAATGCTGCAGCGGAAGGCCACATTTGAAAACAAAATTCCGTTTAACAACTAAGATGCATCATTCTAACAGTATATATAAAGGAATCGTTCTGACTTCACACCGATATGGCAAAAAATGAAACTAATCTCCAGAAGAAAAGAAAAGTGGAACTTTCAAAAAATGATTTACTCATACAGAAAACTGTTTGTACAATGTACAAAGAAGAGGATCAGTATGAGGTTTTTGGAAACAGAAGAAGATTCTGTTCGAATATTTATGTAAAAATGAAAGTAAAATTTCAACAAGTCATACTAGAGATAAATGGAAAGGACCAGCTACTATCAAATGCCGTTTCTCCCAGCTACAAAGTACCTTTGGATTTCAACACCTTGTCAATAATTACCTTAATATAATCTTCTTTTAATGTTAATATAATTGCTCTGCATATTTCCAGAACAATGAGGTTTAATGTACATTTTCGTATTCTCAAATAACTTAAGCTTGCGTAGATACCACCTTTAAACATATTATATTCAATTTCATAAAGAATACTTATTTAATAGTAGGTACCTGCTCATTATATGCTAAAAATCGCAAAATTATAGCAATTAGTTCTGTTACACTAATAGCTTTTCTAAATATGGTCACTTGCACACATGTAAGGGGCCCAATTTTACGAGAGAGCATTTGAAAATCAGCAGATTCCCTTCTTCAAAAAGTCGAGAACTGAACTGCACTCTGAGCTCAGACATTAATTGATTTTAAGCACCGACGTTTTTCACGTCTCAAAACCCACTCGTGAACTCAACTAGAATGTTTTTTCTTCCTTTTCATCATTAGAATTTTTACACAGATCAAAATTTTGCCTTTCGATGCTTTCATAACATCAACTGTGTTCAGCACATCATATCAATCGTGTGGAGTATGAAGGAAATATACTAGTGTATAGGACAAAGTGTACACAAAAATTTGGGATTTCGGCATTTTGGGCACTGTTTTATAAATAATCAAACAAACCATTAAATTATCAATCATCAAATCAAGTTATATAATTCTAGTAATTTCTATCAGTTGGTGAACAGTCAAAACGATTTTCTGACAGTCGACATATACTATAGGACAAAAGTATCAGATGTAAACGTAGCTTTATGTTTCGATATGAATTGCCAAATGCTTAGTTTGGCTTGTTCTGTGGTAACGGGTTGGGGCTTGTACTCTAGGTGTGCTCTTAGCTTACAATCGCTTACTTGTTGATTTCATTTTTACTAATCTATAATTTTCGGCAAAGAATAGGCTTAACGGTTTTTGTATTTTCACAAATAGCTGTGTATATACACACGTAGGTACATGCACGAATACACGTACATGAAAATTTTCTAATAGTTGTTAATTTGGAGGTCGTGAAATGCCGTCTGGTCTGGCGTAGGTTTTAGAAAAACCTTTTCTTTATCGTGGCAACGTTTCGATCTTTATTGAGATCGCCTTCAGCACCTGGGGTTTATAAACAATTTGAGTGATTAAAAATACGTTGATTGAATCTAAAATTTTTTAGCATTTAAAGAAATTAAAATTTTCTAGTCAAAAATTCTTTTTTTTGTATAAGATTTTCTAGCACTGTGTTGATACAAACATGTGTTGATAAAATTTTAACAATATTTGTATCTCAATAAAGATCGAAACTTTGGTATGATTAAAAAAAATGTTTTTCTAAAACCTACTTCACGCCAGACTGCATCTCACGACCTTAAAATAATCATCAAAGAAACTGTCACTAAACACCACACATTTTGTAATAGGTTCAGTATGATCAAGTGTTATAAAGATCCGATCGTGTAAATCATTGCGATGTTTCAAATTGGAAAAATCATTTCTAGGTAAAATGTGAACTAATTTATTGTTTTCAACCAAAAGACCTGTTGCTTCTGCGAATAAATAGCTTTGTGGCGAAATTGCGATGACAATAAATCTCGGCGCACCGATACGGTCTTCGTCCGAACTTTAACTCATATTATATCTCGCCCATGTCGGTTATACTTATGGCCCCCCTCCAAGCCAATTTATATAAATTGAAGATTTTCGATCCTCGAATTGGTGAGGGCGGGCAAATTTAAATTGATGATACTGGGCTTTGTAACAAATGATGAGGGAGGGATGAACTCCCATCAACCGTGGGTGGAGGGTTAAAGGATGTGAAGGGCCTGTGTAATAGGAAAGGAGTGGAGGTGGAATTTCGGCCGCGCGACTTCGCACAAGCATTAATCAAAGTTGACCCTTTAACAGAAGCATTATTTCAACGCTTAAAAAAATTACCATGATTCTCACTACAATATCGATTCCGATACTTTTTCCCAAGATATTGAATATTAACGTCAAACATTTACAATCATCGGCTTACATTTGATAAGTGTGGAACATATGATGGAAAAATTGACGTGAATTTTTGAAGGAAGGTAGCAAAAAATATTAATGATGTTTACATCATATATAAACGTGACTAAAATTTCTCTCCCCTGTTATTCCATTTCTGTCATTTTCACGTTACAGTGATCTGCTACCTTTCAGGCTTGAAATTATAATACGGAAATCAGTTGCAAACAGAATACGTAAAATTCAAAATGTCTTTCATATCTAAACTCGTGTATTATCTTTGTTGCATTGTAATTTATTTGCGTTCATGTAAAAACACGATGGTTGGTTACATTTGTCAATTTGGTTTTTATTAATTTGCTTTCCTCCTACCTTACACTGCAGATTTAGATTTACCTACTTATATACTAATTACCGCCTACAGTTTCATGGAGTTGATTAATTAATTATCTTACTACTTACTGATTCATGAATTCTCACCCTGAGTAACTCCATAATTCAATTTCAATCTTTTACTCACCTACTAACTATTTTCATACCTACACTGATTTATTTATCCGGCAGCTCTACTGTTCACTCAATTATTTTTTACGTACTAGCTTAAGTTAATTAGTTGTTTATTACCCAAAGAACCATTTAAGTCATTTTAGTAAAGCAAATTCTTGCTCCTTTGTACAATCTCACAATTACATAAATAATCCAACACATTAAATAAACCTACTTCGTTCTTAAGTCACTCCTGCACACTCTCACAGAAAAAAAGTTTCAATCTTGCATTGTGTTTGTCTATTACGTTTATTTATTCCGTTTCTTAGATGAATTAATTTTAACTTGTGATGTCAGTCATTCAATCAACGTTCATTCAGATAGACAGTAACCTTTTATTCCGTTTGTTTGATAGATTCCTCACTTATTATGAGATAATACACTTACATGTAGACAATTAGTCACCTCTCTCATTCCTTCCGTAAATAATTCATTCATTTCACCCTCTGTAGGTCGTCGGTCTATCACTTCATATTTCCATTCCTTAGATCAATCAGTTTTTCATTCACTATCGTGCAATACTCACTCAGACACACGTTCAACGTTCTTGTCATCAACACCATCAGTCAATGATTAATTCAGTGTAATATACTTTAATCCGTCCTTCATTTACATTGACAGTCAGTAAGGTATTCTCACCTTTGTTTATACAGTTTGTCTTCACTATCTCATAATGTCTATCATTCATATTCGCCGACTGAGTGTTACTATCACTCTCTCCGGCGATAAAAAAAATCATTCGGTCAATCATTCCAGAGTTTTATGTCAATATTTTCTCTTTCTCTAATTTGTCAACATTAACTAAAACCCTCAATCCTAGACAGTCTCTGTCACGTGCTCAAGCAGCCATTCCACATTCGTTAGCAGATAAGTTTGTCGTTGGTCAATCATTTTCAAAGTAGGTGCATATCAGTTGGATCAATCTTCCATTCTCAGACTTATGCTTATTTTCACTGTAAGCTCGCAGTCCTTCATTCGTTCATCACCCAATCACAATAATTATATTCTCACATTAAGTTTAAGAAAGGTCCAACTAAAAGGATCAATCACCGATATTTATTCCTTTTGTACATTGAGTTTCACGCATTTAATAATAACATTTGGCATAATGTGTCGTGTTTAGTGACCGTTAGTTATTCGGAGATGGTGAGATGTGTTTGTGATGTGAGTACAAAATACCTTGTCTTGTCTGAATTTCAACAAAAACGTTCTCTGATTGCTAATCGGTGCAATTTTCTTCTCATTGTTGGCGATGTTCTTCAGAATAAGTCTGACCTAATCTCACGATCTCACAATTATCAATACCTAACTGTCTGTCACTAAACACCACACATTTCTACACAAGAAGGACAAATAACAAGGGATTCTATGAACAGATTTCACACCAAGCAAAGAGTATTCTCAAGGACGTCGCCAACAATAAGAAGAACCTTGCATCAGCTAGCAATCAGAGAACTTTTTCGTTGAAATTCAGAGGACACAAGATATTTTGTAATCACATCAAAACAAACAACATCTCACGATCTCTGAATAATCATTTGTCATGCCAATTATTCAACTACACATTTACCTATTAGATTATTTCGTATGTAAATAAAATTTCACTCTACTTAAAATAGTATTACATTTTTCTCCGATATATGAAAAATATATGCAAATTTTTTTTCAAAAGTGCAGTCATTGGTGAGGGAATTGTTTGGTTAATCGGATAAGCATCCATACATACTCCCAAGTTTATACAGTACACGTTTCCGACTTGGTGGAAATGCTTAAAACTTTAACGATCCGCAAAATGAGTCTTTGTTCGGATTCCAACGTAACATTAACTAACTTACTTATAAAATTCAAGGAATTGCATACTGTGTTCTCCCTAAGTTAGGTGCATTGAAAAACATACACGTTCTTTACCCACATCGCACTTCAAAGATCATAATAAGTATCGTCTGTTATACGGGTTAAATGAAAAATTAACTCGTAATTTTTGCATTACAAAAAGAAAAATACATATTTTTGTTATGTATTTTTACACGCATAAATTTTCCATTCATTTCGCAAAAAAGGTCATTTTTGTCATTAAATGGGATTTACAGAATGCTTTTTCACCAACCACTGTATTTAGCAAAGGTTAATGAAATGACGATTATCGCTCAGTTTTTAATTGTTAGCAAACAAATGGCACAAACCGAAATTACACAGGGTATGTCAGGACGAGCCGTTCAACAATAAATTTCCAGCCACCTCCCCAAAATCCTATTTGATAAGTAAACGTGTCCTGCTCGTCATTGGAATTGCTTTTAGTATTAAACCACAAAGTTATTATGTTTTCCTGAATCGGCCAGCCCCCATTCCAGTTCGTGGACAGAAAATAAATAGAAGACGACTGAGGGGAAAATAAATAGTATTATCGCCCTGTGGCGACTGAAATGTATTTCCCGGCGAATGGTGTGTTCCCAGGCGATAAGTAACTTAAACCCTTCAGATCTCTTTAGTTGCAGAGAAAAAATCCTGGTCCAGTCCACTCTGAACCATTTTTTTTTTTATATATATAAAGGGAGATTTACAAAAAAAGTAATGGAATTATTAATTGAATTAAAATAATGTTTAATAAGCTTCAGGCTGGTATTTAACGGAATCTTTATTCAGAGAAACATTTGAGGATAATTAATTAGTAAAACCTTTACAATATTTATAAAGAATTTATCTTAAAATAAGAATTTGTAAAATAAAGCACTATGTCGTATTGACAAATCATTAATTATGAAACAATGAATATTATAAAATTAAATACGTTGAACGTCATTCATTTCGTTCGGCCATCTAAGTTGATTTTATATCTTTTTTTAAATTAAAAACAAATACAACATTCATTATTCAACTGACATGGTGATGTGAATAATTGAAAGATGGAGTTCTAGGAAAACGAATCGACTCATTATTATTTCACGCAAATAAAAGGTTCCGTTCAAATTTAAAATTCTTTCCCTTTAAATAAATAAACAAGCACGGAAAAAATGTACATTCATCTGAGTTAAAATATTTTACGGCTATGAAACTACACTAACCTGTATATTGATAATATATTGGATTATAAAATATGATCGTAGCATTTCGCTATGTAAGTTTATCCCCGTTGTGTTTTATAGCAGTGGTTATTTAGTTGTTTTCATACGGGATCTCGTATTTTTACCAGCGGTTTTGACAATTTTAAATGTAGATAAAATAAATAGCGCATTTTTGTTATTTACCGGGGTTTTTTCACAGCAAAGAGAAAACCGCCAATCGGATAGCTGGAAAAAAGTGTGATGTTTATGGTGATGACACTTTCGGAGAAACCACCGTGAGCTCGGTTTGTGTGAGCATTTGATGGAAGGCTCATCGTTCTCTGGCTGACCTTCAACCACGAATTCGATTTCACCTTGAATTTCAACCTTTTTTAACAAATCATCTACACTCAACGACACAAGGCAACAGCGAAACAGTTAAAATATCTCATACGAACCGTTGAACTCGTCTGATAGTATCGTTACAGAGGTGCCATGTTGGCGGAGAAGAATGAACTATGAACTTTATCTCTATCTGCGGTTCTACATTAAGTGAGGATAAGAAAAGTCCTTTAGAACAATGTTAGGTCGAGGAAATTTAGGGAAAACGCGAGCCCCTACTGCTAATAATAAAAGAACTATAAGAACTAAAATGTGGAAAAATGACAGCATTCGATATTATTTACTTAGTTTATCCTTGAAATTACTGTCTTCATTATACATAGGATATCTGGAGCATTGTCTTTTTAGTGTTGAAAAAACTTTTGCGTCATGAGAGCTTTCAGATAAGTGAATTAAGTAGTTAAATCTCAAAAAGTGATATTGTGCAAGTCGTGGGAATGCAAGAGTGATTCTTTGTTATTACCAAATTCTTCGACCAGCCAAACATGGCTACATGTTCTAGAGTATACAGATCCCTGTTAGCGTTATTAAAGTTCTAAACCAAAAACGACCTCCATTCGCTCGTTGCACGGCATGCATCAAACAGCACGCTCGTCCCGGCGGAACTTGTAAACTCGCCAAAAATCTTTGGACCTTAGCTGGGAAGTGCTACTCTTATTCTGCTAAATTGCCAATTCAGATTTTTGCTTATTCCGGTTTCTAAAACTCTATTGCGGGGAAAAATAATTGCTTAATTGTGGACGGCAAAAGCTCATCGAAATATTATCAGAAACCTTAGAAAATGTAATCGAGCAATGGTGCCACGAAAAGAGAGTCTAAATCAACAAAGAGAAATTCATGAAAACCTCTCTATAAACATGCACGTATCACGTTATGAAATGTGTAAAGACCAAATTTTATATATAAAAAAAATCCCATTTCACCAATTTAAATATTTAAATTATTAAGGTTAAATAAAATGAGTTTTGAGATGTCTGATGCTTTCGTTAAATCTTGTGTAATCTCATTCTTTTCACTGACCAGCAATTGACTAATCATTGTATTAGGGTCTTGGTTACGAGTAAAGATTTCTTCATTTTCCGACATATTGTTTCTTACAAGAACTCTGACGATTTTGTCTGTTCATCTAATTTAAAGTTCCATAGAAACAACCACACACTGCTACCAATTTTATTAACGGGATATGAGAATTCCAAAATGAATTGGGCTTCAAGTTGCCCACAAATCCAAATTTAAAGAGGAAAAAATAAAATAAAAGTTAGGAACATAAAGAAATTGCTTTTATTATAAAAATAAAATAAAATACTACTCTGAACTGAAATGAAAAGAATGAAACCACAGGAAAATGAACTTATTTGCTTCTCTTAGCATAAATAAAATAAACAAGGCTCTTTTAAAAACTATTATAATAATTCTATCAAACAAAAATTACCTTTTTTTTATGAAAGGAGCCGGCGCACTTCCAGAAGATGGAAAGGAAAATGATTTTCTTTTCACAGGAAAAAAAGGGATTAGACTCAACGGACGTAGCAAGTACTTTCATGGAGCTCCAAACTCTGAATGTCCTTTTGTTTTTATTTTCTTGCAACGCCCTATCGATGGGTAACCCGATGGATCATGGGAGCGATTGGAATGCGTCTCTGACATTTGTTTATTTAAATTGGTGAAATGGGATTTTATTATACATAAAATGTGGTCTTTACAAACGTTAATAGGAAAGTCCGACGTCCACATTTATAAAATAATATACAATTTATTTTTTAAAGAATGACTTAGAAATTCGATATAAAATTTAAAGTAGGCTATTCAATCTAGAAGACGTAACGACGACAAAAAACAAAAAAAAATGCACTTCATTCTACTTCAAAAATAGCCATTTTCCTATTATAAAACACGTGAGAAATCATCATCCTTGCGACGCAAAGCTCTTTCATGTAGACTTAGAAAAAGTCAAACTTCAAGAATAATTTACATGTACCTATTGCTTATCGCACAATTCTGTCTACATATCATTATTCCATAAAACTCTGCCAGTTACCTTTAATTCACCCATCCGAAAACTCTCATCGCGCAGAATTTCGTTAAACACCAATTTTAAAAGGTAATGCCCCAGATATCTCATGTGTAAATGAAGTCATTATCTGAAAATGCGTAATCAAAGAAAATAATATTGAATGCTGCCAGTTTTCCACGCTTTAATATCCACAGTTCTTTCATTAATTTCTGTACAATAACCGTTACCAACAATAAGTGAGTAGTCGCATATGTATTGTATATGAAAATATAACCGAAAGGTTTTATTATTCAATATTTCTTACAAAGTTTATAAATGTTATTAAAACAATATTTCTTTTAAGCTTGTAAGTCATGCGGTGTAACTGTTATTTATTGAATTATTTTCCAAACCAATGGGCCGTTTTGAGTCGAATCGACCTTGCTACTCTTTGGTCACCGACCGAGTAATAGTTCGGCGATCTGGATGGTTTCACCGGCCTGGTCTTAGAAAAACCTTTCTGCAATAGGATAATTTCTTGCACTTTCTCCACCGATCATAATCGCATAACCTAATTGAGCGAATAACAAGAAGCAACATTTTTTTATCTATTTCGATCTGCGATTCGTATGCTACGAAGTATCGAGAATTAAGCAACGCTAATATTGAACATCTTTATGATATAACATCATGATGATTCAGTTTAAAATGAATTAAAATGAAAAACGTACCACGCAATGTTATGTTTAACTGGAAATGTTTTTTGTTTTGTTTGCATGTAAAATTTTCCCCAACAATCAAATGTGCTATGTTGGTTGAATCATGACTATTTCTTGAATACCGTTGTCAAATAAATGGCAACCATTGCTTCTTTAATCCGGGCGAGGTTTGGTGTAATACTGTATGTTTTATCAGATTAGGGTGGGGAGATAGTATGGAATGGAGTTTAAGGCATTATGTTTTATAAAGTGTAGAATATAGGATTAAGGGTAGTGTAGATGAGTTGATTTTGAATATACAGGGAAGAATTTATTATCAACTGGTCGACATTGATAATTTAGCTTGTTATGTACATTATAACACATCAGGTAAACATAGGTTCTTTGAATCTCAGTCATATACTACCAGCATTTATAATTTTTGAAGGATTTTGGATTGGAAGGAATGCGGCGAAGTTAATGTTTTATCTTTCTCATTGAGTTCTAGTCTATAAGTCAACTCCTGGATAAACTGTTTTTATTTTTTCTTTGTGCCTACCTAATAGAGGTTTGATCAAATTCTATCTCGCCATACCGTCTGCACGTTTTAATCGATAATTTGAGTTAGAGTTTAATTTAATCGTCTGGCTAGGTAAGATCCTAAAGTGAGTTTGTGGTTTGTTGTGAGAGTATAATACTGATGAAATATTAAAGATGGTTTTGTAGTGTAAGGTGAATACTAAACGAATGCTGAATGAAAAATGTGAAAAACGCAAGTGAGGAACGAGTATTGGAGTGAATTGAATAACAGTGACATTGTCAGAAAGCGGCTAAACTGTTATTCCAATATATAACATCATTACCACAATGTAAAATATGTTATCAGTACAGATGACAAATGAAGTCTCATAAGAAAGCCTGCGTCTCTATGATAACTTAGAAGAACTTTGAACTACATGAAAGTTAAAAGATCTGTACAATTAAAGGATCCAAAACTATTTAATTCGTATTTTCTTAAGAATCCACAAGGCCATGGAGCATATCAAGTCAAAGTATTACCTGTTGCTATGTCCAAGATAACGCTGCTTCAATGATTGATGCATATGATTGTAAATTTTGAAAATGATTGATGATTTTAAATACATTTTTGACAATTCATATTAACATCTGAAAGATAAATATACAAATAAATGCCAATAGATTAGATTAGAAAAGGTGTCAGCCTCTTTAAGACATTCGTACCGCATCTCGTATTGGTAAGCATAAAGCTCCACATTGAGCTTAAGGCGTTTCGCTAGATCCCAAAGGTTTTAACGACTCCCCCGTGTATGCTTTAGACCCGGCTTTTCTTCTCGCAAGAAATAGAATACTTAGCAAACCAACAACAGTCACCAACAGGACACGTTCCATAGTTCCAATTCCATTCTACTTCCATGACACAACTAACTCCATGAGAAGATTTTTAATTCATTTCTAATTTAATTGACTAAGAAAATATTTGTTTTGGACCTTTATCGACCTACAGCAAGTTAATTGTTTGTGATGAAATCATCGGAAGTCATATGGATTGAAACAACATTTTTGGCTGTACCAAGCTACGGGTGGTTTATTCCCAAAATGTTGTTACGCTTTGACAGTTTTGTTTTCATCACCATCAAAAGATGTTCAGTGGATTTCGGTAATTTTAAACTAAATATGTTTACTATATGACCAGATTTTTTCACATATAAATTAAATCCTTGCACGGTTTAGATCTATGATGACATTATCTATTCTCTTGTTAATAACAATTCACTCAGTCGATTATAGTTATTGCCATATACATTTGTTTATTTATAAACTAGAAGACTTAGTTGGTACGTTTTGTGGATTTAATTTGAACATTTATGGTTATACTGAGGTCAACTCTTTTCCTTCCTTATGTCAAAAAATTGTAAAATTTCATTTTATTTATAGTTCGGTGAGGAGGCCAGAAAACATTGTGAGCAAATTTTCAAACCCGTTTCCGTGAGAACATTTTTTTACTATGCGACGCTCTATCTTAAGGAACACAGTTTCTGATGATTTTTTGGTAAGAAAATATTAAATACTTAAGCGTTATTTTGGACATCAAGCTAGTCACTAGCACTAGGACTATTTCACTAGTCATGTAATTGAAATTATAAAAAGACGGAATGTTTGCTACGAGGATACTCTTTCCGCTTTTCTCAAAACTTCTCAAAACTCAAACTCAAGGGGGGCTGAACTCCTCACCTCCTCCGTGAGAGTACAAAATATACGACCAATATATCCAAACAAGTTAAACGTCTCGCTGGAAACTTCTTTACATTATATTTTGGAACATAGAAATCTCACATGAAAATTGGATTGTACCCTACAAATACTACATGGCAACATAGGCAATATATATAGTAAAGCATATATTACATTAAATATTTAATCTTCGGCCTATTTATGTATAACCCGGTGTTGCCCGGGGTATAGTAAAACGTGTTATTTAACACATTATTTTGAGTGTACATATTGCTATTGCTAAATAAGAGCACATATATAAATATTAAATGACTGTAGAAAGCCATTATATTAGATATTTACATTTTTTTTATTTATGATTACATTGTTATTAATAATTGTCATTACTATTGTATTGAGCGTTAAATTCATTGTGAAGCTCTCCGAAATGCAATGTTTTTGGTGATTCTATTTGTCATATATACAAACAACAAATCTCCCTTCCTGAAGCGTGCAACATCCATGAGGAAATCATGAATTCAATTACATATTAGCAATGATTGACCTTGTGATTTGTTTATCAGTATAGGAAAAGCTGGTTTAATTGGAAATTTCAATCATTTGAAGTGGAATAGCATTTCTATTATATCTTATATTAGCATATCCTCTCCTTTGAAAATAGTAAGAACATTGACATATTGACATTATGGTATGAACAATATGTTGTCGTTTCGGTGGAAATTTAAGCAATAGCAAAATGCAATTTCACAGCCAATAGTCAAAAAGTACAAAACTATGATAATTTAATACTTCATCTTGATCTATAACAGTATCTGATAGTTGATTTATATAAGCTGCAATCATCAGAAGTTTGTGGACACACATGTGCAAATTTGAGTATATCACTTCTCGCACTTCGACGATGCCGGTAGTTCGTTTCCTACCTATATGGGTCAAAATATAACGGTTCTTTACGTCGAAAAACCAATTCTGTAGTTTTTGCGAGTATAACCGACTATAACCGATTCAGTAATTTTTGTGACTGCAGTGTTAGCAAAGTATTGGCATCTATTGATTGTTAGCGCCTCTAATTTGGAATTTGAAAGACGCTGAAAAGGTGTACCATGAGTCGAAGGCCTGACTGGATAGCTTACACTTGAGAAAACAAATGTGAAAATGGACGCCAAATAATTCTCTCGTATGGAAAGAACGGACAAAATGTGAAAGTTTCATCGAAATCGGTTAGTTTTCGTTTTTGTACATGAATACACATACGAACATTCATCTTTTTTTTGCTTTTCTTTCTGTTGGATACGGATGAGTCTCTGGATTATAAAAACTGCGTATGTTTTTCCAACTTTTTATTTTTTACGAAGGCGCATTTCTAGACTCTTTCCTACGAAAGGAAAAAATATGCAACCAATATCAGAATTTAATAAGCCTATGTACACACAATAATTTTAAAAAAGGAGCGGAAAGGGAAACAATTGTATAAATATGGCTTCCATATTATAAAGAGAAATTCACCTACCGTAGAGAAAAAAATACAATAGAAAACAAAACAAAACAGTTGTCTATTGGCACTCAAATTGTAATTGTATTTGTCAAATGATATTAAGGCCCAAAAATCTATTTTATTATTGTTAATTTATGCATACTTTAGAAAGTACTGAAGAGGAAAGAGCCTCGAAATGAATCTACGTAAAAAATAATACGTTATAATACAGATTCGCTTCTATATCTACAGAGATTTACATAGTTACCACATGCATTTAAATAAATTATGCATCTGTTTAAATTATTCACATTTATTTACGCAGGCTAATTATTTGAACGGTTAATTGGTTATTTATTGATTCTTAAACATTGAAATAATAAATCTGGTTTGGTTATTAAAATTTTTAAATGTTATTATATATGATTTTATAATTCCTGTGATTGCAGCCAAATTGACTTTATTTACATACTACGTTATTTAAATTATTTTCATTCATATAGTGTGGTTTACTTAATTTGTTCAAAGTCAATGTAATTGAGTCTGGGGTTTTGATACGGGATATAATACTACCCCGCCACTTACCCTGTAAATAGGAAATGTATGTAGTATATATGCATATGTATGTAAATTGTGTTAAAATAAACTCTATTCCATTTTGAACATGCATATTATACTATATTTTCATCGCTGAACACACACATATTATATATTTGGAAATTACAATTCAAAAAGGATGTAATATGCTCCTAAAGATTAAGTTTATTTAAGAAGTTTAATTAAAGAAGTGTATTTAATCGATCTGCGTAAACAAAGCAGTATTTTTTACTAGGTATAAATGGTATGCAATGAAATTATCACCATCAAATGGGAATTCTTCATAGGCTTACGGGATAGGTAGGTAAAAATCCCGTTGTAATGGAATCTTTGGAAAATGGCCCTCTAGAGAAATCCTTTCTCCGTGCAAATTCCCTTTCGTTCGCTCGCTAATGCAACGCTAATATACGAGGGTCACAAATGGCTTTATCATTTCGAATACAACTGCGAAAGCGAAGAGGTTGCTATAAACTGGCCGAGCCGTTGGAAGGGGATTAGCCGGCGTCTGGTTAAGTAATAAAGTTGGACCCGTTCGCTTTCTCCGGCCCGTTCGGAGATCGCCCTGGAGATTTTGAGACCTCTCACTCTCTCTCTCCACGTCCTTGGCCTTGAAAGGGAAAGCTCGGCAATCCCGTTTACCGTTCTCTCCGGGGGAACCGAAATCCTGCGTCCGCCGCAGCAAGGTGTGTACCTTGTCTTCCGCGCTTAATTGCTCCCTTTCACCACCATATACACCTTGTTAAAAATGTTAGACATGATTTATTCATACGTGACTTTTGGAAATTTATCATTTAAATTTATTCAAATAGATGCTGCTCCTTACATTGTTTTCATTTTCACCCTGACATCATATATACGGTACCTTCAATATAATAAATTCTAGTATTTTCATTCTTTACTAATTTTCCAAAATTCGGTCACCTGATTTTGATTTTTATCTCAATATTTTTTCTTGTTTCTCGGATAAATGAAATCTCCGCCAACACATTCAACTGATCAGCAACTTATGTATCAATTTAATTTGTAGTAAATTAGCTTTTCTTTAAATAAAATCGATTAACAGGATGCAGATGTAGGTCATTGAAGTGCGATTCGACCGGGTGAAAATTTCAATCTACAAATATAAACTTACAGGCATTAATGTTTAACAAACAAAACGTAAATATTGTAAAAATTGGATCGTTCATGCTTGTGCCTTTTTAATAATATGATTAAAACTATAATTAACATTTATTTCAATCAAGATATAACACGACGTTCATCACTGTAAAGTAACGGCCCCTAGTTCGATCCCAGCCGATATGCACATTAAAAAATGGGCCTTTATCAAAATCTCCGGCACCCGGAGGTTTATATGGCCTCTGCTGTTTCGAACCCTCGTTAAAAAAAAAAAATTAAAAAAAATAAATAAAACCATACCAGAAGGTCTTGGGTTCGAATCCCAGTTTGTCATTATTTCATACGTTTTTCGTCTCAACCCAGAACTTAGATAAATAATAATCAATATGGACAATTATGATCGCTAAATATAAATGGACAATTATTTACGTTCTTCGGCTTGCCGTGAAAATCGTAAAAATGTCTCTAATTTTGAAGAAAAACTGAAGATAATCCTGCTGTTTAAGAAAGCGAACAATTTTTTTAATTTCCGTACCTGAAACAGGCAAATTTGTAACAATTAAAGGAGAAAATTGTTACGTTCATACATACATATATACGTATTATTATTTAGCCAGGTAGACCTCTTACATTACAGTAACGCCTGAATAAAGTTGGCGGTACGTTAATCCAGTTAGGATAGGCGGTAAGTGTGGCTGTCTGTACAGAGGGCTTGAAGAGACAAGTGTGACGGTGTGCGACGATACGAATATCTCAACATCCTGGCCGGATCTTAAGAATATTAAGGTATAAATTAATTCTATAAGAAATTCTTCATCAATTAAGACGACAGTGAACTGACCCAACGTTGGAGAAGAGTCTCCACATTTTCCTAGAAGGTGGGATTTTCAACTTCGTTGCAATCAAAATGCGTAGATGGATACTAGTTTTAAGAAAAGTCTCGAAATTATAGTTTGGTATTGAATTGATAAATGTTTTTACACTTTCTGTAATATCCAAAATTAACTTACCTTCTATTGTACCTGATTTAAATTATTTTCAATCTATCCACCAGCTCCCTATCACACCCTACCTTCCGAATTTTCCCTCCATTTTGCCATTTTTCAAAGTGCTTTCGATAGCTGAAGTGGCTTTTCAATTTCAACCAATACTTTACATAAAGATTAATTAATAAAAAGAAGTTTGTTTTCATTTTGTTATAGTGTTACTCGTAGAAAATTAAGTTATCGTTACTTACTTAGTTTACTTAGTGCGTCTTTTTGTGTATGTAAATACTGTGTACTATTTACTTAGAATTTCTTAATTATCTTGTTAATTGGCTGGATGAAATTATTAAGTGTGAGAGATTGACCCATCTAGCCAGCTTATTTGTTAGAAACTCACAAACGTAGGCCATAATTAATTGAATATTTTTTTCATTGTTTCCACAGCACAATTTCACCCATATTAATTATTCATTTTTTTTGCTTAACTATATTTTATAATTTTCTTTAAAAATTAATGATCTCTTAAAAAATATCCCGTAAACCACAATAAAATTATAAGGATTGCAAGTATTAAAAAAATATGGAAGGTTGCCACTTCTTTTGACCTTCAGTGTATGTGAAAAGAATAAATGTTGAATTTCAATTTATCACTAAAATAATTCTCAATTGAATTGCAAAATAAGTGTCCTGTTGTGTTTAATAATGTTAATGTATTCGTTTTTCGTGCGTATAATATTTAAATAGGGGGCCGCGGTGGAAACTCGGCTCGTGGACCCCGCGGTCGCGGGTTCAATTCCCGCCGCCGCCCCTGGCCGTTTTTTCACGTTACCTTCCCCCACCAGAAAAAAAAAAAAAAAAAACGAATATGCATAATATAAAAACATTGTCATTGGCTAATATGTAACATAAAGCCATAATAAAATTAATTAACGATGCATTTCCAATTTAGAAAATTGGATAAGTGAAATAATTTTTTTATACTTATTAATAAATCTACTAAACTGATAAAAATGGAGGAACCTTATCTTAAGACAACCGCACATTTTTTAAAATTTATATTACATAAACTGATATGAATCTATCTAAATTTTAACAAAAATATTCCAGTTATTGTAACATTGTAGAATTGCTTTTATTGGTTAAATTTATCAGAATGATGAGCTTAATTTTTTGTACACTTTTATAAGTACATTTTCACAAATGAAAACAATGTCAGGATCATTGTAGTTTTGTGGCCCTTTATGCTGGTGATGAAGGGAATTTATTGCTATACCATTAATCAACAACCGGTCGTAATGTGTTGAATTTAAACGAACAACCAAAAGTGTGGAACAAAGAAACAATGTGTAAAAAAGAACAATTGTTTTCCGATCCTGGCCCCAGTGAATGGGATGACGTCGAATCTGTTGATAACAAAACTTGAAAATAAAACCGACGATAAATTCAACTTTTTTTTTTTTCAACCGGGTAATCGAATAATTAATTAAACTTCCTTTTTCTATTTCAGCTGTGAAAGTGGATGATATTTACGTAAATCTAGGCTAGTCGTACTTATATAACTACTATAACTACTAAATCCATTAGTGGTCTGATTGAATAAATATTTTTTTGAATTAATTAATCTTTATGCTAAGTATTCGTCGAGATAAAAAAGTCAGTACCACGAGGGAGATTCGAACTCTCGACCTTCGGCTAAATACGCCGCTTCTCTAACCCCTTGAGCTATCCTTACTTCAATCCACTCGGACTTTTATTTCTACCAAAAACCTTACATAAACCGATTACTTACTTAATTGAATGAAGTATTTTGGTCAATAGCCAACTGGATTTAACAAGTAAAACGAAGTATAAGTTACATTAACAGCTCCCCGTGGCCACTTCATTTGTCGCCGAGTATCAATCCTGATTACACGAAATCGATCCACTCGAACGTTTACCTTTCGAATTTTCTGTCCTTTTTGCCATTTTTCAAATGTCTTGTAATCTATCATCTCGGCATGAAATGAAATGAAGTAAAGATATATTTCATTTTATGTTAAATCCATTAGAGTTCGAGATCCGATTCACAAAACAACTTCTTTCAATTAACTAATTTTTATATAAGGCGTTGGCTGAGATAAAAAGTCTCTTATGTAATTACCTTTATAAATGTATGAGTTTAATATTCGCTGTAAATGATTTTCGAACTGTTACAACAGAATGGTTTAATGCACCGATGTACAAAGTAAACGCACCACTCAATTTATTCAGTTTAAAATTAAACCCATTATCTTTATACATGAGTTACAGGTAATCAGGAGTTTTCGAAGTCAAAATAAAGGGTAAATAATACTACATTGGCAGCTTCGAATAGTATAAAAGCAAAGAATAGCCCTCGTTTGAATATTTTCGAAACCTACAAAGCTTCACGAGCTCCAAAAAATGATGGTCGATTTCATAAGGTTCTGCGATAATTCCGTCTGTAGAAAACGTAACATAACAACGCCTGTTAGACGTCAAAGTTAGAGAGATCTTATGCTGTTTATCGATATATAATTAAAACACCATATTCAACTCAAAAATTATTACTTTGAACCTACCAGGCATCGTGCCCCCGACCATTTTTTCCGTTTTCAAACAGCGACCTCGTTGACATCGTGAAAAGTCGGTCTCAGCTATGTGTTTATACTACACTGGGCATACCACATCTTATGTTCACCAAACACAATGATGGTGATAGTTATAAGCTATATATTTTTTTATATTACAGTACAATGTTAGGCAGAATCGTTGTAGATTATTGGTCGAAGTAAAGGTCATGTACCAATCAATGTGTTTTATGTTAAAATAAAAATTGGTACGCCGTCAATATCTCATTTTTATTTCAATCCAATACGTTAAAAGCGACTCGACGTTATAAACGATTCACGTTAAACCTACCCCTGAACACGAACACAGTTCCGCCCATTTTTACGAGAAATTGTACGATGCTGTTCAATTATGTTCAATTGTTATGTGATAAAATTTATGAGTCTGTTTCAAAAGGGCTTAACATCGCTCCAACCGTTTTGGACCGTTAAGCTCGTATTTTTCAAATAAGTTGTTGAGTCAGACGGACTTCCACAATGACAATCCTATTTTTATAATTATGTGCTTGTTAAATATAAATTAAAAACACATTAACGCGATTAACGTAATCTTCCAGTGAAAGATTGCGATTTTTTAAATTCTCACATTGGAAAGTGGGACGTTTGGTATTCATTTAGCTAGTACAGAGGCGGGAAGATAAGGAGAGCAAAAAAGGTAATTTCACAGCAATCTGTATACTGTCATCGGCGCTCTTCTTAGTCTATTGGGTTGTGACGTGACAAAAGAGCACGGGAAGTTTTCCATTCCGTGAAAGCAACTGAGATAACGAATGGGATAATAGATGCGTCAAGATTAAAAAGAGATCCTCTGTCGGGAAGTGATAACCGGCTCAGAAGCTGTGAAGTGTGACAACCTGTAGATATAACAGGGTGGGAAGAGAGAGAGAGAGAGAGAAAAAAAACTAAATGAGATTAAAGAGCAATCCTGTAAAAATGAGTTCGCTTTTAGAGCTTGTAAACTGGCTTACGCTTTCAATTAAGATTACGTTTCTAACATCAACCCCTTCAGTCTAATCTCCGGAAATCCACTCATTTACTTTCCAATCGCTCAGTGTTCATTAGAAATATTTTATAACGTCCTCTTTAAATTGGAAATACTGTAATTCCGTCCCTGTTTCAAAGATGATCAAGTCTTTCTTAACATTTTCGATATATTTGTATTAATTGGATTACATCTTAAAAACCGAGTACACCTCGTTGATAACAAATTCGATTAATTAAATATTTGAAAAATCAAAAGAGTAAAAGCTTTGAAAATCGTACATTTTGGTTTTTTTTAAGCACTTGATTAATGACCGGGGAATGAGATCCTCATAACATTCAGAATTGGGCTCACGCGGTTAACGCTCGGATTTTTTTAGTCAAAACTCGTATGTCTGCTCATCCATAAAATAATGTCATTCGTTGGTAACAGCCATAATTAAATAACAATTTCTTGCCTCTTTAGGGAAAGCGTGTGGTAGAATGAGGCCACATGACAACTGCACCACAATATAGCTGTGATTTTATAGTACCTTGTTTAGAGGTTCAGGTAATGTGTTGGCATAGTTAGTAATCATTCTTTTGTTTCGGAATATGTTCAACTTATTTGTAATACATAATTATAACAGTAAAACTAAAGTAAAATGAAAATAATTCCTGTTATACAGAAGAGTGCCTCGGACGAAAAATTAAACATTTTATAACAGCTTTTTCTAATTATTCTCAGTCAAAATTTCAAGTAGTTATATTAGTAGAAATATTTACAGTTATATGTCGTAATAAAATATAAAAAGGATAATTCCTGCCGTATAGGAAAGCTTACCGTCCAACTACACGTTCGGTGAGCGTGAAACAAAGTTACAATAATCTTATTAAAAAAATTAATTGTAGTTTTTGTAATAAATCGCAACAAAAATCTGTCAATAAGCGCAGAGTTCCATACCTCAAAAATGACACTACCGATATAATGACACACTGTGACCAAATCCGTTCGTTTTTGATTCCATAACCTGAGAGAATTCAAAAGAACAAAACCCTCCAAACAAGTCTGGCTATTCGGGAAGTACGTTAATCTTTCGGGAAGTACTCTGGTAATCACTGATTCGGTCTGTAAAAAAATCACATGTTGAAATTCTTTCCGTTTACAAAGGCTCAGTATTCAGCGGTCAAAATGTTGTATTATATCAAATATCTTAAGTATAATTTATGTTTCAAGCTCATTATAACAGGAAGCAGAGATATGAGAGTATGAAAAACCGTGTGATTGAGTCGAGAGATGCTGGACCTTAGCCAGCGCACTGCTGTAAGTTCATACATAATTTGTAGTCATACGAGTTAAAAAGAATATAAAAAAAATAATCTTAATAATTCCAGTCGTGCATATGGCCTTAGATCTCAGTCGGATGTCGCAGAAGATGGGCCCTACAATTTTACATCTTTTAATCTAATATATCGTTATAACAGTGGAAAGATAGCATAGCATTGTGCTGACATAAACAAAAGCTTAACATCCCGGGTTGGTCAAAAAACTTAACAATATATTTTACCTCAATATTCTACATTATTGTTAATTAAAATTGCACATATTTATAATAGCATCATTGTAATATATAGTAACGATAGTAAAAATGAAGTACAATTTAAAGACAATTTTTTGTAATTGACTTCCTTAGCTTAATTTAACGTTCATATAATTTATAATTTCATATAATTTAACGTTCACATAAAAAATGTAAAAGCAAAGAAATTTTTGTCATAAAGGAGGATTTTAAAACAATCCACATGGATATAGCTGATGATGCCATCAAGTTTTTTAAATTATACTTATTAATTATACTCTTATTAGTTATACTTATATATTCTTTTAACATTTTGTGTTGTATACTTTCCAAAAGGATAGTTCCTACTCACAGTAAGTTGTTCTGCAACGACCGGATTTCGAGCCTCTTCAACCTGATGATGAGCTAAGAGGCTCGAAATCCGGTCGTTGCAGGACAACTTACTGTGAGTAGGAACTATCCTTTTGGAAAGTATTGAACACCACACTCACCCCATCATTTAACATTTCTATTTTGTGTTGTTATACAAGGCTAATGTAAAAGTAAAATATATACGCCAAACATGTTTTGTTAAACTATGACGGAATTGGATAGCACTGCTTAATTTTTACATAGAATGGGTCGATATTAAATAATTAAATTATTCATTCCTCTGATGATTGTTGTCTGAATTGTAACCTCATAACCGGAATTGGTTGTTATTTATTAAGGCTAATAGGTTGCATTGAAAGCAGAATAAAGAAGAATAAATAATATTATCTCGTTATAATAGTATAATCACGTTCCATATCCATACAGATAATTATGCATTATTAATTAAGCCAGTTTCTTTTTTTCGGACACAAAAACGTAAGTTACCAAACAATAATATAAATAGAAATATTCGAAAGATATAAACGATTATTTATACGTACGTATGTACGTAATAAAATTGCTAAATTTGATTGATAATTCATGTATTGTATCGTCAATTAACCAATGTACCAACTGTAATTACTTTAATTATATTGCAAAGAATATGTGCACGCGCTGGTCGGTCGCGATAAAAATAAAATAAAATAAAATACTGACTTGTTAACTATTGCTTGATTTTCTCGACAACCAGGGAGGAGAGCCGTTTAATAGCTAGAACCTGCAATAACACGGGCCGAAGGTAGAACAAAATCCTAGTCTGGAGTATAAAAAGTATAATTCCTGCCGTATAGGAAAGCTTACCGTCCAACTACATGCACATGCGGGAGGAGACGCGTTATTTCGAACGCGATAATTAACAAAACTTAAACAAAAAGAAAATCACTCCTGGAGGCTAATTAATAGTGGATTGTATGGAAGCGAGCGGAAGCGAACAGGACGCTGCAACAGGACCGGATTGTAGGGAGGGAAGAAAGATAGGATAAATTATATATTATTAATATTAATGGATTAGCGGCATTTCGGAAACAAAATAAACAATTATAATCCGCGATATTTGGCGCGAACAGTATGGTAGAATTGAAAAATTTTCTAATAAAGAAAAATTTTTTTATATTATATTTCCTAAATGATTGACTGCCATTTGGTTCGAGTCGTTACACTAATCTAATGGCTTAATAATTTATCGATAATTTGTATTTGCTTTTGTCATTTTTTATCGAGTAGAAAGATATTTTCTTTAATCTTATTCAAAATTTTTTTTAAATTGAGCCAATTTTTTTTAATGAGATATAAAGTTTAATTAGTCCTAAATGAAAAATAATCTTCATATTTTCAATGGATAATATTATATTGTGATTATAAACCATTCACTTTAATTATCCAAGTTCTCCGAATCGTTCATTGTTTAAATATTTATCGGTGCATTACAATATTCAACAATGAATTCATGTCTGGTTCATGTAACAAATTTTGCCGCGTTACCAACAGCTAACGTGTTAAAATTTGAACTTATGAATTTGAATTTATGTGAGAGAATTTATCGCTTGCAAGTTGTTAAAAAACCATCTGGCATTTCTAACGCAACGGACGCTTATATTTTGCGCTACTTCAAGCTTTGAAACCAGATCACAGTTATGCGAGTTCTTAAAGTTTTGTCGTTTAACGTGAATGCCACCCAAGGGGACAAGCATCTCAGCTATCTCTTAACTGTTGTTACACATACTTTAGATTAAAACTGAAAGACCTGAACGAACTTTTTTCTCAAGAAAATACCGTCTAAAGATATTTCCGCCAATTTTCTATTTACTTTTATTGGATAATTTATATTCCGCCTACCTCAAAACTATTTATGCTCCTTTTAATCAACTTCGTAAATTGGCAAAGTTTTTTTTAGAAACATTATCATATTTATCCGAGTCAGAAATCATCGAGTGTGGTTTCACATTTATTGTATTAGAACGGGTGTTTTTCCATGAGCATGTAGAAAAACATTGTTCCGACCGGTGAAATTCGCGGTCCTGGGTCACGAAATTCTCTACCGGATCTATTTCTTTCTCCTTAAGGATGCCATCTTTGACCAATAATATCTTTTCAACAAGAAATCGGTCAGCTCACCTGCTTCTTTCCTTTTTATTTCTCTATCTGGCCGTTTCATCTGGCGAGAAAGAAGTTTTACCGTTGTACATAAAGGAAAATAGGGCGACACGATGTAAACCTAACATAAAATGCATTTTCTATAATATGCGTAATAAAATTTGAACTTGCTTTCTAATTCTTTTCTTTATCTCTTATTTACCTCTTGCAAACACATGTAATCTAATACTTCTTCCTGTTTAACAATTAAAACTATTTTGAACACAAGGTATAAACATTAATAATGCTTATCAAACAGGTATATCACAAAATGGTACTCTAATCATAGTCACGACATGGTACGACGCCCAAAAATTGTTATTACATTTCTGTTATATTATTTTATTTATGAAATGTTTTTTGTTTTAGGCGGTGGAAACAGTGACGACCGATGATCCGACGACTGTTTATACAACACTTCAGAATCAACAGGTAGTCACATTTTGCCCCTGATCCTAGTGCTTCGAAATATTCACCTTCAATTAGGTGTATGTAATTAATTTACTAATTACAATTTTATTCAATGGTAATTAATCTGAAATGGAGAAATCTAGTGTCATCTACAACACCCAAATAAATTTAGATGGGTCGGACCAGTGTAAAAGGGGCAAGGATAAACAAGCGATTGTTATTTGCTTTCCAATTAGAGTTGGCTGGTTTATGAGGTTTAGGATAATTTATCTAAATGGTAGTTCGACATGGGATAAGATTTGGTAAAAAGTACTTCACTTCTAACAACTGGAACCTTTCTTCTCTATCTACGCTCTTTCTTTCCTGCACCACACTATTTATATACAGATTAAACTACAAATGTTACGAACCCGCAGAAATGCTATTATTTGTTTATTATACTTTAATATTTTTGTAATGTTGAAACTGAAACATCATCAAGAAAATGTTTAATAATTCAATACCTTAATGTTTAATTATTATCTTACTTTGATGTCCAATTTCAAGAAACTAAAATAAAAAATGTAGAAAAGCAACAATTAGAAAAATGAAATTAAAGTGAGTTCATTCATTCCGGCATATTTCGCGGTCTGATAGACCAAATAACTTCTTTCAATTAATTAATTTTTGTGTAGGGCTTGGTTAAGATGAAAATGTCAGTGTCACGAGCGGGATTCGAACCCACGACCTTCGGCTAAATACGCCGCTGCTCTACTAATTTAGCCATCGTGACGTCGATCCACTCCTTGTTACATCACATTTGCAAAGATTACACGACGTTTCAAAAATGACAAAAAGAAAGGAAAATTCGAAAGGTGGGTTTTGATGGGAAGTTGTGTCCGAGTGGATCGAATTGCTTCACGATAGCTCGAGTGGTAGAGCAGCGGCATAACTAGCCGAAGATCGTTGGTTCGAATCCCGCTCGTGACGCTAACTTTTTTATCTCAACCAACACCTTACATAAAGATTCGATTAATATTAATGATGTGTTATTTATTCACATATACCTGGTGGTGAGGCCACCGTTTTCAATTAAACACTTTTAGTGATACAACAAAAATATTAGTCAGGTTTTCAAAGGTACCGTTCAATTGACTCAGAACAAGTAAAAAAACATTTTAGTTATAAAAATGATTAAAAATTGCGTCCTCAAAGCTGCCACTGCTCACAGCATTCAATTAAGTGAAGTGAAAGGGATTGTAGCAAATCGTAAAATGTTAGTACATAGAGAAACCCCAGAAGCCCGTAATAAAGTGTTTAATATCGTGGTGTATTCTGGCTTTGCAAAACGCTAATAGTTAATTTCGTTTGTGAATTCATAAAAGAGATTCCAAATGTATATACCTTACTATTCTTCATAGTTCATTCCAATATGTACAAGGACGTAAATTTTAATAAAAAAAATCAATACGTACATATGAAGGGATATCTGACCAGGATTATTGCTTATAAATATGATAGGATTGTCAAACTACTTCAGTCAAGTCACGTTTACAACTTATTATTTATCGATTATATAAAATTTATATTTGTATCGGTTCAAAACAAAAGGCCAAAAATACATACTTCATGTATTTATTATTGAGCCACGTAAAAGTTGTATGTTCTCTTCCAGCCTGCTGGAAAAGTTCTCGACAGAGTTTTGGACTGCTATATTAAAGTTGTCAAACTTCCCCAACCCAGCGTGACGACAAATACCATATAAGACAATACATATATAGTAGTAGTAATAATTAAAACACATTTATAATATTGTTTCGTTTGTTTTTCTTCATAATTTTATACGCGAATTATGATTTCCTTCAAGCAAAATGGCGAAATTCTGTTTTTTTTTTCACAACTTCCTTCTCACGAGGAATAATATAACTCAATTACCGATTTACCATGTTTCACTTCTGGCCACTTGAAGCCTTACTGAAGAAGACGTGATTTATTTTCGTTACTTTAACGTTTCCATCATTACTTTCATACGACCAATTGCACACAAAATAAGGCACTTGATATCATATATCAAAGCGAGTTTTTCACGATGGCACTTCAAAACTTTATTTACTTAATTGAATAACTTCAAAGAACGTTCGCAATTAAATAGTAACTTTTATTAAATTTTTCTTAAGTGGATTTAACTCAGGAAAAATGGTTTCAAAACAAAATTATAAAATTTAATACCATAACTGAGCATTAATGTTGAAGAATTCATTGGTGAAAAAAAATGCAATGGTTTTAATTATATTTCAGTCGAGGTTGTACAGGTAGGGAATCTAAGAAATAGATTAAAAATTGAAGGGTATTAAGAAACGCTATGAAAAATGATAAAATAAATTGTACAACTATTTTTATTTTAAATTAATATGAACTATTGCCAAATATTTATGCATAATACATATTGATTGCATTGCAACCAGTATAATGCGCCAAATATGACTATTTTATTTCTCCACATCTTTTTTAATCAATTGACTTGATGATTTGTATTTTTGAAAAAGATTTATTTATAAAATATTTTGCTTTCTGAAGCGCGCGAATAGATAGATAATGTGTTATTTAGTTAAGCTAAAAGTTTTTTGTTCTCTTGCTATGTCATAACACTTTTATCACGACATGTAGTCCAACTCAGACAAATATTTATATTTATAACTATTTTCAGCTCGTCACATGTGTCTGGTGTGACGTAGGCTTTAGGTTGTTAGTAAGATAATTTACGTAGGTAGTAGATTATTAAGTTTTTTTCATTAATAACATACGTTAATAAACATTGTTTAAATTATACGAACACTTATAGTGTATGTAACAAATGCCGGCCATATCCAAATATCATTAAATAACGGTCAGTAATATTATGTATATTTATTTTTCTGATCATTTTTAGATATAGGTATAGAAAATTTACCTTTAAGGTTTAACGAAACAATGTACATTAACAATAATTTAAATACGAAATTTGTAAATGAGCAACTGAAAAAGATTGCAGGTCGTTTGTTTCAAATTATTGCTTTCCTACCTGTAGTTGTTCTACAATATGAACAGCTTTTCCCATATTTTAGACATTTTCTTATTTACAAACTTTACGTGTTCGACGCCTAACAGGTGAACCGCTTCTACGTTTCCATGGACTTTAGGCTTTCAGTAGTTGATAAATGTTAATGGTAAACTGACGATTTGTTTATTTATCTAGATAAGACAATAAAGCATAGATCCAACGATATTAGACAGTTAAAAGCTCACAAAAGCTAAAATCGTATCCTGTACTGCAGACAAAAAACATATATTTAAATGGTAGGATTAAAATTTGTATTGAGTATCAAGAAAGGGGGTCTTCAATAAAAATTGTTATAAATAAAAATATACATTTTGTTCTGTATTACCGAGAATTTTTTCTCTCATATCTTGTTTATCATAATATGATTTATATAAAATTTCAGCTTTTTCCCCCAAAAATTAGTATCCACATATTGCTCAAATTTCACATACGTACTATCGTTTTGGCAAAACAATATGTTTTACTTTTTTTAGCTTCCTGGCTTGGTTACTACGTCCAAATTTTGTAAAAATATGTAATTTCTGAAAAACACATATGCTTCCGTAATTATATTACCACCAGCGCTAAAAATTATTTTTTTGACGAGTTTTTGTTAGTTAAATATTAATTTTCTCACTTACAATGATTTAAAATCTTTTTTTCCAAATGCCTTGCGAAATTTACAAAAATGATATCGATCATTTTTTTTTATAACGGATTTTTTTACATACATTTTTTAGTACGTTTTGATATTTATAACTACAAATATTGCATTAATTAAATATGTTCATGCACCTTGAATTTGTTATTTGAGCGTGTCGTAGGAGAAGTTGGTAGGTTTGGAAAAACATTTTCTTTACCGTGTCAACGTTTCAATCTTTAGATTTAGATGTGTCATTATTAAGTGCCCTCTAAACACGACACAATATTGAAACGTAGACACAAAAATCTAACAGTGTGAGCCCCGACACTTTGAACATGCATAAAATTCCGTCATATTATGAATTTTTATGATAACCACCAATTCAACGGTAAAGAAAAATTGTTTCCAGCTAATCCGTCATAAAAAGTTCATTTATTTCATTCATATGTTAAATTTTGTATAAAACAGTTTTATACAAGTCTCATGAGAATCGGTTTTACATAAACAATGCAGGAAGAAACCATATTTATAAAAAAACAGTTAAATTACAAAACTTTTTTTTCTTCTAAAAATTCTTTTTCCTTCTAAGGCCTATTGGAAAAAAATTCTTCAAGATTTGCCCAGTTTATTTGGACCTAGTCATTAGTAGGGTTAGAATTTTGATTTCTTTGGTAATCCTTGGTTTACCTTGTGCGCGTCATTTAAATTTAACTTTTTTGATAAGGGAATTTTAACCATCCTATTAAATCGTGACCTTCGCCATTACGGAGACGAATTAACCCTCCCAATACGTCATTTTGAGTGATAGCCTCTACGAGAGTGAACCTGGAGAAATAATAAGGTTGATAGAAAGACAAATTTCTTACGGCTCATCACGGGGTCCACCTTCGTAAAGGTCACATATTGCCGAAGGACGACGAGGTAAATTTAATATTTCTAAGCGACCCTTTTGCTAATAACATTTATCAAGGTAACGCTCGGAAAGTCGATAACACCTTCTCCTCTACTGGGACTTAACACTTCAAAAGGCCATTGTTTCGCGTCTTAGCCTGCTGGGATAAACTAATGAAAATTCAATGGACAATTGCGTATAATGTAATTGAAAAGCCCCATTTCAATTTTACTAAAGAACTAAATTGAAGACGTACGACACTTTTACGGCTTACGTCTCGAGAGAACAACCTTCTTAATGCACTTAAGTGCAGTTACGCAATTATCGTTTTATACTTCCGGTCGTAACGACTTATTGTTAACGGCAGCGTGGATGTTTTTTTGGAAGCGAACCGTGACCGCGACGCACATCAATCCGGCGGAAAATTCAGTTAGGCAAGCCGAAGAATGCAAGAAGCAAGAGCGTGTCGCGATTTTAGATATTCTGATTGTTTACATGTCTCGGTTGTTGAGCAATGGTCTGTTACTGAAAAGACGTTTTCCCTGTTTACGGATATGCGTTTGTAGTTGTGAACGTTTAGCGCTTCCTCTTTCCGAACAGTACCTCGTATTTTGAAAATAAAGAACAAATGTATAAAGTAAGTCTGAAATTCCATTGAAATTCAAGTTTAATACGCGCGCTAAAATTGATAGCTTGATATTTTATTATGTTAAACGCAATTTTGGACTAGAAACAGAAAAGAATAGAGGAAAAGAGTGAAAATAATGCGGATATTTTGAACGGTAAATTAACTCTTGTGAAAGATTATAATTTTTTTTAACCCATTCAAACATTTCCTCATGAACTTGGAAATTGTCCAAGCCAAAATGATTTATTTGCTTACATATTACATTAATAATATGATAGTCGTTGCAGTTATCAGCCATCAAAATTATTTTCATCCCGTGTTTTTCATTTTTTAATTAGGTTTCTACAATTCCATTTGTTCTTTGGTTTCTTGATCATTTGTTTTCTATTTCAATTATAACCCAACATCATACAAATGTTTATTAAATGCCCTTTTGAACGGCATTAGAATTCTAAATGAATTTATTGTTTAAAAATTTCTCACAAAATCGAGAGAGAGAGAAAACGTGGTAATGTCTGATATGCATATATATAAATGAATGTACCTTGTGATTTATTACTATTTTCCCACTGGTCTTTTTATTTTCACTAAAAGAGGAGTTGTTGTTTTGCTCAGTTATTGTTAGAGCTTTATTTTGAAGCCTTGTCTAAATTTTATTTCATCGACGATCAGGGATGAGGCCAATCTGTAAGAAAGCTCATGGCTTGTATGACAAGCCTTCGAGAGGCAATTCCCATTTTTCAATATTTTGGAAATTAATAGTTTAAAATAAAGTTCAGAGACGAATTAGTCATCTTATGTTATGATCACAATATCAGTCAAAATTTTGAATATAATTTTCAATTAATATCTGTTATTCATACATTATTCAGAAATCGTGAGATGAGGTCTGGTGTGATGTAGGTTTCAGAAAAGCATTTCCTTTATTTATTAACGTAGCCAACGTTTCGACCTTTACTGAGATCATCTTCAGGGCCTGGGATTTACAAACATTGTTTATATTACAAATGGACAACATAATTTTTATATTTAATCAAAGTACTACTACTCACTCAAATTATTTTCACTTTCATTCACGTCTGTACAATTGAGACATTCTTGCGTGTCGTGTTGAGACTGCCAGTGAACTTAAAATCCAACATATGTAAATATAAAACAGAAAAATTCGCACTGGCACTCTCAACACGACAATTAGCAAGAATGGTACAATTAGACTGAAGACAAACACTTTGAGTGAGTATAAATACTTTGATTGACTGTTTTTCATTGTATTGAGGTTTTTATCTCAACTAAAAACTGTAATTAATTGTAATATATTAATTGGTCAAGCGGACCACCAAATTAGTGAATTTTCGATTTTTTTGAATGAAAATGTTTTTCTGAAACCTAAATCACACCAAACCGCATCTCAAGATTTCAGAATAATTATCGATTAAGTCACTAATCACCACACATTTCTACACGTAATTCATAAAGTTTTTATTTTCATTCGCGGATAAAGATTTTTATATACAGGGTGAATTGCTACTCGTGCTACAAACTTCTCCAGTAGATTCCTCACCTTAAAATGAACAAAAAAGTTCATATTGTCCATGGTCCGATTCTCAACCATTTCAGAGTAATTTCGCTTTTTATCGATTTTGAAAGATATCACGTCCTGGGGTCGGAAAATCGTGATATCTTTTAATCTAAACATTTCTCTGAAAATCTAATAGCACCGTTGAAATTCCCGTTAATTTTTCAATAAGAAGATGACGGTGGCAAAATGTTTGGGCTAATTTTTTGTGTTTTATTTCAGCCAGAACTACAAAAAGAGTGGAAAATTGTGTAAATCGGAAAGTGTATAAAGTAATCCAGAGTTTCTAATTTTAGTCTCAGAAGGCAGCAAACTTGAGGAAAACTACCTGATTTAATAACGCTTCCAACGCACTCGTCATTTTCTTATTTAGTGGTTGTGAGACCAAGATGTTGACGACAAAAAGAGAAAAACTGTAAAAACCACAAAAAGTTTTTTCACTTTGTTTTTCTCTCAAAATCATAATTCCATTGAAATTTTTTAATTTAATTTAATGCCCATTTAGTATGTAATGCTTAAGAAGGATCTCCCAGTTCAAGGTGTGTGAAATTTTGAAAAAGGAAAAACTATATCTCTACCACGTTCAAAAGATTCAAGTATTGCATACTGGTGACAATTATCGTAGGAAGGAATTTTGTTGCTGGCTTGTACAATCTGACACTGAGGAACATCACTTCTTTCATCGAATTTTGTGGTCAGATGAATCAAATTTCACCCGAGACGGAGTATTTAACACCCATAATCTGCACCAATACTCCCATCAAAACCCACATGCAAGTCGTCAGCAACATTCCCAATGACGTTTTTCAATGAATGTTTGGGCGGGAGTTATTGGAAATGTCCTCATCGGTCCCTACTTAGATTTTCCGGCAAGATTAACTGGCCCAATTTATTTAAATTTTATCCAAAACATGCTGCCCGCCTTGCTGGAGGACCTTCCTTTACAATTGAGACGGAACATAATTTTTCAGCACGATGGTGCGCCTCCACATTCCTCTAGATTAGTTTAGGCGTATTTGAATCGAACATTCGAAACATGGATCGGCCGTGGTGGGACAGTTCCATGGCCACCAAGATCTCCTGATCTTAACCCCATGGATTACTTCGTCTGGGGATATCTCAAGGAACTAGTCTATCGCACAGAAGTGACAAACGTCGACGATTTGAAAGCAAGGATCTTCACCGCTGCTGAAAAACTTAGACGTGTTCTCAGTTTTAGTGTGACAGTTGGAAGTATGAGAAAACGGGCACGTTTGTGTATTTCGGAGAACGGTTTTCAATTTGAACAAAAACTAAAATGAATAAAAATAAATGAATTTTAAAAATTATTGGTGAGTTTCTATGTATATGTTTTTTCCAATCTAAAAAGTTGAACTCTCAAACATTAGCAATCCTTGAACCACCATTTTTTCTTTTTTTGTCATCAACATCTTGGTCTCACAACCACTAAATAAGAAAATGACGAGTCCGTTGGAAGCGTTATTAAATCAGGTAGTTTTCCTCAAGTTTGCTGCCTTCTGAGACTAAAATTAGAAACTCTGGATTACTTTATACACTATCCGATTTACACAATTTTCCACTCTTTTTGTAGTTCTGGCTGAAATAAAACACAAAAAATTAGCCCAAACATTTTGCCACCGTCATCTTCTTATTGAAAAATTAACGGGAATTTCAACGGTGCTATTAGATTTTCAGAGAAATGTTTAGATTAAAAGATATCACGATTTTCCGACCCCAGGACGTGATATCTTTCAAAATCGATAAAAAGCGAAATTACTCTGAAATGGTTGAGAATCGGACCATGGACAATATGAACTTTTTTGTTCATTTTAGGGTGAGGAATCTACTGGAGAAGTTTGTAGCACGAGTAGCAATTCACCCTGTATAATATTATAAAAGAAAGGAATGAAAAAAGAAGGTTATGGACAAAGAATGACCGACTTTAATGAATGTTTTTGCGTGATATTAGGTCGAAATATATTAGACAAACGTCAGTGTTTTAACTAATAAGCCCTAGGAGCAAAGTGAAAAAATAGCTTTCCTAATTCAACTGTTTTAATTTAAATGTGGTTTTCTGCCTTTGTTCTGCATATTTCAAGTTTACTGGTATTTTTTGATAGAATAAAAAATGATATGTAGGATTATATTAAATTTTATTGGATATAAGCGTATAGGCAAAAACCTTTTTTCTAAAACCAATCATATATGCTTAAACATTACAGGAAATTATTTAATACGAAATTTCATCAAGAAAAGAGCTTAAATTGTTTTTTCTAGATTAGTTGGGTACAATTTTTCTTTTACGCATATTTGGTATTTCCCTTTAATTTTCATAATAGTGTGGAATTTTAACTAGATTTATAGTTATTAAACTTTTAGAACACACCATTGGTCTTCTTCCAAGGCATGAAATAAATAACACAAATATGTTGAAATGGTTGGAAAACAACCGAATCTGGTTCATTATAAGCATCATTTCTATCTCTTAAATAGTAAACAAAAATGGTACATGAATAACAGGATCATTCATAACTTTACATTCAAACACCAAACCACAAAATTCCTCGTAATATATATATATATATATATATATATATATATATAAACCTTTTTGGGTTGGATTAGTAGGGGGTGGGATTTTATCCGATGTCCTGTGTTCCACTTAAAAATTCATAATACCTCTGGATTTTATCCGATATTACAACCGTTGGAATGCTGCAATGCATATTTCTTCGAGCCTATATGAACCATACACATATACACTGGTAGGATAACTTAACTTCTTTAATTTTTTCGACTATAAAAAATTCTACTCTTAGTTTTTCTTACATTTACCTATTTACACTGTGTTCTAAGTTAGGCTTATCGATGCGGAGGTAAATGTAATTAATCCCATTGTTTACTTTACTTCACAGTTTTTGTTTATTTTGGCACATGTTTGGAGTTAGAAAGCAATCTCGTTTGAGTTTTGATCATATCGATTTTATATTTTTGATGGTTTGAAATTTTTAAAATGCCACGTTATGCTAGTTATTTTTATCTTTTTACATCTTCCATAATCACAACCCCTTTAGCCGCATCAAAATCCGCTGTAAAAATTTCATATATCACTGAACGTCCAGAATAATCTTGTAGTACGACAGTTATCACTTCCAACCCAACCCGAAAATCCTCCAATTTCTCAAGACGATTGAAGCAAAAGTTCCTTCGAGACCTTCTCATTCAGGGAAGATTAAGTTTCCGTGTGAATGAGTGTTACCACTGGACTACCTCTCCTACAAAAGACTCAAATGACAAATTCAGAGTACGTAAACATATTTAATAAATGCAGTATTTGTAGTTGTAAATGTCAAATAAATTTACTAAAATAATTTCCATTTTAATTTGGGTTTTCGATTATTGAAACAATGGAAGACAGTATAAATAGTTTTAAAAAATTCTAAAAATTAACAGCAATGTATGTACCTAACTTCTTTCAATTTAGTTCTTTTCAGAGGATCTTCGTAAGAGGTCAAAACAGAGAAAACTTCCTTAGCGTTTTCGCCGAGCTTTCGGCAGTTTTGTACCGAAGATCCTCTGAAAAGAACTTTTTGTATCCATGTCGATAATCTATTTTCACCTTTACATTTTTTTCAATTTAGTTTAAATTTAACGATTGTTCAATTGTCGGAAAACTGATTTGTATTGTTCATGCTTTGGCTACAAAGAATTTTAACTCATTACAAGTCAGAAAAAGTAGGATTAAATTAACAACTACTCCCATTATTTGATAACATAAATTGTAGTTTATTACCGGACAAAATATTGGCGCAATTAAGTGTATGGACTAGCTTTCTAAACCGTTGTAAATTTGCAGTGGATCGATATCAATTTTGTAATTTTCGAATAATTCGAAAGCATTTGAGAAAAGAAATAATGAACTAACAAAAACTCTCCAAATGTTCAATTTTTATGCTAAGTTCCTACTTACTTTCAGAAACCAAGTGATAATCACTGAGGCCTACCATGTTTTGCGATCCATTGGCAAATATGCCCAAATACGAGTTTTATATTGTTAGACATGGTTTTACAAAAACATTTCTTTACAATAAGTGTAGGGACTGTAGGTGGCCGCAACTGTTTAGGCGTTGACACGGTGCTTCGAACCCGATATACTTACAAATGTTGTTTTGTTTTTTTCAAAAACACTGGCACCCTGAGGGTTTATTTGACGTCTGCTGTGCGAACCCTAGTATAAAAAAGTGTTTCTCAATAAGTGATCAGGTTCTCCGCGTGGGTTTCAAATATGCCTCATCCTTGATTATTTCTATTATGTGTAGATCTTTCATATTGTCTGTAAAAGTAAATGTGTAGAAATTAGTAACCGTTAGTCGATAATTATACGCATATCGTGAGATGCAGTCTGGTGTGATGTAGGTTTCAGAAAAACATTTTTTGCCAACGTTCCGATCTTTTATTGAGATCATCTTCAAGGCCTGGGATTTACAAACCCCTTATACAAAACTGTCTTTTCTATACCGAATTTCTTCCCCACCCATTCAAAATCCAACATATATAAACATAAGACAGCCAAATTCACTGGCACGCTCAACACGACACGCAAGAATGGCACAATTACACAGAAGACAAATACTTTGAGTGAGTAGAAATACTTTGAATGTTAAATATATTTTTCATTGTATAAATACACTTTTCCACATCCTATATGTATTTTCTAAATTTAAACTACCTTTGTAAATCCCAGTCCCTGAAGATTATCTCAATCGGAATAAAAATAGTAAACCCGTTCTGTCTCCACCTTATTTATTGCTGTCTGTCAGTATCTTTCAGTTTGTATAATTAATGCTGATTATTATTATTATTATGATTAATAATTACAATTTAATTCTGCTTGGGAACAAGTTCAAAATTCTATTAATAAATGATATTTTTATTAAATTAATTATTGTTAATTATACAAATTGTATTTTACATTGAAAACCAGTTCAGTTCTATTTTGTGAATAGATCATGTAGATCAAGTTTGTTTTATTCCGCACGATGATTCCGATCAGGAGCGTTCTACGTTATGGTCGTTTTTTCATCTGCCATCTGTTATACACGCGGTTCAGCCGACCGCATAAAGCGGAAAAGGATTATGTCATAGAGAAAGAGCGAGATTTCGAGGATACAAAGGTCAAACATCGGACGTGGAGAGCACACGGTACCACGTTGGGATGATTTGTGGTCAACACTAATGATCTGGTGTACCTTCCTTATCTGTATTGGTTATGTAACTACTTATAGATAACGATAATTCCCTTCTACAAATAAATATTTCAAACTATCATTGTACGCAATCGCTTCGTCGAAGATAATCAATGAAATATTATGTAAAAATTGAAAATAGTTAGAAATTTGAAAGTAGTACAAATAAAAATGTTGAGTTGTAATTCTCAAATATATGCACAATATGCTGATGTTAATTCATGTTAAACTGTCTAACATAAACAATGCGTAAACGAAGCGGAAAATGTGTTGTTCTGATTTATAAATTTATTATAAAAAAAATCGTAAAAAAATATTACAATAATTGTATATTAAATTTATTCACTTTCACAAAATTATATGTTTGTAAAAATTCTTTTCGATTTTATTTCTTTAAACGTTTTGTAAAACAATTAGCTTGGCTTTGACAAACGTTGGAAGAGAGGTCAAATTATTATTTTTTCTTAATGGCTTTATGTACTATTCATATTAGCCAATGTCAGACAATATGTTATGCGTATCCATTTTCGGTGCAGAAGGGTATCGTGATAAAAAGGCCAGAGCCGACGGCGGGAATTGAACCCACGACCGCGGGTCAACGCGCTGAGTCTCTCACTCTAACCACTAGCCTACCGCTATAGCTAAAAGGTTGTCTTTATAAGGTTTGATTTTAATTTTTCAATAACGACCTAAATATTTTACTGAGGTTTTAGCAAAATTATACTTTAATAGTTCATAAATTCAATTAATAAAAAATTCAATATGCATTAAATCTCTTGGGGAATATTGTAATGTCATATATGTAATTAATGACAAATTTGTTTAAACCATTTCTTTTGCCCATGTTTGCAATGATTCTTTGGAATACGAACGATGACATCTTTATACTAAGTGGTAAACAAGCTCATTGCCAATTATCATTTTGAGAAACGAAAGCTGCCATTTTAGTATCTTTTTCTCTAATTGGTATAAACGAGAATGCTGAGTTGGTATCAAGAGTTGAAAACCAGTTACAGCTACCAGATTTAAACATTATATCCTCAATCCGTAAAAAAGGTTGGGCCTCTGGCACAACTGATTTACTTAACTCTCGAAAGTCGATACATAAACGATATGTGGGACTTGCTTATTGAATGGCACAGTAAGAGGAGCGGGAGATGGTAATTTTGATTCTTACCTAGTAGTTTAAACATTTGATGTGTCACTTTCTGATCTGGTAAGCTCCATCGATGTGTAGTTTTTATGAAAATCTATTTTCTGTTAGTCGTACATGAGTTTTACATTTGTCAGACGACCGACATCATATTTATTCTAGCAAAAGAGAAATCGTGTTTTTAATAAGTGTATTATATGTTTCTTCTTTCTTCTAGCTAAACGATAGATATTATTTTTAAATTCATCAATGTTGATAGTTAATTTATTCATGATAATTTATGATTTCAGTAATACTGTTATTGTGCTGAAATATTCTTTGATTTTCGTCCTGCATTGATATAAAATTTTAAATTGCCGCTTATCCAATCAAAAGTTCATACAAAAAATTATTATTATTGACCACAAAGACATCCAATATATCTTCAATCTAATTAGTTTTCACATGCTGTCGAGTCCGGCTATGAATAATACCTACACCATTTATTGTTTTAAATATTCTTTTAGCTGTTGGTTATCAAAGCTCGTTGACAAGTGGTATAAATCGGCTTGCAATTTTTTTTTTTTTTTTTTTTTTTTTAATTTCTGACCATTTTTGGCGTTAGAACTTTGGTATTAGTATAATGATTTTTAATCACTCTGAGCATTCTGATTTTTCACTAGGTTTCAATTCAAGAATGGGCGAAGAATATCAAGAAAGGGCTTGAGTGAGTGGAAAAAAACTTTTTGGGTGAAAGCGACCTGGTCCACTAATTGCTAACAGGGATCAGAGGAAAATGCTGCATACACAAACTACTGCGGGTATTCCAATCCCTACAGACAATCAATTTTAAATATTTTCTCACACTGAAACGTCCAATAAAAAATACTACAGCAACAAAAGATACGTAGCCACCGCCGATTTACATCGAATTCGTAGTGATTCACTAACAAAAATTTTAGAAAGCATGGGAGGCGTCAAATCCATCATTTTAAAATGCACGAAAAATTTTTTAAGACTTCTTGCCAACAAATCACACACGTACAGATAATTTATACAATTTTTGGAAAAAAAATCTCAAACTGAATTTCAGATGTGTCAACTATAAGAAGACAAAATTACATATGTAATTGTACTAAAAGGTGTACATTCCTCTACCCCCGCAGGAGTAGCTTTATGAGTGTTGTTGATAGAGGTTTATCAATTAATCCAACTAAACTGTAATTGATAATGTTCAGTACGAGATGGACATTGAGTAATTTAAAACCCCTAAATTTCAGGGCATAGAATTAAAATTAGTGAAATCAATCAAATTTCTTGGTGTGAGGCTTGACAGGAAACTTGATTGGAAAGGTCATATTAACAACATATCCAGGAAAGGCACAATAGAGGATGTAAAATGTATGGGTAAAACATGGGCCACAAATTCATGGTTATTCTAATGGCTATACACTGCAATTATTCTACCTAGATTATTTTTTGCCGCTGTAGTATGGTAGAAAGGTCTAAAAAATAAAGAGAACAGTAACAAATCAAAGTCAGTTCAAAGACTAGGTTGTTTGATGATGGCAGGAGCATTTTCAACAACACCCACCCTAGCACTTGAAATCATAACCAATATCACACATCTACACATTGAGGTTAAGGTCATAGCACTAATCAACTGGAACAGATTAATTAGTGAAGGCAGCTGGAATCATCAGTGCAATCTTACTGAGTAAGCTTAACGGCCAATTATTAAGTATTAGTGGCAAAAGTATTTAAAAGAACCTTCGGGGGAAAAAGTAGTTTCACGTAGTCACCGGTGAATTTAATGGAAGTTTGGATGAACATCTGAAGATAGCCTGCAATACAAATGGTTCAGTTATCAAAAATAGAATTGAGTGGTGCAGGAATCAACATACCTAAATAAGGAAACATCATCTCCTCCAGTCTTGGCAATAGCATCTCCGTTTTTCAGGTGGAAATCAATTAATGTGAGTGGTAGAACACTTATATAAAACAAAATTAAGGAAAAGCATATTAAATTTTTTTCTGACAATCAGGCTATTCTTACGTCATTGCAAAAAAAACTTGTAAACTTCAAGACTGGTCGAGGAACCTGTAGCTCTTATCAATAGGATCTCTTCCAGGTTTCAGGATAAGGTAACCCTTAGTCGGATACCAGCACATAAAGGGCGGCTCTATAGTAATGACAAGGCGGACAGCCTAGCCAATGAAGGCGCTAATGCTGCGTTTGTGCCACAACCGATATTACATCACTCTGAGCACAGCGAAAAATAGAATTAATAACTGAGGTATGAAACTATTCCTTAAGGAGTGAAATTTAGCCCCAGACGCAGACAATCGAAGGAGTTTGTTAAAGTGATCAAACCAGCAGAATCAAAATGGCTATTCTTTATCTCAAGTAAAGAAGTTAGACGGCTGATATGTATTCTGACGGGATACTGCCCACTGAGAAGACACCTCTGCGTAAAGGGTATTCTACCAAATCCGTTTTGTCGTTTTCTTGAAACGAAGACACGCAAGGCACTACTACATAGTATGCTAGGTCTAGATTTGAAATCTTTGAAGGAGCGTATATTACCAAATCACTCTTCGAGATAAAATGGTCCAAAATCTAGGGGTTTGTGAACTAGTCAAGGAGATTTACACAGGTCACGTGGGCCGACCAAGTCCCGTACTTGTTAGTGTTCGGGTACGACTCTACCCAGAAAATTATCCCTTCCGGGCTTGTTCGCCCAACCCCTCAGGATTAATAACTGAAGCACATTATGCAATATGCTATCACGATTTAAACGCCCGTTGAATAAAATCTATATCACAATGATGAAAGAGCTATTGTACACAAAATTGACTGAAGAACCTTTTAAGCGGAGACAAACCTCACTGTACCAAGGCGTCGGGCATACCAAAACATATAGTAGCTCAATGAGGAGATCAACATGAATCTTGAGGAAAAAGCAGAGATAACATCGACATGGGGCACCAGCGAAGCCCTACCTATCTTACCTACAACATGGGTGAAGACTCAAACAAGAACAACTGAGAATCGACGGGCTGGGAAAGATACTAGCACAACATCAGTACGCCTGATTTCCAAAATTTCCTAATACAAATGAAAATCCTTTTCAATATACTCACTAACATCTCTCATATAGTCTAACCCCTCTGTACACAATATAATAATTAATACTACAGTTGACATATTATCAATTCTTTTATGGAATGCAAATGGCCTCTCACAATTTAAATTGGAACTGGGATTTTGATTACACCGAGACCGAATCGATTTTGCCTTGTTACAGGCTGTTACATTACAGACTGCATCCTACGTGTAGGATAGGACTGACCAACCAGATGACACGTCTCACGGTGGCACTCCTGTGATTATAAAATCTTCACTTTTACATTACGTCCTACCGCCTTACACAACACGACAATTTCAGAGTACTTCCGTTTCTTTACAATGCTTCAAGAAGATAATTGCTTTTACAGCGGTAGTTGTATGTAATGCATTTAGAGTCGTTGATTAAAAAAGTATTGTTTAATTTCCCATTAACGTTGTTTTGAGATGTTTAGTTTTTGATTAATCAAATTTACATTGCTGTTACTACCAATATATTTAATTTAATCAATAGTATAAATTTTTCAGGGTGATCTAGTTCTTTTTAAAAGATTAATTGTAGTTTTCCGTCACTATTTGTTATGTATTCTCAATTAAATATACCTGTGATGAGTCGGAATATATTTGCTTTGTAAGGTCATATTTTGACGGAGTGATATCGTTTCTGTTTATAAAGATTTTGGCATATACATTTAGCAGCGTTTTTCTCAGTGAATATTTTGATTTTTGTTCCGTGGCGAAATATCACCTAATTTAATATTATCGTTGTTTTAATAATAGGAAAATCATACTGTATTTTCAATTTTTTCCATTCTTTCGCATTTTATTTTCTATGATAATATTCAAGAATATTTTTTCATGTCAGCCAGTTTAATATTGACTAAATTTATTAATTTGTCATTGCTTCAAATCGTCCGAGAATTTTATATGTACTTTCTAATATTTGCTGGACGGATAGTTGAGTGGTTAAGGCGTCAGACTCTCGACTAGTAGACCCCCCTTATGGAGCAAGAGATAAAGTACAATAAGCTGCAGAGCTCAGCTGCAGTGCTCAGGAGGGAACTCTTCCAGTCCCTGGGTGCATTGTAAGAAAAAAAAAATTGCTGATTCTTGTGATTGTTTTTCACCTGATTTAAAATAAAACCATGTTCAATAGCCTGATATTAAAAAGCAACTTCGTCTGGAAGACACTCCCCGAAATTTTGAAATAGCCCTTCATTTGATATAACACTGCAACCTCCTTCATGGTGCCGATTAGGAACAATTCTGTGTGGCCATTTTCACACTGAGGATCCGCTGGAAATAACAATATATCAATTACTCCGTCATGTTTTAGATCGTGTGAACTAAATTCACCAGGTTATTGTTTATTAAATCTGTTATATTTAGTGGTCTGATTGACCAAATTACTTTTTTCAATTAATCAATCTTTTTTGTAAGGTTTTGGTTAAAATGAAAAAATTAATGTCACAAGCGGGATTCGAACCCCCGACATTCAGTTCAATAAGCCGCTGCTCTAATTAATTGAGCTGTCGTGACTTCCATCCAGTCGGACACCAATTCCCCATCTCAACGTACAGCCGAAGGTCGTGGGTCGAATCCCTCTCGAGACACTACCTTTTTCATTTCGTCCAAAATCTTACGTAAAAAGGTTGAATAATTTAATTTGATTTCTCGGTTGACCCTTACATCTTATAAATTCACAAATATCTCTATGAAATCAGAACACTCAGCAAGCATGTGGTATTTGTTTGAGTTCCTAGTCATGTCGGCATTTCTGGAAATAAAAAACCTGATCAACAGGCAAGAAACGCTGCAAAAGTTATTGTTTATTTTCGGTTTGGGGGAATTTTATGAAAACTTAAACTTACTTAAAATTTATTTTTACTTATTAACAAAAATAAATATAATTTATAATTGTAAAATAATTGTGTTGAATCTGTAAATTAGGAATTCGATTTACTGAAAATACCAAACCAATATTTTTGCTATGTTTTTCCATTGTATAAATCGCTTAACCTTCCGTAGAGGTCGTAATTAAAACAGCTACTGTTTCATATTCAAAATACATAACTGGCATGAAATCTTTAATTTATTTTAGAACAAGTACTAACCAATAAAGTGTATGATTATTTAACGTTCGTGAGATGTGTTATTTTCTTTATCAAGCCAAACTTTCGATCTTTATTGCGACCATCTTCAGGGTTTGAAGTGTTTTCTACATCACATAACCGTCTCACTATCTTTCAATAATCATCAATTAACTATCACTAAATATTACATATTATAATCTACGTATAATAATTTTAAATTTTAATTTTAAAAAATTTTATATTTTCAGGAGACGACGAATCCTTCCGTGGAAGATTATAACGTTACAAGTACGGCAGCTACTTCTGAAGAGGGAGAGCAGAGGAGTACAAACAAGCCCCAACCCAGTGCCGAACCACTTTCCACTTTTGTGTTCGAAGTGGATGCTGATCAGGACGGAAACCTGCAGGATATCGACACTGAGGAATCGAAAATGCTTCACAACCTCTTCATACGTTTCGACCCGAGGAAATACGCCGAGGAAAAATCCGAACAAGATGACCACGAAACGGCTGGATCAGCTGTGCATATCACGTCTTACATAGCAGACAGCGAGACCTCCAAACCGATGAGCATGGAAACCGGCCTAATGTCTATAAAGAACAAGACAGAAGGAGCCGACATGATATCCGCCTTCTTCGTAGCACCGGACGACGAGGTGAACGAAATAGACAAAAAAAAGTACAACGGAAGACCCATCGTCGTGACCAATCTTCGGGACGATTTAATCAGAGAGGAAAGATACTCTGCACAAGAATCGAAATCATTGACGAACAATATTTTAGCTCCAATACGAGCTGCGGTGTCCCTTTCTCAAGATAAAGAAGAGCCTATGATCGAAAAACAAGAAATTCACGAAGAACCTGTTTACAAGACGTTCATCGATATTCAGAAATCGATACCTTACGAGCTAAAAGAAATAGAACACAAAGAGCAACCGTTAAATAATGATATCCTACATCAAATGAACTACCACCGACCTCAGATAAGGAATCCTTTATACTATAGGTATCCAATGTATTACATCCCCCAGAGCTACATCGGTAACTATATAATGCGACATTCCCACGAAAACACTGGATTCAAGTATATTAGACCGGCGTTTATACCACTACAGTACTACCTACGATACCACCAGATGCCTCAGGTTCAACCTGTGGCCCACATCCCTCAAGTTTATAGCGGGATTATCCTTGGCAACCCCTACTATTTTCAGGATCAGACAGCCGAGACGGGCTACGAAACGGATCAAAACGTGTTGCAAAGCGTACAGACTGAAAATAAGATCAACTTCCAAGTGCACCCACAGCAACAGCATCAGCAAACGCACCACCTTCCTCCATTCAGGCCAAGCCATCCGGTCTTCACATCTCAATACCCGCCTTATACATACCGCGTTCTGTCCACCATGCGGGGCCGAGGTGCCAGATCTGCGACGAACAAACAACTTTGCATAGAATACGGCGGATTCAAACCGCCGATGGTGCCTTCCTTGCAGATCGAAGAAGGCCAAGAAGATGATTCCGCCCAAGAAAAATCAACGGAAGAAGATAGCTCTGAAAACAATTAATCTATTATAAATGAGGTTTATATATATGGAGTCGTTTATTATAAAAAGGCTATTTTGTTTAAACAAAATTATTTTCGAATAGTTTATTTAATAACCCCACGATTTTTGACAAAATAGCCTTCATTATAATAACAATAGTAACGCTCAACATTCTGTTTATTTTTTATTGTAAATATATTTAACATGTAAATTAAACCTTTTTGTACATAAAAAAATTCAATATTAGTATTTGATTAAACAATCGAATATTGTTGTTATTGTAATAATTATAACATTGTTTGTATATATCAACAAATGGAGATAATATTGTTATTTTGAATTTGACAGATATATTTGATTTTTTAAATATATATATATTTTATAAAACCCCAAAAGCTTTTATGATTTATTAATTATTTACTCTAAACAAATAATAAATTGCAATAATTCTTTCTCATTCCCTCTGAAGCAAAATGTAATAAAAACATGTTAAAAGAGATTGGCAGCGTCAATCGCCCAGATCGGCAGAGAAGCTTTCACCTATCGAGATTACCACGGACAGGTGGCCGTCGGAATATCTGAAGGATCAGAATGGAAGAAAAAGGACCATATTCAACCAATTAAAACTAACCAATGCAAAAGTTGAAACATGGACAGTTGGAGGATTAACACATTTCCTAAATAATGAGATAATAACAAAACAAATATCGGTCGGAAATAGGAAGGTAGTATAGTATGAAATAAATAGAAGCACTCTAATTGCCCAGTTGTACAAATTTGCTGAACAATCTAAAGGTGAAACTAAGGAATGTTATAATGACTGAGACTAGGGATAATGTTTACCATAGATTATACGAAAGTTTAGACTTAGGCCAAGGTAGCCAATATATAAGCAAAAATATAAATATTTATAGCAAGACATTACTCTTTAGAGCGAGGGGAAAACTCTTGCAACTGAACTACCAGCCTTGGAGGAGAGATTTGAATTTAACTAGCTCAATGTGAAATCTCAATGTTCCAGAGGAATCTGTTCACTTTTTCGGTAAATGGCCAGTGCTGGGCGAGTTCAGGTAAATCCATTTAGAGAAAGCACAACTAGATACAACCGAGGTAGTAAATATCCTTGATGGCGGATTTGATTGGGTACATACAACCAAATTTCTCTCTGAGCTTTAGAAGACATAAGATGTATGATTTCAAATTCCAATTATTAAAAAAATTAAATATACAGATTAATGTAGTAGTTTAGCAGCAATTCGCCAGACGGCCATGGACATTGTCTTTCTTGATTTGAAATATAAATCATGCAAAAATAAATAAAATATAAAAATTAATTTAGTAATTTAGCAGTAACTCTACAGACGGCCACTGCTACTGTCATTCATGCTTTGAAATACCTAACATATAAAAAATATTTTATTTATTGTACAATAAAGTATATTACTCATTCATTCTTTATTACCGATAGATATTGCGATTTATGTTTTCTTTTGTGTAAATTGAGAGTAGATGTATTTATTAGCATGCTTGTGTAGTGTGAAAGGACCGATGATGAAATGACTCCTTGAGTACCCAAGACCCTCAATTAGAATAGTTATATATGTATAACTGGAGTAAAGTGTGATAAAAGAACTACTACAATAGTCACAACCACCCTAATTGAGGGTAAATTATGCAAATACAAAAGAAAGTATTTAAAAGTGAATGAAAATCTGCGTACATTGGATAAGAAGTTTCGAAAGTGATTGCATTGGTTAATAAAAAATCGAGCTGTTGAAAACCTAACTTTGAAGGATGGACGAACCAGACCGAGGAATGCGACAAGTCTGACAAAGCCCAAGGTAACTATCACCTAGTGCATCAAGAAGTAATAAGTGTGTATGTTTGTAGAACATAAGTGTGCAAAATGGAGATTATAAAAATTAGTTAGTAGATAAGAATATCTCCAACAATTTCAACAAATGCAAAGAGTTTGGGTGATTGACATTCTGTTATGAAGGTATGTGGCATCCGTTATTCGGACACTGCCGAATGGGATAATATTAAAAAGAAAAATAATCAGCAGATCCTTGCTGCGCAGTGGAAATTATACAATAACAATGAAATCCGAATTACAAACAAAAAATATTAAATACTAACACTTTTAAAACAATGAACCAAACAAAATTCAAGTTTTCGAAATAGTATAATTTAAAAAGAATCTCAATTAAAATTCACACAATAAAGAATTAAAATATTTCTTTTGCCAACGTGTAAACGCTATACGATGTAGATGCTATGACTGTCTTCAAGCTACTACTCGTTATGGCGAAAGCAGCGCTAGTTTTTCCAACTACTAGTTTGGCAAAAGTTTCTTGACTTAACACATTAAACAATACAAAATAAGATTTTTCTAAATGAATTGTTAAAAATAATACTTTACTTGAAAATTACTATACAAAAAAAGGATAAACAAAAATTCAATTAAACAAATTGTCGTGATTTTCATGACAATACCTACTAAAATGTGACAATAAAATTTGCACCTGATGATTATCGAGTTTTCGAATTTATTTATTAGGTATTTTTAGATACGTTTTGAACAAAGTGAATACAAAGGGAAATGTCTAGGAATCCATTCCAGGGCTGAAAACATTTACAATATTTGCTGATATGGCCTATAGAAGTAAGTACAGTGGTGAAAATTATCATAAAAACATTTGCAGGAAGAATACATTAATAAATTGAGAAGTTACAAATAATTACATTGGAATAAATTAAAAATCATGGACTACATATGTGCAGTAGATAAGTTTGTTAAACAAAACATTTACATTAATAATAATTAATTGTATTAATAAATTAACTATTATTAATAGTTAATTAATAAAAATATGAAATATATTACAAGTTAATAAATAATTATTAATTATCATAAATTAAAATCATTGAATAGACTTCTACAATACATAGTCCAACATTTACTAATTTGGTAAATAAATAAATAAATACATATAAACAAGCAAAATTAAATAATTTAATAAATAATTTAGTAAATAATATTACAACGAATAAATATACAAAGCAGTCATAGTAAAATGTGTTTGACCCTCCTGTGTTGCCACATTTTGAGCTGAAGATTTTAATTAGTGGTATTTGTTTGGAGTAATGTATTGACTCATCATTAAAATACTTGTTTTGTAGAACATACATAATTTAACAAAAAAATATGAAATATGGAAATACAATCTCACTCTTCCAAATTTTTTAAATTTGTCCATACAATGTGGTCAATACGTCTAAGATTCGTCTAACTAAGGAAAATTAACTCATAGTAATACATTTTAAATTTAAAATAAATGCATAATAAAATTTTATTATGTTTTTCCTTTCAATGTATTTTAGCGAAGGAGGATTTTATATTAAAATTTGAAAAATTTTAGCTCAATGAATTTGTCAAAATACATTGAAAGGACAAACATAATAAAATAATAAATAACTATTTAAAAGCGCCAAAAAGAATAATAGTCCTTAATAGTTTCAACGCAAATAATACGAGTAAAGTTTAAAATTTACAAAGTAACAAGAAAAACCTATATTAAAATAAAAATATAGCAAGCGAATTTTTTTTCTTACTTTTTTTTTAATTTTAAAGAAACAGGTTTTATATAACTTTCACGTTTTGATGGCCGCGTTTACTGCGAGCTAATTTGTGGTTGCTCTAATACGATATAGCTTTCCAATCTTTCTCTCAAGTACGAAAGCGATGACAATTTTTGTTTTTACTTTCTTAAGGTGTGCCAAAGGTATTATAATATTAGAACGGAAGATTCGCCTGAAGTAAAAAAATAAGTTCTGCATTCCTAAAAGTACCCAATATCTTAATGGCATAATACATTTATTTTTTTACTTTTATTTTTTAATATTACAAATACGGACATTACACATGACCATAGGAGGCTGATGTTTAAACAATTTTTACCACCGTTTTCAAAAACACAGGAATATGCCGTCAGTTTGAACTCAAACACGCTAAGCTTACTAATCTAGTAAACAACAAGAACGCGTGCATCACTCGACAAAATGCCAGATTTGGTTAACACACACATAAACACACTTTGCTCCGGAAATAAAACACGCCACTTACTCGGCCTTCGTTTGGTCAATAACGGTATTGAACCAAACAGAAAGCAGAATCGATTATATTTTTAAAACTTTATATATCCTAATTTATACCTATCAATGGCTAATCAAATATTACATGTAAAAGTTAATACTTAAATTAATGATAATTGATTTGATTGACAGTTTTAATTTTAAAAAGTATGAAAATAAGTCAGTAACGTCTTGTTGGATGTCATATGGCAATTTCAAGTGTATTAATTATAAAGTGACTACCTTCTGGTTAAACAAGAAAAAAATAAGCAAATGGTATTTTTTAAATTTTTGGATAATTAGTTCTTGAACATCGTCTATATATTAAAACTTCTTGAGGAGAAATAATCCACATGTTCGCAGATACAGTATTTTAATTGTGAAATAATATCTTAAAAGCATTTTGAAAACTGTTTGTCCCTTCAAAACCCTCCAGTTTGATTGGAATCATTTGTGAGAATTTTCCAGCTTTTAACTGTTATAAACAGACAATGCGTATAGTGGCGATTTATCTATCAAATCATTATCATTACATTAGATTAATTTCAAACGTTAACATTTGATATTGTAGAAAAATTAGACGAAAAGTTAACATGTAGTTTGAAAGTTAGGACACTTAATTAATTCATTAACACCAACATTTTGTTATAATCCTGTGCTGTCCTCTATTTCACGTTAAATTGACTATTAAATTATACGATAAAGTATTTCAGGTAATAACTTATTATATAATCAAGCGAAAAAAATTTTAACTTTTACGGAAAATGATTTTAAAATAAAATTACACCTTCATAACAAAAAAATCCAATAATAAACTATTACGTACTGGTGTTTAGATATTTCTTAACCCCTACTAACTTAACCCCTTAAACCCTACTAAGCTATTTAAGTTGCGAATTATATTGCAACTTCAAATAGCCAGTAACGACATTTATAAATATAATTCCAATAAAATAAAATTTATGAAATGGTTTAAACTGATTTTCTTCATTTTAAGTTGAACATAAGTTAATAAAAGGTGTGTAAAAAATAAATTGTTGGATACATTTGCGACATCGTTACTTTGAAATTAAGGCCGCATTAGGTACTTTCCCCGGGCATTAGCTTGATGGTTGATTTTTTGTCTCCAATTCTGACTTTAAAAGGGATCACCGTCATCACTATATTTTTACATATCTAAACGAATATTTCATTGCTATTTTTTATGGTATTATCTTACAGTCGTTCCAGTTTTCATTGAACTTATTATATTCCTAATTTAATTACGGGGCCAATAAAACAAAAAGATGTAGTACCATGGTAAATTTCATTAATCCTCTTTCAAAACATGAGCAGTTGAAAGTGCTCAACAAGTGCTTGTTCAATTTCAAAAACGGACATAATCGATATCAAATTATAGCGTATTATTATGAACTACGCTCTGCTTATTCAATTGTTTATGTTCAAGTGTCAGATTCGTTGTACAAAGTTGTAAATCAGCCCCAGCTGAAGTAACTTGATGGTAAGTATTCTTTTGGCCTTTAGTTAATTAATAAGCATGCGTTGTATTTCTATAATAATCCCAATTTCCTATTTTATATTGCCACCTTTTTGTTAAAGGTGTTCTTTTGTATTTCGTCTGTCCCACGGCCGATTTGTGTGAATAGAACGCCCTCTACCTTGAAAGATGGAGTGTTAACTTAGATCAGTCCTAACTCGCTATGCGTCGCTTGTCTTGTAATTTCTTTTCATTCGTTTAAACATTGTAACTATCCTTTAACAACGCCATTAATGTCCTTTTATTTTGTATATAGCAATTAAATAATTTTGATAAATTTTAAAATAATGTGTACATTAAAATCTCCCAGTTTATTACGTCCCACATACAGTTCCCAGTGTTACGTGAATAACTCAGGAGGTTATTATACATATCCAATTAGACTAAAAAGTCCCTATTCTTCCTGTTTTCATTCTCACTCAATTTTATTCAATATTTTTAGACTTTTCAGGAAACCTTCTACCTTTCATATTTTTATAATCATATCATTTTCGTAAAGTTCCCCGTATCTTATAGAATTTTAATCCAACTGTACACTTGTTTGCAATATGAAAATCCAATGGTTTTTATTTCTTTTACTGGAACATTAAAAAAATAATTTAAAATTCAGCAAAATACAGAACTACTCAAAGGATAAACTTTTATGAGCATTTCTAAAGTTTTAAATTTCTTAGTACTGTAATAACGAGAGATGTGGCATGTTCAGAAAGGTTACGTTTAATAATGAATAAAAAAATAAGTGTTCCTAATTTCTCAAAAATCAGTTTATACCAAGGTAAAATTAATTTTCTTCCATGTAATATGATATTTCGTTTCAGAAATATTAAAAAATATTACCATTAAGAGATAGAAACTTACTGAAAATCAAGAAATTAATAAATAAATAAACAAAAACGCTATGTAGTACAAAACGATTATAAACAAAACAAATCACGCATTCTATAAAAGTCTATATTTTTGACATGAAATTATTTATTTTATTTTATCTTATGTTAAGATTTTTTACAATTACAATGGTGCAATCAACTTTATATTCTAGTTAACGTTTAAGATATATAGCAGACTGTAATAATAAAACTAGAGTTAAGTTGTGAAAAGAAGAATTAACCTAAAAAGCTATCTCAAACCAGTCTTTCAACCAGCAGCATTTTTTGGACCACATTGACATGAGGGATAATCTTTTAAAATATTCACATCTGTTCACGGGACACCCTGTAAAAGTCGTAATTTTAAAGGAATTTTACACAGAAGGAAATGTCTTTAACTACGACCTCTGATTTTAAATAAACCTTATTTTTCTGATAGGTTAAATGAATTAAACACGTGCCCGGCCGTTCAGTCCGTTCCCTAGGAGCCGAGAAAATTTTAAGGAATTAAGGTGAGTTTTTAAAATATGATTTCCGAATTTGTTGTGCATGTATTTTAAGGATATAATATATCATTTGGCAGAAAAAATATTGGTAGCCAGTGTTCGTTGGTGAAACGATTCAGAATAAGATTGTATTATAAGCATTTATATTTTTATAGTAACTTAACCATTTACCATAAGAGGAAGAGTTTATAGATTAGATAATTTAAAAGAAAAATATATTCATGCCTTCCTTGGGCCACCTCTTTAAAGGAATGGAAATCGTTAAGTACCCTACGAACCCTTAATTTTTCAATGCATAGAAACTAGTTTAGTAGCCATGGTATGGGGTATCCCTTAGGTATGGTGGGTATGAGAAAAAATCAATCTAAGATTTCCCAACTTATGGATTGAATTGACCAACATTCAAATAGCTTATATAAATTAAAATTGGATTTTAATGTTTTTATTACGGATAATGAACCTCTTACCATACAATTTAATCACATTATGTTCAAGTCGAACTATCTGTAATTATATATATTTTAGTATCAAATCTGTTCATAAAAAATCAAGGCATCAAGTAAACCACAAAATTTTCAAAAATTGAAAAACAAGTACGTACCCATAAATAAGATTTTATGGCAATAAGATAATATAAATCTGTGGGCTGGATTAACGGGGGAAAACTTTGAACTCACAACTTCTTTGGCTTTTTTCTTTTCTTTAACGAGGGTTCACAACAGGTGAAATTATATTAACACTCGGGGTGGCGATGTTTTTGAAAAAAAAAAAGTTCGGATGTATGTCCCTGGATTCGAACACGGGATCTTTACATTACAGTGATGATCGTCGTGTCCAGCGCCTAAACCGTTGCGGCCACCCCACCGACGCCCCCTTGGATTTTCTTAAAAGTTATAAAGTCTGTTTTTATTTTAATCTATTTGAACACCAAACATATATTTTACGAATTGGTGATGAATGTCATTTATAAGTGATGTTATGTATGATTTTAGTTTATTCGAAGTCAAAGTTGTCGCGACTGTGTACATAGTTTATATACTTTTATACCCATGTAATGCATCCTTTTGAACAATGCTGTAGTTTCAAAATCACACTATTTTTTTGTGAAGGTTGCTAAACAACGAAACTAAAATATTGTTTTGATTATTCGTAAATATTGTATTCATTTTTTAGGGAAAGGGAATATTAATCTTCTTTATTGCTAAAAAAATTAAACGCTTTTTTTGCCACATCCCACGTTCAACGGATCAATGTCACCAATGTGTACGAAAATAGCTACCTGCGAAATATGATTTATTTCGGTCAAGTGATCATCGACGTCGGTGTAAACATATATAGTTGCTTACATTTTGACGTTTTTTAAATTTAGCTAAATTATTTGAACGTGTTTCAGTCGTGTTACAAATCCTTACAACATGTACTTTTAATCGAGAAGTCCGAAAGACACCGTTTGTTAACAAGTGTATCAAGGTTTTGTCTGTTCGTAGAATTTACCCCTCGTTTAGTTTCCCGACTAGGAATCGAACTCGACCCTGATCCCCAAACTGAATCTGATACCTGTTGAATGTAAAGTTTAACAACCGTTTAAATGCCTTAACTCTTTTCATGATGCTCTATCTCATCATTGATTATTGAAATCACATCATTTTGCATAAAATTTTTGCGAATAAGGTATTTATAAAGGATGATTGCGTTATACAAGCTCACGTGCACATATGTTCAGAATGAAGGTTATTATGTAGCCCCAAGAAACATCTACTTTAGTGTTAAAAGTGTGTCCAACCCTAGATATGCAGATTTTTGTTGTTAATCATACCCGCATTCATTCTTAAATAATCTTTCATATTTGCATATCATACCCTCAATTATGGTGGTATGGTTCTCAATTCCTCTTTAAGCATACTCTACAGGCTTAGGCATAAAAATAGAGTTGAGTCAGATTTTAAGGTTTGGTTGAAAAAAATGCTTTTATTTTTAGATGGTAATTTTTTATACCTATTAAAGCTTTACTAGTTATCATTTGTTTGTTAAAACTGAAGTTTACAGTTGTGTAAAGTGCATTAAAAAATACTTTAATTAAATTTTAATCCACAAGATTTTTAGTTAAAAAATAAAAATAAATTCCAAATATGTAAATCAGTTTTAAATTTTACTATTCATTATCTTTCATGGATTTTGCAAGACATTTTAGATTAGATTCAATGAAACGTGCAAAAACAACTTCTATTCCAAACGAAAAGAAATTAATTAATTTCTAAAAACGAATTCAATATTTTACATTACATATCATTTTCTAAACGTTTTGTATCATTGATATAAAGAATTAATTGAGTTTGTTATAAACATTGGTTCTCAAAGGCAATTAACAATTTTTTAAATGTTTATATTATTTGTTATGCATCCAACGTACATTTAAAAAGAAAGATCATTTGATGTATGCGGTTAATGCAAAAAAAGAAAAATCGTATCGAAAAATTAAGAAAAATCCGAATCATTTTTCCTATGGTGAGATGAAATCTGACTCTTCTCTATTTTCACATAGGTGAAAAAAAAGATGGGTCAAATTTGAACGCAACTAACTTTGCAACTTTTTCCATATGGCGCGTCCAAAACCGCACCTCCTACTCACACCAATTGTACATTTACTCTCATTGATGTTCGAATGGGTACACATTCTACCATCGGCTCGCATGTATTGCAAATTCATGGTAATAGATACATTCAAACTGCACTGTAAAAATTCAAAAGTATATATCGATATAGTATAAGTATATATAGTAAAAATAAAACTGTTTTCTTCCAAAATCCAAATAGGGTTCCAAATTCCCTGCTCACGTACTTTTACTTCTTCTTTCAGGTGATATCAATATTCGCTCCCTACGAGGAACCTAGGAATAACACCCATTAATTTATTTGGTCAATTCAAACTCAGGTTATTATTTATGTTTTAATCTAAATAACAAACGTGTAGAATTTAGTGACGGTTTAATGATTAGAGATCGTAAGCTACGGTTCGATGCAATGTAGTTTGAGAAAAACATTTCTTTCATCCTGTCAACGTTTCGATCTTTATTGAGATCATCTTCAGGGCCTGGGATTTATAAACATTGTTTAAATTAAACATTCTAAAACCATTAACACAATCCAACTGTTACATTTTGAGTACAAATTCTTTGATTGAGTATAAACTTCATATATTATATGAATTCATTTTTTCACATCATACAACTATTTGTATAATTTAAACAGTGTTATAAATCCCAGGCCCTGAAGATAATAGATATATATGTTTGATTTTGAAGAAGTGGTGAAGAAAATGGGGATAAGAAATTCATTTTTCTATACGGAGTCGGTTTCTTTGAATTCCCCTGAACGTTACCCTGAAGCAATTGTTTATAATGCATTATTTTTGATTAAATATATAGCAACACTATGCTGTTTTTTTTTTCGAACAAAATTGAAAGAAGCATGCTCTTGTATTTTGTACTTCTATTGGGATGCATTTAGTGAAGACGTTCAGCGGAGGGCCAAATTCAATTTTGTTTTTAATATTTCCTGGGGATACTGTTATCAGGAGCGTTCTCTATATATTTGGAAGGGCTCTACAGCTCTCCATTTTCCGCAAAATGAGCGCCCGAAGACAAAAATGAAATCACCCCACGACTGGGTATGTAATATGAGAGGCCGCCCCTTGGCACGTAGGGCGAAAATCGTCGCGAATTCCAAGATAGTACTCCGTTGGGTTTATTACAAAGACTGAACGTGGTGAATTGCCAGCCCGACGAACCTCTGTGACCAAAATTTGAAATTTGGACGGAGACGATGTGTAAGTCAAATTCGATTGAGACGTATTGGCTGATGGATACCTCACAAGAATTAAAAATTCTTTTACATTTAAACATACAAAACTTAATACTAATAATAAGAGAAAACACAAGCCCAATAAATGAAAAACCAACTGTTTACCAGTGAAGTTACTGTTTACGACCATATGAACGTGTACATAATATTATCATAAAATCAACTGTAACGTGTAATGCGTGTGCTCTTTAGATTTTATTTTTTTATGTCTACTGTACGTAAGGCTATGCATATTCACAATAATTATAAGGGGGGCGTCGGTGGCCGCAAGGTTTAGTCTTTGACACGGCGCCGATCACTATAAGGTAAAACTCCCAGATACGAATCCAGCGGCCCTGCATTCGAACCCGACATACTTACAAGTGGGATTTTTTCAAAAGCACCGGCACCCGGACTGTTTATAAGACCTCTGAAAAAAAAAGATACGTCATATTTTGGGATGTACAGGTGCTTAATTAACTAGATTAAGGAATACATCCTGCACTGTCAAATGACATTTTCATCTAAAAATTGATTTAGTATTGTTCAATGCTATCGTTTTATCGAATTGATCACCCTATTAAGTTATATTTCTCATTTTATTCACTCTGTTCGGTCAAATTATCATTAATAAACAAAAATGCAAAAATGAACTGTTAACTTAATTTTCTAAATTTTTATATTTTATCGTACAAACATTTTTAATTTGGAGCCTCCTTAACTAACCCTAAAGTGCTAGTACCCTGAAAAAGTAAAAACTTAAATTGAATCGACTGTATTGTAACAAGGACAGGTGGTATTGTAGTTCTCGCCCACTCTGTTATGCTAAATTAATAAATAAAACACAGGTCAACCCATAATTTCAAATATTGGACGTAGATATTTATAGTTGACAACCGTGTAAATCATTAGAATTATGTATTCAAAGTAGCATAATCCAATAAAGAAATTATGTTAATCTTGAGCTTTGAGCTTAAATTAAACTGTGCTTGATGAAATTTTATAACTGATATTTTATATAAAATTGTAATAAAAGGGCCATCCCATTCAAATAAAATTATCAGTAAATCATGATTTCACTGCTGTCCCCAAGAGCTTTTCTCGTAACTGGTGGCCATCCTACTCGCTCTTCATATGGCACCAAAGTATGTCATGCTTTAATCAAATTGGACATAGTGAGTCTTCTTTCCCTATCGACAACACGAACATTGGACCTGAAGTTTATTTTGTTTGTGGAAAACCCCTTGCAGTTTTTATTTTTATTGCTTGAGATAAATATTGGATTTTTATTTATTTTCTTTCTAGTTGTCGGCTACTTTTTCGGGTGACACCAATCCAAGGAATAATGTAAACTCAATTCAGTCCGTTTTATTATTTCAGCCTTACCTACGCCTCGGCTAATTTTTTAAACAAAGGAGTAAAAAGGTTGAGATATAGGTTTTGTGGTGGAAAAGTAGAGGCACTCCCGTAAATATAAGAGGCAAAGGTGAGGGCGTGTTAATATATTATTTGGAAAGAGGTGTCACCAGCAACCCTGTTCCAGGCTATAAATATAAAACAGCAGGGACGCCTGGACTCCTCCCGGTTATAAACAATATACCGGTTTATAGAATATCTTCGTTAGCTGTAATTAGATTGCCACGGCGACAGGTCACTAATTATAGTAGAATATAATTCCTTATTTAAACACTCCGTGCCATTGTAATAAAGGTATAATTAAATTATTTATTTAGTTATACATATAAATCATGTTGAAGAATATTTCAAAAATTTAAATTTAAAATAAATCATAATAAATTTGAGCAAACAGCAAGTTTTATAATACCTGATCGGGAAAAAATTTGAATAATACAGAATTGTCCAAAATATACTGACAGATAAAAATATCCCGCCCCTTTTAATATAACATGATTTTTATGTATTTTTCTATATAAATCAAAGTTTCACGTTTGATAATTGAGACTTCGTTTAAAACGTAAAAAAATATATATTGCTACGGAAAATGAAAACGATAAAAGACCGGCATATACTACTACTATATGTCTGTATTCTTGCAGAAATATACAAAGTTTGCAAATCGGCAGTAAAATATTGCAGAGCAAGAAAGACGTTCCTCATGGTTTAAAACCGCCTGAGGGAGTTTACCACATAAACATATATAACTGAAACCTTATTAGTATTTGCAAGTAAGTACAACTAGTATTTACAAAAGGAATATATACTTTCTTCAAAAATTTCAATAATGTAATAATATATCAAAATTATATAATAATAGCTGAATCATGATTGCAAGTGTCATCTCTTATTTATGATTTTCTATAATGCACATAACTCATTAATGGAAATAAAAATAAATAAAAATGAAGTACTTTATACTATAAGGAATAATGGTAAAAACAAAATAAATAATAAATGTTTAAGATATAATATTCAAGTCGAAGATGAGCTTTTCACCTATTCAGGGGAATCCGACAAAAGAGGTCGCCTCTACCCTCACCAGGTGTCTCTGATTCTGGCTCTAAGAGAGTAAGCCCATTTGTAGAAATTGACCAACACAGTCCAATCCTTGCCATTAATTTATTCTAGCAGAATCTCACTAGAGAGAATTTCCCTACCAAAATAGAGTTCCCTGACAGCGGCCAGTGCACGGCAATTTACCAAGAAATGGAACAAAACCTCCCGCTCCGTACCATTACAAAGTTCATAGTTAATATCCTGCTGCTTGAAGTGTTTGTAGTTTAAGTTAAACAGATCCCCCCGGACACATAATTGTCCACCGAATGCTATCCAAGGGTAGAGAGAGATCCATAAGATAATTTGGGGATTTGAAAAGAAGCTCTCTATGGAGTGAGAAACTCTGCACTGGCCATAGCTGTGTAATATTGTCTATTTATGTTGTCTCAAATGGAGAAGAAGGAATTTGTTTTAGATTTTAAATTAACATTTCAATAGTGCCTATTTTCTCCTCTTGCTTTAATTTCATCTGGAAACCGCCTCGACATACTTTCTACCTGTCTGGAAATGTCTCTTAGCTGAAGGTAAGTACATTCTTCACGAGGAACCTTTCAAAATCGTGAGCGTATCAGGAAGTGATGGACATGCTCTGAATTGTCTTTTGAAATTATCCGATCTTCGATGGGGTTCCAGTCTGGAGAACGGGCTGTCCAGATAAGATCCTGATGTTATGTTTTTGATGGTTCATTTGTACTAAGCGTGAGACATCGGGAAGGGCATTGTCGTGCATTAGAATAAGATTGTTGATGATTTCATCGAGGATAGACAACGCTTGATTTTCCAAAATTTAAACAACACTGTTAGAGACCCTCACGAGCAATAACCAACTCTGTGCGACTCTCAATTGAAATTCCCGCCCACACCATCACTGCGCTACGTTGAAAAAGTTGGCTCTGGGTAAAACCATGCTTTGTACCGTTCATTTCGCCTTGTCCTCACTCTTTCACGCCCATCTTGAAATAGTAGAGCAAATTTACACTCACGTGCATAAAGCACAACGACCAATCTTCCAAATGCCAATGACTGTGCTCTCGAGCAAATGCAATCCGTGCAATTCTGTGTGTTCTGGTCAATTCGAATCCTCTTACGGGTGTTATGGTCAGTCCATACTGATTTAACCTTAGAGCTGAAGAAGCTAGTAAGGTGCTAGTTTCGCAAAATTCTTAAAGTCAAAAAACGATCATCTTGTAACTCTCCTTCTCAAGTCGGCAAGACTCCGATGGCAACAGCCTCATAACTGATGGAACATCCATCAACAATAACTGCCACACCAGGCGCCACACTCTGAACACTAAGTAGCATTTTTAAGTTTAATAATTGAAATTAAGAAAACTAAACATTTTAATTCTTCAGAATTCAAATGAGACTAAACACAAAAGTAGCACATAAAAAAAGGAAAAAGCAATGCTGTTTTATTATGTACTATTTGTTCGTTTGTGAGAAAAACACTTGCCATTCAGAATAAATTATATAGACGATTTATGCACTAAATTTAGGTTGATTTTTGTGGACGAATTTTACTGAAAATGGAAGCTTATATTTTTACAATATTTTATTACAACTTTTCTTATTTCACAATGCAATATAGTAAAACCTAGTTACTGTAATTCCGAACTAGTTTATCCGTTAATCAATCAATCCTAGAATAATTTCAGTGAAAATTTCTATGATATTTGATTTACTTTTACAAAATGCATTATAATACTTCTTGATCTGCTATAAAATATATTTGTAAAAAATAATAAGACAAAAGCTATTATGAAAAAGATTACAATTTGTATAAAATATGTTTTTCTATCAATCTTAAAGCCAGGTTCGTTTGCTAATTTTATTTGCATGTTGCGGACGCACATGTCTGAGGTAACTTAGGTTTGCTGTATTCTTAAGAATGAAATATTCAGGCAAGACTAAATCAGTTTTGTAAGTCGAATATTCTGAATGCGTTAACGCATTCATGCCATTCTTAGCTCTGTTTAGCGTTAGAAGCACGTGTACTTTCATGGATTTGATCGAATCGCCACAAAGTTCATGGAATTGCGCAACATACGTGGAATGGACAAAACACCTCTTGAAATCCTACGCTGTAAAGGTTTAATTAAAACACGTAATTAACGCCCCCACGTTGTCACGTGAGTCAAGAAATCTCACAATAACGAATTTAATATCTAACGACAAACACATAAAATATATTTAATTATTAAAAAAAATTATTATTTCAAATTTATTATTTCACTGATCTTGCTATTTCAATAACGTTGAAATCAAAAATTTACTTCTAAGAAGAGAGAAGTAAATTTTGTTCCTCTAACAATTTATTATATTATTTATTATTTTATT
>CM077099.1:4983711-4996416 GCA_039619505.1 Cimex hemipterus | reverse complement strand
ATTTTGTTCCTCTAACAATTTATTATATTATTTATTATTTTATTATATTATATTTTTATTTATACATTATATATTATATGATATTTTTATTATTTATATATATTATTTATTTAACAATACGTACAAAATAGATTGATAGAAATGCTTTAATTTAAAATTCCATCCACATCATGAAACATATTATGAAATATATATACAACGTGGGGGTAAATCCGTATTTCGTCGGAAATCGTTGTAAATTAAAAATGAAACATAAAACTCTGGATATGCATGTCGAAATAAATTCACAGAAAAGTAATGAGTTTTTCTTCCAGATCATTAGCTTTTTTTATTATTATGGTATTTAGTGAAGGAAAGGTGTATTCTAAATAAAAAATTAAAATCCTGGACTAAACTCATAAGGACTAAAAGATTAACAACGAATGTAATATGTATACACAAACGCAGTAGTATATATAAACCTAGCTATTTTAATTACTTATTCATTTAGAAATCATGAGATGCGGTCCGGTATGACGTATGTTCCAGAAAAATATTTTCTTTATCGCGCCAACGTTTCGATCTTTATTGAGATCATCTTCAGGGCTCAAGAGTTTGTCTTCTGTGCAATTTTGCCATTCTTGCATAGGCACTCTCGACAGGACACGCAAGAATGGCACAATTACACAGAAAATAAAAACACTTTGAGCCCTGTAGCACGTTGGCAATATAATGAAAATGTTTTTCAGAAACCTGTATCACACCAAACCGCATCTCACGATTTGTAAATAAATATCGATTAACGGTCACTAATTACTACATATTTCAATTACATCGAAATCCAAAATTTTCGTTCAAATACTAATAACATAAATCACATATTAAACCTCCAAAACTAGTTATAAGAGCAATTAAAATATTTTAACAAGCGTTATTTACCTCTAGGCTTCGTCAAAGCAGAAATTACGCTGCCGTTTTCTTTTGGCGACCACCCTACGGCCTTAATGTCAGATTATAGCCGAGTGGAGTGATAAATAGGAAATCCGCTGAAGGATATGTTTTAATTTAAACCCGGCCATCCATCAGGAAGGCTCCATGAGTTGACGTGTCTCTTTATATATCAAATCCATTGGCGGTCGGGAGCCGGCTAATGACCCATCTAGGCTCACCTTTTTACGTGTTGCTTTGTTCCCGGCCTGACAAACGCGGTCCCAAATCTAATTACGTACGTGTGAGAAAACACGATTGAAAAGCAGTAGAACTATTTTCTATGGGGGTGTTCGAAGTGAAACTGGTTCGACCACTACATAGTTCATCATGTACTGCCTACCCGAACAGGAATGCGGACATTCTGCTAATTCATTCCTACTACTCCTACCTACCCTCAGTGAAATACAATCATTAAATCCTTGGAGTTTTAATAACGTTATTTAATAAATAAGGGTGATTTTTTAAATTTTACAAACTATACATTTTTTAATGAAATAACACCCTGATAGTATTGATATAAAACTGTATACAAATGTAAAACATATTATGTAAATAAGAAAAAATATTTTTTAAACCTTTAATAAAAATATTCGATTTGTTATTTTTTTTAATGTAAAGATTTTCTTCTTTCTTCACTCCAGGGATTTTGCTCGCAGCCTTTGCTGTCCTGGTTTTCCATTAACTTTTCATCAATTACGGATTCAGTCTCGTCATCGTTTTGGGTTGTAAAATTCCATTTTAACGGACTTGTGTTTTTAGCCAATATTAATTTAGTCACTATTATTCACACACTCTGTGTGATGGTGGTTATTCGTCAGATTCGTTTAAGATCACAAATTTTTAAAATTTTTCTACTTCAAAATCAAAGAAAAATGGTGATTTTTGTAATATTCTTTATGCCGCAATGGGAAAACCGCATTAAGTGTAAGTGGTAGGAACATTTTTAATGTATGCATATAGTGAGAATGATTGAGGAGAAAGCACTTCGTCAGTAGTTCGCTTGGTTCAGAAGTTGAAATTTTTTTTTATTTCAAACCACATTGTACAACATCTTCTGAAATACCCTCATAAAACGCTGTAAACGGCGCATTTTTAAAGTTCAGAAAGTAAAATTTTAGGGAACACGCAGCTACTCACCACCACCGTTACCAATTCGGAATGTTGGATTACATCCGAAGAAATAAATTTTTGTGTTTGGGATTGGAAGAAGCTTCTTATACATACGCTTTAGGTTAATTCTGGTGTATAGATCATACAATCGGAGTGATTAAAGTAAGCAGTTGACCAAAAACTAAGAACATTGGCTAATTTCAATGAGAGACTTTTCACCTGTAAAACAGTTGCCCCCGTGCCTAGGGAGTGCCCGTGCGTCTAGGAAGCGGCCCCGAAATTTTTGGATCTGCCGTATTTACCTGACAAAGCCCTTTCAGGTATTTGTTTGGCGATAAAAGTCATGTCTTTCATGCTGAAAACGTAGAGACCTCTTTATCGACAGAATTAAAAAAACTTACATGGAAAACGACAACGGATATTAATACAAAATAAATTCTTGATTAAATGTCTTTACAGTTCCTGAAATTGGTACTGTATTTGCCATCAAAACCGCTGTAGATTAGTTTCAGCATGCTATGATTTGATCTCGTTACACCTAACATTCACAAACACCTCCTCAAAATAATATTAGCATAATACATCCAAAATATGTCTTACTTCATACAGATCCATTAGTGTTAGTCTACTGCCAATCATGAAAAAAGTCCCTGGTAGCCGTTCTGAGGCACACCATATATACCGAGAATCCCACAATATCATCCCCTTTCGCGGGTTTGGCTTTCCGTCACTCCACAATATCGCAGTGAAATGTACGTTTAATTTGCCATCAAAAAGCAACACCTATCCCATCCGCTTTTGGCTTTTTCCTCGTCTGAGACACTATGAAATTTTATAATTTGAGCTCGGTTTGATTTCTTATTAATTAATTCTTAGTGCCCACTTTTGTGCCTGGAAATTTATGCGCAGATCTATAGTTCTATCAATGAAGATATTTAATTGCATTTCTAGCTTAATAAAAAAGACCAATAACAATATTAAAACAATTCTATGTCTAACTGGTTCAAAGTGAAATGTGCACGCTGTAAACCGTGTTATGTTTCTAACTTGACAGTCCGTGAACAGAAACGTGTTGAAACTGAACTGTTTAAATTGTTGAGTATACGAGGAGTTATTTTACACCGCTATCGATTGAACAAATCGTTGATTTAGATGTTAAAAAGAACAGGTGATGTACATCATACTTTTCAGATTGTTATATAGGTCCCTTCTTTCCAGTAGACGATTTGGTCCTTTTAGTCAGACACCTTCATACCCATACACTACTTGAGTTTCAATTTTACTTCCTTTGGTCTATCTTTACATTATATTCTCTTTTCAACCATTAGTTGAAGGGCAGTAACATTGTCTAGCATTTTGCGGGGCATAATTGCATTGAAATTAGTAATCTCACGTCTATACCTTTTCATTGTTTGGTTTATAACTGCAATAACAAATGCATTTGTAATTCTTGTGAGAAATTTTGTTTTATCATTATTTTAACGTAAGTTAGTATTAATAAAAAGAAAAAGCGATTACTTTTGAATTCCGTTAATTATTGCGGGCTCAGTCATGCCCTTTGAAAAATTAATTATTCTTTAAATCCATTGTTTTAATGGTCTAATTGACCAACTTACTTCTTTCAACGATTTTTTTAATGTTAGGTCTTGGTAGAAATGAAAACGTTACCGTCACGAGCGGGATTCGAACCCACCACCTTCGGCTCAATACGCTGCCGCTCTAAACCCTTGAGCTATCGTGCCATCGATCCACTCTGACACCAACTCCCCTACGAGTGGTTTTAAAAATACTTGATCTCTTCAATGGTATAAGTTGTTTAGTAAATATTAATATATACCTGAGTGCGGTACTATTTGTCCGGAATAAAAGAGTATGCATACGCCTTTTTCTGCCCTCTAGAATTCTTTCAGTTGCTCGGTTATTTATGGCAAACTTTTGTCTGACAAATATGAAAACGGCGACATCTCGGATTTACTTCTCTTAAAGGTACCGTTTTAAAAATTCACGGCAATTTCCAGTTGTCAATAAACGAAAAGGATAAATCGCATTGCGGCTATTGTTACCGGCGGTTAAATAGTTCAGAAATAATCTAAAAGAAATGGAAACTTATTTTTTAAAACATAACAATAGTTTAATATTCTTATATTTAATGAACATAGAAATGAACGATAAAAATGTTGTGGTTTTTTAGTACAATTGCGCAATGGCAGGAAATGGCTTATTTATTTTTCAATTGCCTACGGAATGTTCACAAACTGTCTAGTGGCTTTTAAAATATTTATTTTCCAATATATCACCAGGCAGAATTGTAAATTGCACAAATTGTGATAAATATTAGACAACATATTAAAATTTCTCAATAGTCACATTTTAATTGCTTATTTTCACTTTTTGACTTAGGTTGTTTAGAAACGATTTTCTTGGTAGTATAATTTTTCTTGTTACTTCTGGGCATTTGTAAAGTTGTGCTCTGTTGTCTCTATCCTTACAAATAAGTGGGGTTGATTGATCACACTTGTACTTTTTATTGAGGTATTTATTGGAGCAGGACTTGTAACCATACCCGTTCGTATTTCTAGACCCTTTCTGTTGAGAAAGAATTCCTCTTTCTCCCAATAAACTTTTTTTTTAAAAACCATTTTGTTTTCCTCGTGCCCTGCAAACGTTCTCGTATTCTTTAGTGCCCCAAATTTCAGTTCGTTTTAAATTTACGAAAGCTTCTTTTTTGGTTTGGATACTGCTGTATCGTAGCCCGAAATTCCTTCATGATTCAGCATCCACGTTAGCGTTAAGCTGTTCGTAGATTCCAGTTTATTTGAGGCATTTAAGTTGTTTCAGGCTAGTTTTGTTGTTGGTCTAGTAGAATAGACGGCCAGTCAGAATTTTTTGGCTATCCAATAGTACCATTATAGTTGCCCCCGTGAGTGTTTGATAATTATTTCGTGGAAATACGATTCTATATCTAACATTAAGCTTAAAAATATGTTCCAGTGTAGTAAAGGAGTAGAGGTGCTCAAATTAAAGACATTATGTGTCTATTTCCACACCATTTTCATTTTGGATCTATCTTTATACCCCAGAAAAAATCACCGATTTTCATAGTTTATTTTTTTCACCCTTCCAACATGCCGTTTGTTGAATAATTATATCGAAAGTGTTTTGAAAGTCCAACCCAAATGCTGGTTTCATCCCGGACCGATTATCATACTCTAAAATGTTTTTCAACAATAAACACAATAAATATATGAGTCATGTAATGGAGCATAGAAGTTAAGACATTTCTAAAATCTAACGCCGCCTTACAACAGATATACTAAACCGTCATAACATTCCTGTCGTGAAGTTGATTTCCAAGTTAAAGTAAATTATCAGGCGTAAAACATTGTTCTTCAAATTTTCATATTAATTATTTTTTACTTCTCTAATAGATTTATTCCCATTATATATCATTAATTGCATTATTTTTATACCTCTTTGTATCGTTCCTTCTCGCGGGGGTCTTTTTTATTTTTTATTTATTTATTTTTTATTTTTTTATTATTTTTTTTTTGTAGGAAGGAAAACACTTAGCCCATTAAAGTTTTCCCTGCGACATTGGGAGGGAATTGCGTCGGGCAGAATTGAAGCCAGGAGTACGTAAGTAGGTTCGAACCCCCTAACTTTGATAACTTCTTGCCAGCCAAGTTTGATAGCTTTCAACACGTCAAGTGTATCTTTGCGGACAAGGAGGGTGGGACAAAGATGGCTAACTAACCTTCTACACATTGGAATCCCCTTGAAGTAAATCCGAGGCATCCAATAAGGGGAGTTACTCTGTCAACATGCTCATGTTATCTTCACCATAATTAGTATCGGAGCTTGATACCGGATTAAAGAGAGGGAAGTCTGCCGGGAAGTTCTCTGTCACAACAAGTTAATTAGAAATTGCACGCCGCCTTAGCAACCGGCGATTTCCTCTACTGACATGTAATGCGATGAAAATGCCCTCTTCCCTTCTCGATGGAAATTCAAACAAGATGGATGCTGTTACCTGAGAGCTTAATTGGAAGGCTATCTCCCTTTTAATAACATATGCCATTCCGTTTGGGCTGATCTAGGTTTACCTAAGCTAATTAGACGTTTCCCTCGGCATTTTCCTGCGCCTTTTTGCCCATCCGAGATGTCTGGTGACGAATTTTAAAGAACCATTAACATTCTATGTGTGGGTTGTCGATGCTTGTGGTTACAAACGGATTATCTAATAAGACCATTTGTCTGTTAAAAAACGAGTTTATATTTCATTTAAATTTAAAAGTAAATTTTATGAACTTTCTTACCAAAGCGAAAATAAAGAAATGAGATTCAATTGCCAAGTGGATTGCTGTAACCAGTTTTGTCAAATTTGGGTTATTCAGATAGCTAGATAGATTGTCCAAAGATTGATGGAGAGAGAGAGAGAGAGAGAGAGAGAGAGAGAGAGAGAGAGAGAGTCACTTGTATTTGTTTAATAGAGGGAACTGACGAACTTAGATAAAAGAGTATAGAACAGTGAAAAAATTAGAGCCAATTTTATTTTAGCTAAAATCGTTAGTTTAGTTTTATACATCTGCTTACATCAATTTTAATGTAAAAATTGCCCCTTAGCGCTAGTTGTTTGTTTTTCTTTTTATTTATATTACACTGCGCAAGCCACTTGTATCAGTTCAGTAGAGGAAACTTACGAACTTAGGTAAAATAGTATAGAACAGTGAAAAAATTTGAGCCAATGTTTTATAACCGTAGAAAATTCGAATAAGAGAAGTGTATTCGCTAACAGTATAATTTATTAAAATTTACGTTAATCATTATAACCTCTTTTATTTTCCCGCTCCTTAGCTGTTGAAAATTTTCCATTTTACTTTATTATTTTGAACTAACTTATCAAATTCTCTGTGTTTCATATTACATAACTCCTTAAAACGAGAAAATTTTAGCAGTAGTTAAACTTTATCTCTGTCTTTTCTAAGTCTCACTATTTCGGAGACGAGATTAAATAGGAGAGAGAGAAAAAATAGAGAGAGAGAGAGAGAGAGAGAGAGAGAGAGAGAGAGAGTGAAACAGTAGGAGAAACAGAACGAGAAAACATTCATACACAAGACGTACAAACAAACGGACAGAGTGATTGATTAAAATATTTTAGGTGGTAGATTAAAATTAAAGAGGGAAACGTATAAAACGCAAGCATGCAAATTTAGATTGGTTAAAATACATCGTATAATGTACAAATCTGTAAACATGACGTAAATGGTAGCAGGCGATAAAATCTTTTAAAAATTCTTTTTAAATTACGTTTAATACACAGTCCTTAGATTAAAATTGCCACGCCGAGTTGTTTGGCTACATCAAGATGTTAATGGCAATCCACAGCGGTGGAACAGCTATGGTTAAGATGGGCCTAGTCTCAATATACTGGTAAATTTAACAATGCCCGTGATAAAGTCACCCGAAACCATTATATGTTTCTATGCCATTAACCTCTTTTCCTACTCGCAAAAACACCTTAGACCGACAGTTCTTTTTCTTTCTCACATAACTACTCGCATTACTGCAATTGTCGAAAACACATCGAGCTAACAAAGTAGCTACTTTTCTTCGATACATAATTGATTAATCGTCAGTTTTATAAATGGTCTTCTGTTTTTATTACATTTATAAAATGAGGGAACAACTTTCATTTCGTATTTTACAGATTGTGCTAAAATCTTCCAGTCGGTCACTCTGCCTTCGGTCAGCTAATTTTATTCCATTTATTATTAAGTATTTTAATGTTTCTTAATTCATTTACTTTTATAAATGATTTAAAAAAGGCACCGTGTTCTAATCTCTTACTCGTGGTTTTGTGATCGGCGGATTGTAATTAGGTGTAAGTATACTTCATCAGTTGAGACAGATTCATTATCTTGTATATTTACAAGTGCTATTTATTAGCTTTACGGGAGTTTTCATAAGTAATTATTATGTAATAAATGTGTGCGTGTGTGTGTGTGTGTGTGTGTGTGAGAGAGAGAGAGAGAGAGAGAGAGTGAGAAAGAGATCGAATGAACTCCCTGAAAAATCAAGATTGCGGAAGACGAACTTGAATCGATAGCATCGATAGATTTCCAAAAGGATACATATTGCATGTCATAATCGCAGCCAATGTAAAAAATTAAAATGCAGTATTCTTAAAAATTGGTGAAACAAAGCTTTGTTAGTGCCAATGTTAATTTTTAAAAAATAAATTTTAAACACGGGTCATTTGAGAATTATGAAAAAAGAAACAAAAAATAACTTGCCACAACTCTTACACATACATAATTCATCATGGTATTACGGTTAATCTTATCCAACGTTGTGACGGGTTTTTTATTGTCGTGAGTGGCTCTTTAGCAACATTTCGCCAAGAACATAACGTTAGAAACAAATCCTTACATAAACGCTTGAGTGCCGTTTTGTCCGTGTGGATCCTTACAATTCATCGCCCAATCGCATTCCGGGCGATGTTAGCATAACCGAGCCGCTTACGAGGTGTCTGGATTCCCTCAAGTGAATTCCGGAAGAATCATGAGTTCAGTTTGGTCTTATTACATCTGAAATTCAGATGTGAATCCCCGTTTAAACACAATCGAAAAACAAATAAACTTTTTTTCATGATGAATGAATAACCGTATAGTCTTGACAGTATTACGATCCGTAGTACCCTGATCGCTAGTTGATCGTCTTGTTGTAATTATATTTACAATATTGTTCATTAGGAAAAATAATTCTGTATTTTATCGTTTATTGCTCATCCTTTTCCTAATAAAGGCGCTGTAACCTAATAACTCACGTTTTACCCTTTATAATTTAAAAAATTGATGTACTTATACTAAATAATCTAATCTAAGGGTTTTTGGCAATTTTTTTAACTTTGCATTTAACATTACACTTAACATTAAGAACATCTATTAACAAAGCAATCTCAAAGCCCATATGATGTCCCCTAAGGTAACATTTATTGCCCTTATTCTTTTATTTATTAAAGATGTCGTTGGTGAAATGATGTTCATTGATCGACCTGCAGATAATTTATGTAGAGTTCCGATCTTCGTAGAGTTCATTGAAAATCACTAATCATGCCAGTCAACGGAGGCGACGGGGTTCGTCTCTCTCTCTCTCTCTCATTAATTTTTAATCCTTTGTTCATAGTTTCTGCAATAAGCTCAAATTTACTTTTCAATATATAAAAAGCTTATTAGCGAGATGTCTGTTTTCACCGTCGAACTTTATAGTGCTGGCCATCTGCCCCATAGCCTTAAAATCAAAACATTATTGCAACAATTTTTTTTCATGTTCCTTCAACATTGTGAAAGCCCTGATGATAGGACTATAAGGTTCCGAAAGCTTTGTAAACTCAACATTTAGTCTGTTGATGATGGTTTTGAGCACTGTCCATACAAATTGTATTTCTATGATTTGAATTGCCTGTATAAGGCCGTCTGACTGTCAAAATTCAAAATGAGTTTCATAAATTGGACAAATTATTTGATACTAATAAAGTTTATATTAATATTGGACAAATGTGAAATCATAAAATTTAATAGAACAGCAAATGTAGAAATATATCAATACTCAATGCTGACAGTACTTTTAAATTGGTCCAACCTGTCAGAAATCTAATTGATTTAACTTCTGCGACCGAAAGCGGGCACTCTCAACACGGCACACAAGAATGACACATCTACTTAGAAAAATAAATTCATTTGAGCTCTGAAGATGATCTCAATTCAGATCGAAACGTTGGCACCATAAAGAAAATGTTTTTCTAAAACCTATATCATACCAGAGTACATATCACGATCTCCGAATAATCGTATTAGAAAGAAGAGTTTATGCTGAAAATTAATGTTTATTTTTTTAAAGATTGACTGAAAAAAGCCTGAGGTGAAACTGGTTACCTGACTTTCTTTTCATTCAAAATTACGTTATATTAAGTAAACTGGATGTGAAAATTATATACACAAAATAGAAATTAAATAATCATTCATATTTAATTTCGTATTGGAATCGTCGTCAGCCAGCACTGAAAATTTTGAACAATTTAACAACGACCACACTTGAATAATTCGATTTTCATTAATGTCAATCGTTGTTTAGAAACACAAAATATTATATTATTTCATCAAATTATTGTGCTACATGGAATTTAAACCATTTTGTATTTGCCTCGTTAGTATCATTCATGAAGTGTGTCATTTCATTTAGCTAAACCACTATGAGCGATGTAACCAGACCTGATTAATTATATTAATATACCAGGCTGCCGTCGCCAATCCAGCACCCTCGAAAATTTTACAGTTCGAATGAAATTAACCAGTAAAGGTTTACTCGTTACAAAACGACATGCCTAATTTAGTATTAGGATTTAATGTAAATTGTATAACTAGGTTGTTTATCAAAAAATAATTTATTTATAACTATTCTAATCTCGAAAAATATTGACAAAATACTTGCTTTCAACCTAATTTGTTCATTTCAGTAAATTCAATAGTACAAGCTAATAGGTTTTCGTGAGCCAAGAGCGTAAAACGTTTTGCCAACGTAAAACTTTGAGAGAGAATAAAAAACAGATTTCATTTCAATCAAGATCTTGCATTTAAAAAAATTGAAAGACGTAATTTGGTCTATCAGACCCTTAAGCATGACGGGTATCGTAGTAAAGTTAAAACAAAAGCCCTGTCAATATATACACGTTTTTTTTTTGGAATTAACTACTTTCAATGTCTTTTTTCCTCCAACGTTATTTATTCCATACAGTAAACAAACAGACGAGTTTACACATAGAGGTAGAAATTGAAAATACACCTGTTTAAACTAAAGCTTAAATTATTAACGATAATTTCCTTTTATCAGCTACAATAGAATAATAGTTGCTGCTATAAGTACTCTGGAGGAATTCCTAGTTTAGGACTACCTACCTTAATTTTGTTAAAAATTGAACCTAAACCAGGACTTGGGGAATCAATAGCTTAGTTAAATTAAATGTGGAGTTGTGCCTAATTGTATTATTCAATATGAAACTTTGATTACTTGAAGTGCCCTTGTTTAATTTGTTTAAAATTTTTCGTAAAATTAAGAAGTATTTTTTTGAACCTTACGGAAGTTTATGAGCCCATTTAGGGCTTACTTACAAGAAAACTTTTACCATTGGAGAGGTTTAGGTTGACGCAATACAAACTGCAATGCTATTCTCAATAGAAATAGCAAATAGAATTACGAGACCTCCTAGGTGGCCTCTGGCTTCTTCCTGATAGATCATGTGGAGTCGCCCACCTTGATACCTGACCGACATCGAGATTGGGCTCTAGTCGGGCACCAGCGAATTCTTATGTCATTTCGGCCCCTTACGTTCCCTAAAACTAGTCATTCTCACACTCATTCATATAATAAATACATACTCCTACTATATACAAACCAAATTACACATTCGTATCCTTGGTCTACAATCAGGGTCGGAGGGTACTCGATATTACGCCAAGACCCGGCTGAGCGGAGCAGAGTTGGAGCCTTGAAATGCTATACTGCGCCACCGCCCAGCACTCTTCAGTCCTTCAACTAAACTTAACCAAATGGGAACTAGTAAAAAAAATTATGGCTTTTCCTCCGCTTTTCCCCTCATACGACCATGTGGTGGCAAGTATTCTATCGTCAGCTTGAGCCCAGATAGAGGGGAAAACCGACACAAGCGTTCCCGCCACGTAGGCCCTCCTATGAAGTTGTGGCGAGGTCTACATGCGGTTGTATTAAACGGCTCGTTCGAATTTCGTACTAACTTCTAGTCTGTTAGTTTTCAACCCAACTAAATAGGAGTTAGTAGTTAAAAGGTTTTTCTGAGTTTTACAACGCTCCTCTTATATTAATAAAAAGAAATATTGTTATATAAATAAAAATAAAACTAATAATAATAATAATAGAATGTTTAAAAACGATTGAATTAAAAATTGGTACAAAATGAAATTCTTTCGGAAAGGTACTCAGAACGCAAGAAATAGATGGGCTTGTTCGCACGGTTTAGCAGTGGAATTGAGAAAACAAGTTTAAAACTGCATGCAGTAGGTCAATTTTTTATTATGATGTTAGCGAGCCGTCTACCAGATATAAGAGGAAAAGAAGAAGAAAATTCGAAAAAAATTTGATTAATTTCTTATATACTTCGGTCCAAAACTAAAGGAAAAACGTTGGAAGTAAAAAAATCAATTGAGTCGTCTAAGAGATAAAAGAGGAAAACGAAGGAAAACACTGAAAATTAATTGGACGGTTACTATATTTGATGTATTATTAACATTTGGTTGTAAATTCGATTAATGCAAATAAATATATTTAAAAATGTAGTTATTAGTAGCTTGCAAAGTACAAGGAAAATTTAAGAAAATTCCCCGCTGCAGGAACCCTGGCGGTCGCCGATATATTTATCGCCTGAACACTGCACTCAGTTTCGGCCCGGCCTTGTGCAGTACTAGGCATTTTAGGCATTTTATATATATGTATATGTATTTTATATATATATATATATATATTATTTGTATATATATATATATATATTATTTGTATATATATATATATATATATATATATTAATATCAGGCAGTT
>CM077099.1:4953640-4963792 GCA_039619505.1 Cimex hemipterus | reverse complement strand
GAGAGAGAGAGAGAGAGAGAGAGAGAGAGAGAGAGAGAGAGAGAGAGAGAGTAAAAGAGAGAGCTAGCTACAATGAGTCCAAGGATCGTTTTGTAAAAATTCTTAGATTTGTTGAATCCTAAAATCCTAACCAATCGTAGCTGGGCGTCTCACAAGGGAACATTCTTGGTCTCACCCTACACACGATTTATACTTTTATCCTGTCAGTCTACTCAAACACTTGATTGGAACACTACTTAAAACTTTGCCAAGAACAAAACGATTCTGAATCAATTCTAAAATATCATTTTCGTCGTAATTTTATTTGAATTGGTAATTTTGAACAAACGTAGCCCATCAATATACAATCACTTTCGTAGAATCGAGAATATATTTCCTTCCCAGTAAATAACTGTATTATAAAAATTATTATGGATTATTATTATTTTATTACAGAAAATAACGTAGGTTAACTAAGCTATAATTTTAATAAAATTTTATAACATTAATTATTTGAAAGAATCTTGTTAGGCGTTAAAGTAAGTAAATGCAAATTAATTATGTACCTAATTCATTTCGACCATTTTAATTATTTTATAAACTTTCTTTCTCTACTTTTTCAAAAAATAACCATATCTTACAATGGCATTTATAGTTTATGTTGATCGTACGTTAATAGTATTATAGTTATAATTAATATTTATAATTCCAACTTTACTTCCAAACTTCTCGGTGTTTTAGGTAGGCTAAAATAAGACAGAGACAAAATATGACAAAAAAGTGAAAATCTTTGGTTTGAAAAATACATCCGGTATTTGAAAAGGAATGTTTGACGACTGTATCTTGTAGAAAGTTCAATTTCTAATAGTCACCACGCCATAGTAGTATTTTCTCGGCAGCTTGCCACAAAAATTTAATACACTGACAGGCAAAAATTCCACATTGTAAAATAATTTGATTAGTATTTATTTTATATAATAATCAAAGTTTCAGTTTGTTAACATTTGATAATTGAGTTTTTGTCTAAAAAAGTTTAAAAAAAAATGTAAATTGCTAAGGAAAAATATAAAATAAAAAAGTAAAAATATAAAAAGACGGACATTTAACATTTGTTTTAAATTTTTAATTAACATTTCAATAGTACGTATTTCCTCCCCTTGCCCTAATTTCATCCTCGACTTGCCTTCTTCCAGTCTGGAAATGTTGGAAGCCATTCTTCTGGAATATCATAGAGTTATCGGGAAGTGATAGATGTGCTCTTATTCATCTACGCGAGCGATATGCGGACCAGCATTACGTGCATTTGCATAGGTCTGTCGCTGATTTCGAGGATAGGGAAAGCGTGGAGTTGTAAAATTTCATCCACATAGTGAGTAGCCGTCAAAGCCCCAGCATGAACAACCAACTCTGTGCGATTCTCCATTGAAATTCCCGCCCACAATATCACTGGGATACGTTGAAAATGTTGGCCCTGCGAAAAATTACAAGCCTTTCGTTTCGCCTTCTATACACTCTTCTGTAAAACGTGCAGTAGACCAACTTCTAAAGAGTAATAGCTGTGTTCTCAAGCAAATGCGAGCCGTAAAACTCTCTGTTCTGGTGGATTATGGTCCTCTTACGGGGGAAAAGTCATCAGTCCATACTGATTTAAACTTCTACGAGCAGTGCGATGGGAGATGTTGGCTCCTTGAACTTACTGGAACGGACGAATAGCTTGATCTATTTGTTATCTAGCTGGTTTGTGAAAATTTCAAAGTAAAAAAATGGTCATCTGTGGTTCTGTTATCCTAGGGCGTACAGAACCGGGCCTTCTATGGTAGGACCGAGTTTCCCGAAAACCTCTAACGGCTTCTCGCAGCGTTTCGTAAGGATCTCCGATTGCCATACCACGCACAACATCCTCAACACTAAGTGACATTTTTAATTTTGAAAATGGAAAGTAAGAAAATAAAGGTGAAAACTAAATAATTTATTAGTTCAGAATTTAAATCAGACTGAATAAACATTTTAAATTCCTTAAACATTTGAATAATCCTTTATCTTTATATGCATTGTGGATTGTCATTTGGACTCGTGATATTACCAATTTAATACATAGCACAAACAAATATTTATTGATAAAAACAACTAGAACAGTTAAGGTCAGAATTTTGTTTTATGGAGAAAATAAAAAAAAATCATGTAAATTTTTTCCTGTCAGTGTATAATCTATGAACGAAAAATATTGAAATTATTAATACAATTTATTTTATGTATAGATAGATAGAGAAAGAAAAAGGACGAGAGGGTGAGAGAAAAAAAGAAAGAGGGATCTTCACATATATTTGTAAAACATTTTACCTCGGATTTTACATGTTTTTGTGTTTTCATCCGCAATCTAAAACCATTTAGGCTAAAACGATTGAAAAAAATAAAATTTTAACAAAATTTTACTTTCACAGTCGTAGAGCTAAAGAAACTAAACATTCAAAAACTTTACTCGTTATATATTGTCTCGTGACATATTACTTTCTTTTTTGTGGATGTTGGCTGTTTTAAAAAAGAAAAGAAGGACTTTGATGACAATATTTATTAAAATGATTACAGTAGAATATATTTAAAAACCTTATAAATAGGTCTTTTGTGATGGCCCTGCTGAATTTCTCTTCAGGAGATAACCTGTTCGAAAAACCGAAAAATAGTTCGTAATATTTTTTAGACCAGTATTACATTTTTACTACTTTTTAGAATACTTCTTTTCTTAACGGTAAAAACAAGATGTAATGAAACAAATGATTTTCGTGTATGATGTATAAATCAATAAAGCCAGTTGGGTAAACAATATAAAAACAATCATTGACCAAACGAAGAGTTATAAGAAGAAATATAAGAACCAAATTATTGAAAATGATTCGGAAATCGTGAGATGCGGTCTGGTGTGACCTAGATTTAGAAACACATTATCGTGCCAACGTTTCAATCTTTATTGGGATCATCTTCAGAGCTCAAAGTAATTGTGTCATTCCTGTGGGTCGTTTTAAGAGCGCCCTATTATTGAAAATACTTTGCATTTCTCGGGATGGTGTTCAAGGGACTACTAAAAGTGTGGATCAAGAGTTAACATGAAGAACGACGAACATCAATAATAAAACCGAAGTTAAAATATTTCTTTTTATACTCAGCGCCATAACTTTTCCCATTTTAAAATCAGATTGCACCATCAGTGCAATAATCGTTTCAGACAACGGGTAAAAATTATACGTTCTTATTTACATTTCGAAGGTGTACTGGCTGCGAAACTATCCTGACAACAATTCTTAAAAACAGGCAAAATTTTTAAACGACACGTAAAATATTACGTGTTTTTTTTTTCGAGTTCAAGAGTAATTCAGCAGACCGATTTAAGTGGGACACCCTGTCAATCAAATCATCGCCTAGTGGACGGGTAGTAGAAATTGTTCTACTGTCAACTCGGAAAGTAGCTATGTTTGGAAACTAAGTTTCATTATTATAAAGAGACATTTATAGTTGTTAACCTTGTGAATTAATAATAATATTTTCAAAACCCAGATAAAGCTCATGTACGCCCAAAAAATTTCCCGAAGAAACTGATAGGAAATATTTTTTTTTCTCAAATTGGCCTTGTTGCTGAATTTTTAATACAAAAGTATATTGTAGTTCTGTGGTTAATCTTAGCCCTTAGTATGAACTGTGTTCCCATGTAATACATTTGATATGTTGCCTTATAAACAATCCAAAATATAATTTATATATATTTTACGGTGATGGTTCTAATACTAATACATTTACAGCTTTATGAGTTATCACATGTAGCAAGAAAAGGCTTTGTTTGTCGTACGACACTATTGGAATAAAAGTTCAAGGACGAATGATACTTCTGAAAGTTCAGGCCGTTGCTGTGCAATACCGATCATCAAAACAGCTCCCAATCAAGTCGTCTTTCAGTAGTCGATGATGCTGAATTACAGGAAAATGTAATCCGGGATTCGTATGCTATCACTCGCGGATTATCGTCCATAATTGGGGACTCAAATGCCACCCCTCCGCGCCCGGCGTAGAATGCGTGTTATGGGAAATAACTCGGAGGAATTAGATCCTCATGATGCTTCAGGCTCAGATATATAAGCAGAGTTCCGTTGGTTCCAAACCAAAAATAAAACAAACTGATTTCAAATTTCAACAGCTGTAACTTCCGGCATAACTCCTAAGATGATTCAGCATTTGATTTTGTGGTTTCTCCTTCCAGCATAATCAAGTTTCTTTTTCAAAGGTCATTCAGTTTTGTCGTCCTCTCCATTCGATTCGAACCAACAAATTTTTGTTTGATGGGAAATATTATGGTATGGACTTTCGTATAATTTTTTTTCTTCTAATATTGAGATATCTTTTGGTACGTTGTTTATATTAGAGATGTACTTATATTTATTCCATACTGCGATTTCAAAATAAATTGTAATTTCACATTTTCGAAAATTATTTGAACACTTAAATTAATTTAAATGTGTTTCTTACAATCGTGTATAATTCATTATAATTTTAATAAACTTTAGATATTATTAAAATTTAATAAATTTTGCTTCTTACCAGTTTTTATAATGTTTTCCTCGCAGAAAGAAATAACTGAATAATGCTTTTATTATAGTTAATTTAATTACCGCAGTTTAACTATTTAAAGTTTTGATTTAATTAACATGATAATATTATAAATTAGCTCACGATCCCATTTCTAAAATGTGTAAATACGACGGAAACTTCCTCGACAATCGGGCGCATTAACATTCCAGTGTTGAAACCGACTGCTGGAAACTTACTAATGAGTCACAACCAAGTTTAAAAAGAAATTGGAGAGTCAGGCTCTTTACTCGAAGGGAGAAAATGGCCTATCCAGCTCTAAAAGCCTAAGTTTTGATCTTTAAAAGTAATTACACAAATTGAACATGGCCTGAGGAAAAAATTGGTCTTTTTTTATCTCCTTGAAAGAAGGAACGCTCATATTCATGAGCACCGCAATGCCCTTGCAACACCCCGGGAAATTATTTTAAACGATTTTTCCGCTTTTTCTGCTTAGCCCGGAGAGCGAGAGAGAAAAATCCCTGGGTAGTGAAATTAAAAGCTCGATATAACTTACATTAGGATTCCGGGGAACAAGTTTCCGAAGAAATTTCTACAGACTCACTTTCTAAAGAATTGTATATGAGTATTTATTGCTGGGGCAACCTGTTAAAAGGAGAAATATTTTGAGCGGGCCGGCTATGAAAGAATCCGTTGGTGTAGGAAATAACGTTCATCATTCATATTAGAAGAACTTTCAGCGGTCGTAAATTTGCATTTCTCTTCATTCTTCTTCCATTACCTTTATGGTGTAATTTTTAGTAAAAACCCACCTCCCAGCCGGCTGACCTGACTAATTATATGACCGTTCTTAATCAAGAATATTTATCATTCCGGTTTTTATGGAGCTTTCGTTAAAAGCTTGAAAAAAAGACTTCTTTTTGCAACCGGATTCATTTTATAATATTTATTTAAGTACGCCATAGGTTCATTTGTGATCATATACAAGACAAAAAGTACGAAAATTCAGTTTCAGAAAATATGGACTCAGTAGGCCTCAAGTTCGTTTAAAAGATAAAAGACAGAGAGGGGGAGAGAGAGAGAGGGAGAAAAAAGGAGAAAGAAAATAGAGAGAGACTGAATAAGAACGATAGATTGTGAGAGAAGATATAAGATCAAATATGGCTTGAACGTGAGAAAGAAAAATAAATTTTACTATAAATAGAAAAATTGATAAATAAATAGAAGAAGAGTCCGTATGATATTATAAGAGTGCTCTCCTTCAATCTAGGAAACGGAGTCAAATGGGAAGAATTGATTGATTGAGAGCCACATTCAGAGGGGCGGAGAGATATATGAATTATGGAAGCGGTAAAAAGGAAGTTAACTACTAGAATAAGATAGATAGGATAACAGGCAGGGTAAAATAGCTACAATGTGATAAATGGAGTGAGAGAGAGGGAAAGGATGCAGATAGAGTGAAGAAAGAGAGAGAGAGAGAGAGAGAGAGAGAGAGTGAACGTGTGAGGAAAAGAAAGTGGTAGAAAGAAAAGAATATCAGCAGCCGCGAAAAGCTAAGTGAAATAGCATGTACCATCAAATATGAAAACACAAATTTTATTCGATAAACTAAATGGCATGTTTCAAAGCGTTACACTTTGCCCAAAACATTTTTACTTCTTAATCGTACATGATTTTGTAACAGTGTAGATTTATGTTTTTCTCTTTTCAATTCTTTTTATTTGTTTTTCACTCGTTTTTGAAACGCACGGAATGTGAACATTTGGTCTGAGTTTTCTCGTGTAAATCCACTCAACATCGCTCCTTTTAGGTCCACGTCCTACCCGGGCAGCTCCTCATCCATCATGAAAGCATTAACGACCCCATGAAGACTTTCCTTTGGTTGCAGATTGGAAATCTCAGTTGAACTGAATTTCCCGAAGCTCAATTTAAACGCCCACCACCTGGCGACGAATAATGTTCAACTTTACACGTTCCATGCTTTTGAATTTGGACGTCAGTTAGAATTAATTGAGGCCAGTATGACCACGGTATTCAATGAATGTAAGTTTTGAAAGCAATATAGATACATCGAGGAAATTGAATCGTTCCTAACAACCGCAGCGCAAGAAATGTAATGGAAATAAAAGAAGTGAACTAGTTTAAATAGTATTAGTTGTGATGACAAAAGATTCATTGTATATTTACTATGAATAAATTTCTTTATTTTTGGAAAATCTAATAAAATTTTTTGGTGCGGATGATAAAGAAATGTTGCATTTATCAATTTCATTAGTTCTTAGTTAATACGGACAATAGATTCATGACAAGTTTTCAATGTTTTGATAGCTGTTAATTAGTGCTGCAAAAATAGGGGTATTTAGTTGTAGTCCCTTTGTTAAAACATTTTAGTCTGTATTCAATAGTAAACTGAAACCCTCAACATTCTACTTACTAGCGGATGCTTCTTGTTGACATATCCTGATCCTTTGATCGCAAAGAATATTGCGTGGGGGGGGGTTTCTTTGTGTCTGGTAGGCCGTGAAGGACTCCTTTATAAACTGAACCTTATCCCTCCACAAGACAAATACTTCTCTAACTAAATGATCGAAAGGTTCTTCAGAGTCTGGCATCGATGTCTTCTAACAGAGAAAGTTAAGGTTGAATTAACTTAATCAGCAGAAATTAACTGTGAAAAGGGGTTGACAGCGAAATCCTCTTTTAAAACTGAAGCTTATCCTTCAATGCATCCAATATTTGTCCTTTGTTTTAAACGAACCAAAACATGTTCCCCGAAGAATATCCAATTAATAGTCATATTTGGCGATGGAGTAAGTACACATGTCTGAAAGCAACTGTGAAAACGATTAAGATCGGAGAGCAGCAACTGCCTTCTGGATCGGCCATAGATCAGCGTGCTTGTATCACTCCCATACTTTGCAGCGCACATATCCCGACATGTCCCTTAACCTACTTCCTGCGTTTGCCTAATAATGAGCTCAAGGCACATGGATCGCAGATTGACGATTACGAATTCAGCAATAATCACACATTTTTCCTTCATACAATATTACTCAACAATACTCCTACATTTAAAATAGACTGCGTTCGTTACCTTGAGATCTACAAACGAGTTGGCCAAAACTCACAACATGCTCTCCTAGCTGCTTCAATAATGATTTTATGCTTGAATGTCAAATTCGAAAAATAAAGCTACAACAAATTTTGCACGTTTCATAAGCTCTTATCTCACATTATTCGACTAGCCTAAACAATTAGTAGAATCACACAATGACTTAATAGTGTGAGTTTCTCTCTCTCTCTCTCTCTCTCTCTCTCTCTCTCTCTCTCTCTCCCTCCCCTCTCTCTCTACTTTCTTCTGCAGAGCGTTTATATATATGCACACATAATATATACACATATAGGTATAGGAATAGGGTAAAGATGGTGAGTGACAAGCAACGAAGAGGAGACAGATTATAGGTAGATAAATAGATGTAGACAGAAGAATAGAAAAAGAAAGAGAGAGAAATCGTTCTTACTAGATAAAGTATTATTAGTTTATATTTAAATTCAGTGGGTCATCAAAGATTTTACTCTCTTTCGGTTAACTTGTATATTGAACCACTGACAGGAGTTCATCAACTCGTTTGCCGTTCAGCGCAAGCTGCTATTATTGTAGGAGAAACTTCAAACCTAATAGCAGAAACACTGCACTAGACCTTTAATCAAAATTATCAGTTTGAGGTTTATAATATATTTTAATTATAAATTATTATGAAATTATAATTTTCAAACGAATATTCATAATATGAGAAGTAATAAAAAGAGAGCTATTGTTAATTTCTAAACCTTTTGGGGTGGATCTTGACGTGAAATGCAATAAGGGGTGAGTTTGTTGGCCGTCAAAGTGTCTCGTCGTGGAGTGGGCGAGGTCATTGTACGGCATATCGCCGCTGGAGTGGCCAGGGGAGGTCGCCTCCGGCCCTTTCTTTGTCTACTCAAACTGGGTAGCAGGGAAATATACATTTTCTTTTTCAACAGCCAGTCGGTAGCTCGAGTAGGCCGAAGGACAATGAACAAGTCGGGCCGAAGAGGAAAAACAATTCATTTTGTTGTAAACCACCCTAGGACAGGGTTGCCATAGGACTTTTTTGGGTGAAAACCACAAGGGGGTGGCGGCGCACACCTATAAAAAACTTAGGGAAGTAATTTTCAACTTTTTATATTTTATATTTCCTCAATTAACTTTATGATCCCGGTGTGTCGGGTGTTTTCTTTCCAGACAACTTAGGGTTCCAGGAAACGAACCCATTTACCTTTTATAGCCTCTCTCGCAAATTATTTTCCGTCTTCTTTTGAGTTCTATTGCAGGACAGAAGATAAAACAATCTCACTTCTCCTGTGTCATGTATTGTTTGTAGCAATATTTTACAAAAAAATATTGTTAAATAAATATGAATTATTTTGTTTTACGAGAGAACGTTACAAATGAGGAACGCTATTAAACTTATTTCGATTATATTCGACCAAAAAAGAGACATACGTCTGTGATTTCGATCTAACGGGCCTTCTGAAGAAAAAAACGTTTTACAGGCTAAAACCCAAAGTACTAACCGAAATTCATGCTAGAAAAAAAAGAATCCAACATGTTACAACTTGCATCGTCAAAAAAAGGCAAGAACCAATAAAAGCAAATTAGAAATTAAAAGCACGAAATAGTATAGAAATATACTAAGAATAAAAACAACTAACCGTCAAAAATTATGGGTTAAAATGCGTTCAATAAAATAACTCAATCCTGAGTCAGCACATAAACTACAAGTACATGTATAAATAGACTCGTTATTGCTATAAAGGATAAATGAAAAGGAAGACTTCAAGATGGAAAGATGACTTTTGGAAGATAAATTGGTTTATACTAGGAGGAAGGAAAGGAATGTTGGAAGCCTAAAGTTAGAACCATTTTTCATGTTTGATTTCAACAACATTTATTACGATTTATTTGGAGCCAATGAAATGTAATATATTTATATTGCTGTTACGCTTGAAGCATCCTTGAAGGGTTTTCCTGCACTACACATTCTAAGGTAGTAGGGAGGTGTTGGGTTGAATTTTTTAAAACTTCTTCATACCTGTTAAGAAAATATCATATGAAGCCATCGTTTGGTGAAAATGCTTATGTAATATTACAAAATCAACAGCGTTCACCTCATGATAAAAAATTAGGTTATCGTTAAATTGTATGATATTGGTTATCATCATGGCTTGAGGAAGATCCTATTTGGTTGTGTTTTGATGAGTAAACTCCTGTACAATATGCTGTAATATCATTCTTCCGGATGGAAGAAAATATCGTAAAACTTTCATCTGGTTCCGAAAGGAACGAAAACCGGCTATCGGTGTCGTATCGATGTAATGTTGTCAAAATTATTTTCCCTCTGTAAAGGAACAATTGCAAATCAATTTATATGTATTGAGAGAGACATTCAACTAGTCTTTTATAAACTAATATATTCGCAAGCTTTTATTAAATTGTAAACGTTTGTTAGCATGGTTAAAAAGCAATACTATCTATACAGAGAGAGAGAGAGAGAGAGAGAGAGAGAGAGAGAGAGAGAG
>CM077099.1:4939761-4953240 GCA_039619505.1 Cimex hemipterus | reverse complement strand
AGAGAGAGAGAGAGAGGAGAGAGAGAGAGAGGAGAGAGAGAGAGAGAGAGAGAGAGAGAGAGAGAGAGAGATCCTACCAACCAATCCAAGCTGGGCGTCCAACAAGGGACCTTTCTTCCTCTCACCCTGTACATCTTTCATATTGTTCTACTGTCAATCTAATCAAACCCAAGCCCATTATATAATGCTAATATAAACATTCCTGTTTCCAATATAAACCTGCGACAAAATTCCGTATTTTACATTGAGAAATGTTTGAAAAAGTGAAAGATGAAATTGAAGAGAGTCTTGTGCGTGCACCTAAATCATTTTTACTCTAAAACAAACAAGAATGAAGTTCTTTAATTTAATTCAGCAATAAAAACAGCTCAGAAGCCTTGCACAACACAGGTCAACTGTTAGGATTAAAAGCAGACATGAGTACAGTAAAAACAAACAATCACTTACAAAACATATTTCACACAAATAGACGTAGCATGAATGACGGGAACCACAGAAATTCAATGTCGAACCCATTCAAACATTTAAATCCTTAGTAAAATTATCCAAGCTCCCTACTACGCCTATAAAAATTGACTTCTGTCAAGATTTGGTCAGTTTTTGCTTAAGTTCTACACAAATATTTGAACGTAAATATACAGTTCCAGATCCCTCTTTACTATTTATCATTCTCAGAATCCTCCATGTTACAAAAAACGACATTGACCCAAAGAACTCTCCCTCACCGGGGTGAGTTCCGTCCTAGGCTAGTTTCATAAGAAGTTCGCAGAGGTAGTACTGACCGTAGTATCAGGTAGATGACAAATTTGTAAGACCCATATTATTACATAGATGTATTCGTATGTGTCATAATAGTACAATTCGGTGTTATATTATATGCACCCTTTACGCCCTACTATATCCCCCGTTATGAACTTAAAGCACACCGGTAAGCACCAGTTTATGAAGGAATTCGATGTGGTTAAATATCATATACGGTTACATCGTATGTCCCAAAACACTTCCTTCTGTGGATATAGCAGCACCATAGTAGATATGTTAGTGTATTTCCTTTGCGTCCTTGCAAATTTTGCACGTGCCAAGTAGCTAATCTTCTTCAGATGTCCATTTAGTTTGCAGTAACCTGTTACGAATTCTGTTAGAATTTGCAATTTTTTGTTGCTTCTTTAATGCCTTCTGTTACTTCCGACTAAACGTCCATAGTTGGTTCGGTCGTTGTTGTATCGTTTGTCCAATGAGTATTGGGTTGTCCGGAAAATAATGCAGGATTTTGGTATTAAACAAAAAAAAAAAAAGAAACTAGTTACTTTAAAGCAATGTTCTTTAATCAAAATAATTTCCCATACTCTCAATACATTTCTCCCAACGTGTTGGTAACTTATTAATTCCGTCTGAGTAGAATTCAGAATTTTTAGAATTGATAAAGTCAATAAATGCATTTTCCAGTTCCGTTTGATTTTTGAATATTATGTGTTGTAAGTAGTGGTCCAGGTGTCTAAAAAAATGGTAGTCAGTAGGCGAGAGGTCCGGAGAGTAGGGTGGGTGAGGCAAAGTTTCATAGCCTAGCTCCAATAATTTTTGTGACGTTACACGTGACACATGTGGTCGAGCGTTGTCATGCAACAAAACGGGCCCTTTCCGATTGACCAAAGAGGTGGTCAGAGACGGTCGTTTTACTGACTTTGAGTTGCTCTGCAAGTTCTAGAACAGTTGTTTTGGGGTTTTCTTCCACCACTGATCGCAGAACCTCATCATTAAGAGAGGAAGGCCTTCCACGACCTTCTTCATCTTCAAGGCTGAAATCTCCCTCCCGAAATTTTTTAAACCATCTTTGCACAGTGCACTCATTAACACAACCCTCGCCCCAGACTTGGTTAATGTTTCTAGCCGTTTGGGCTCCGCTTCGGCCGAGTTTAAACTCGTAAAAGAAAATCGTACGAAATTCTCGCTTTGACATTATAAGGATGACTGAATTATTTCCAAGTAGCGGAATGCTACAGAGGTAAACAAACAATATCATTTGGAAGAGGATTAATAAGTGTTGACATTCATACAAATGAGTAATCCTGTAAACGTAAACAGAATATTTTATATAGATTTTTTTTAATGAAAACTTAAAATCCTGCATTATTTTCCGGACAACCCAATAAGTTCCATTATTCCATGATTTTATTTTTATCCTTCTGTCTGAGTTACTCATCGAGTGCATTCCTAAAACATAGAAAAACTAAATGTATGTACTAAATTTAAATATGTGAAAAATTTTGATTATGAAAATATCTACATTTGTGACAGATTTACGATTATTTTTCATTGTTGAAATATTTATCAAATGTCCAACGTTGATTTATTATTGAATTATTTGTTTTTAGGTTACAGTCATCGTGGTACTTGCCGCGGTCTTCGTGGACGGAGCAGCAGTTGATAAGTTACTTCAACTGCACAGGGTGATGCAGCTTGAACCCAAGTTTGAGAAAGCTATCACAAAAAACTTGACTAAAAGTACTGAGCAGAAAAGACACGTGACAGGAGAACAGCAAAGCCTATATTTTCACCCAGTTTCCACCGGCGATCACGAACTAGTTCAGCCGAATCAGCAACAAGTTTACATTCAAGAAAGCCCAACAGATCAGTCACAGTATCAAATAAATCATGATTCGAATCTTCCGCAGTACTTTGCTACTACAACTCCTGATCATGGAACTCATCAAAACTTAGATGCCGTACAGTATTATCCTGATTCACATCAAAATGTCGAAAGCGGAACACAGAGCTTATTCAACCAACAAGACAACTACAGAGTACCGGTTGTTTTCCGATTTAAGCCAAATTATGAGCACTACCTGCAGAACGTGCAATACGAAGCTGACCAATTGCAAGATACAGAAAATAAAAACGAGCTTGGCGAACCTCAAAGAAACTATGTTCAGAATTTATACGATCATTCAAGCGCACAGCCTGCAGAAACCGTAAAATACACTCCATTGCATTTGCTTGTAAACAATTTGGTTGAACCAGGGAAAACAACCATACAAGGTAAACTAACTTTTTAATAATAACAGTGACAAAAATCTTATTTTATATGGTCAAATAAAACGAGTTTTGATGTTATAAGCTTTAAAACACTAGAGATGGGGTGTTAGCTTTTAAAGGAAAAATATCAGACAAACAGGTAAGCGTACCCACAGGTCATTAATCATATCGCAAACTTGAAACACGATTTCTAATCACCTGGGAGAAATATACACCCCTATATCTGATTCATTTGAACCATCGTTCATGCTGGACTTTGCCTAAATTTCTTATTTAGAACAACTAACAATCGTGACCCTTGTCATGTACTTTTCAAAAGAACTGTAAATGATTCAAACTTGATGAAAAGTAATGAATTAACTTGAACTTTAAAATCTACGATATTTTTACTTTTTCAAATTATATTTATACAATAATAGTTCATTTAATCAAATGCGTTTGACGTAATTACTGTAAGTATTATAGAGTAGAAAATTGCAGGTGGATCGTTCGCATTCGGGAAACAACCTATCATGCCTGTATATCATTATCTTCCTGTTCCAAAGGGTACATTTCCAGATACTTCCGTAAGTACAAATTTTGAATAAATCTAAAAATAACACCGTACTGGCAAATAAAAAATTTTGTTTTCTGTTTATCCAGGCGGTAGAACTGAAAGACGAAAGAATTAAAGAAACGAGACCGACCATTGCAGAATCTCCTGAAACACATCAACAAAATGAATACCTGAACAACGAACATCATGACTACAGTATGTACGATTTTGGCTACAGGGTCACAGACAACGAAAAAGGGGTAGAAATGGGAAAAGTTGAATCCAAATTGAACGGCTTGACCAAGGGCAACTATCACGTCCTTTTGCCGGATGGTAGGCTCCAAATCGTCAAATATTGGTCAGACCACACAGGCTATCACACGGATATATCATATCGTTCAAAATTGTCAAATTAAACTCGCGAAATATTCCGTTCTGTAAACCGTCAAAGTCAAAAATGGAGCTTCCACGTTGATAAACGATAATAAATTCATTTTATTGCTTCAATCTAAAGCATGCAGCAAGCTGTGTAAATATTTAATATTTGTATAAAATATTGTAAATAAATATAAGTTAATAAAAGCTTTTTTACGTAAAATAACATAATGTGTTTTTTATAATAACAGAAATCCATGTATTTTAGAAACAATATTTAATCTGAAACTTATATCTGTACAGTTATAAAAAGAAAACAAGTTACATTTGTGGCAAATTTAATGTACAATGTTCAGCAGTTGTAGTGGCCCGATGTTTAAAACTGGATTTTTTTCAAAAAATTAGTGTTATAAGGTTGAAGGCAAAATAAATATGTTGTCTGCCAAAACGAATAAATTACTTGTTTTATTTTACATATTTATTTCGCCTGCTAAAATATATAAAATGTAATTTAGCAATAATGAAAATAGAACTGAAGCTAAGACACGCCCTTGACAGACCTCCATGCTGGTTATTATTAGTTAGTTATAAAAATTGATAAAATCATTAAAAACATTTGCTAAACAACAGCACAAGATATAGCATTTAGATTGATATGCTTAAAATAGACTGAATTTTATATTAATGAACCAGAAAATATAGAGTTATTAGGTTACAAACTAGAGTAATCAAGAATAGTTGATAGTTTTGTATTAGATATTAGCCATCAGTTTTAGTATTATGGGGTTCAATCGATAATAGTGGCTTATATTCAAAATAATACATATTCGTAATAATGGTTGTTAACGAGCAAGTGGACTGTAATTTTACGAACTAGAAATAATAGAGTGAAATTGAAAAGAAAAAAAGAACTCACCATGCAGATGACTCCTCCAAGTTCCACGATGAATTAAAGAGGGAAAAAGGACAGGCGTAAAGACGATGTAGGAAAATCGGGATCATGATACCTTTTATTTCGTTTCCTCCAAGAATCACTGTCGATCGATGATCTCGCCACGACGATCGCGAGAAGAAAATAAAAGAAGACAAAATAAAAATTTGAGCGACAACGATTTGCCAACGGCCGATATAAAAGATTCGAAAGACAACAGCCAACTGGTAACGCGGAGAGGACCGAGCGTTAACATCGCCGGACCCCGGCTCAAAGTCCACGAAAAATGGCGTTAACAATGGTAGTATAAGGTTAAACTTAAAATAAATATGTTATCTGCAAAAACGAATAAATTACGTATTCACTCTACATATTTATTTCGCCTGCTAAAATATCGCAAGTGTCATTTAGCAATAATGAAAATAGAACTAATGCTAAGACACGCCCTTGACTGACTTCCACGCTGGTTATACAGACAACTCCCGGCAAACAAGGAAATTGGTATATAATGACTTTCAACTCTTTAGTGGAAAAGCCCCAACTATCGAAGTTTACAATATAAAGTAGGTCAAAATAAAGTATGTCTTACTATGCGATGAAGCTCAGCAGATAGGTTAGATCTACAAAAACTGGCCTTTTCACGTTTTGGATTCCTTTTCAACTTTATTACACTTACCAACTTATAGATCTGGTTAATAGATGAATAATTTTTCCGAATTTGTAGCTGTTCTTTTAATGTATCTGTATTCTAATTAATGTTCAAAACAGTAGAAATTTCTACTTTAACTGCTAATGATTTAGATAAAGTCCTTTTTTTTCAATCAATATGCCAGCCACCTCTCATTCTTTCAGATTGAACTGTATTTCCATCTCTAAAAATGTATTTGCTGAATATATTTATAAAAAAAGATTTTTATTAATAATAATATTATTATTTACATTAACAATGAAAAGGAATCAAAAACGTGAGAAGGCCAGTTTTTGTAGATCTAACCTATCTGCTGAGTTTCACCGTATAGGAAGACATTATTTATAAATTTCAATAGTTGGGGGATTTTCCTATAAAGAGATACAAGTCATTAAATAATAATTTCCTTAGTTGCGGGGTGTTGTCTGTATAACCAGCATGGGAGTCCGCCAAGGGCGAGTCTTAACATCAGTTCTATTTTCATTATTGCTAAATGACACTTTCGATATTTTAGCAGGTGAAATAAAAACGTAAAGTAAAAACACGTAATTTATTAGATTTTGCAGACAACATATTTATTTTCCCTTCAACCTTATAATACAAAAACAGCTCCGGACATGCGGTATTCGCCAAATGCCGATTGCAGCCGTATATTTCCCAACTCTCGAGATGCTCGTCTTGGCATTTGGAAGTTAAATTGCCTACATACGCACACATATGCGGGGGTTGTATAACCTCCTAGTTGTTGCGGAAACAGGGAATACATATTTTCAAAATGCCTTGGAAGTCCTTCACATACAAAGTATATTTAATTATGTGTGGTGATTAGTAACCGTTAGACGATGATTGTTCGGAAATCGTGAGACATTATTCGAGAATTATTCGAACACCAGACCGCATCTCTCGATTTCCGGATAATCATATTTAATTATATTTGTTATATTTGTAATTATTGCTTTATTTATAAAACAATTTATGATTTGTAATACGAAATTTCCAATTATTGGTTCTGTTTCGTAAACACAGAGGAAACTCAAAACTGTTGCATTGGGCCAATTCATTTCAGATAAGAAAAATTATTCTTATTGTGCAAACTAAAACATCTGTACAACTTAGAAATTAACTTTTCAATCGTTTATTAATGAAAAATCAAATAGATGTATCCATTTACTTTTGATTTTGATAACAGTTGACAGTTGGTTAAAGGTATGTACCGTTATAGCTGATTTCCGAATGTGTGGATAGTTTGAGTGCGTTTACATCACGAATATTCCTGCCCTTTGAAGTATACAAGAAAATCGACGAATATTTTCTAGCATTGTATAAATTCATTTTTTTAATCTAAAATTTTTTAGAAATGTATAATTTCATTTCTTAATCTAAAATTTCTAGCATGGTATAAATTCATTTTTTTTCACATCCATGTTTTCGTAAAATTAGAACAATGTTTTAAAAATACCAGATTCTGAATATTATCTCAATAAAGATCGAAACGCGTGGTGATTAGTGACCGTTAGTCTATCATTATTCGGAAATCGAAATGCGGTCTGGTGTGACTAAAGTTTCAGAAAGTGTTGAGTCTACCCACTCGCACTCTGAACACCTCAACACGTAAGAATCGCACAATTAGGCAGAATACAAACATTTTGAGTGAGCATCGAATAATCAAATATCGAAACGTTGGCACAATCTCAAAATAATACTTATTATATTTATACATATTTCACTTGGTAATAATTATTATAGAAATATATAGCCCATTTCAACTGGGTAATGTTTTTGCAAATGCACATTCAATATTTTCTGAAAACGTTAAATAAATTGACGTCACTTTTTAATTCATAAGGAAATTTGCACTGTTGATTCAGCTGCACACGGTGCACTGCATGCAGCGGCGCCAGATTCTGTCCCCACTTCCCAGTTTTTTCACATCGATCTATATAAAAATCCTTTACCTGCGTCCCTTGCGTTAATTATATCGCAGGAAGAAAATCAATTTCTTTGGAATGTATGATCTGATAGAATTCTTTCTGGATTAGTAAAAGTAAAATATACTAGGTAAATAAGAATTTTCCTCCTTATTCATGGTCAATTTTTCGAGGTTTGGACAGTATCATTTTATAAAATTCAAAACTGAATGAAATTTCTTTCCTAATTAAAATTTGTTCCAATATATATATATCATGTATTTATGATACATATGTGATAGTATTTATCGTTCTGTAACACCTATATTTTATGAAATGTTATTGGCTATTCCCATTACAAAATTAATTTTTCGCTAGGAAGAATTCTTCAAGTTCGAACGACCTTTGTCAGCGTGACAAAGGATAAGTAATTTAATATTTACAACAACAAATATTTTAAAACAAATTGAAAACTGTTTAACTGGATTATTATTTGTATTGAGCTTTCTAAATATGACTTGATAGTTGTTTCCTACTTCAGGATTCTATATGACCGTCAACTTATTGGTTCATCACAAAATTACCAGGTTTTAGCAGATTTAAAAATGGTTGATTATAATGATGCGCAAGTATTTATTGCTGTTATTACTACTATATTATTTGATTATGATATTCAATTTTTTCCTCTCTTACGATGCAATAATTTTTTAACACGAATCTATTAAATAATTGATACTGGTAATGTCTTGGTAGTTGTCTTGGTGGCTATTAGTTAGTATTCTTCTGTCTAAACGGACTAATAAAAGGGAAGACCGACTGCGCCATCTTTCTCGCATGGTAGCAACTCTTCCCTAAACTTGTTACGGTTTCTCATAGGTGGCGGTACATAAACACTATTAAAAATGTGTGTACAGAAAGTTAGACGTACAATTTTTCTGCCGGATTTCATACATGTATCATTATTATGAAAGGAAAGATTTTTTAAAAAATTTACTGCACTAAAATCGAACTTACACGAGTTTAGCACTACAATTAGTAATTCGTTATCTAAATCACTAATAAATCAAAGACCAATAAAATGGTTATTTCTTTGTTATATATTGCAAACCATTAGACTACTATTATTACTTCCAAATTAGTATCCTGTATTCACTTTAAATTAATTTAATGTTATAATGTATGTATGCGTGTATATCTATGTTGTACATGTATGCAATAACTATTTTTAAAAATTAAAGTGATTTTAAATTAAGGAGTGTAGCGAATGAAAAGGATGGGGATTGATTTTTTCCATATATTTGATAATGTCGCATTTTGTTGACTTTAATTTAATATGTGAGTAAGTACTGCACAAAAGTCATGTTCTAGTTTTATCGTTATTTCATACTTACTGAGTCTGAACTTAGTAAAGAACATCGCTTTCAATGTGTGATTTGCAGTGATTTCATAAATCCTAAATTGTTCGTAAATAAATATAGATGCTTGATCACCGAAAGTTTTGGGAATCTCAAGATTTATTTTAAGTATTAGGGAAGAAACTATTTTTATTTTTCGTTCATAAAAAAATCTTCTTTTAATTATTCCTAATTATTGAATTGTTTAACTGTTTATACTGTATTATAAATTTGGATTGTCAAATTCATATGTGAATATACATGATAATTTACGATTCAAAATTTGTTCTTTATCGTGCCAACGTTTCGATCTTTATTGTGATCATCTTCAGGGCCTTATTACCACACATTATAGTTTACTTTGCTTCACTTTTATTTTATTAGATCGTCGTGTTACTTTTGATGGAATTTAAGCATTTTATTCTAGCTCTAATTGTTAGTTTAGTTTGAAGCACGCAAGAAAACCAACGAATATTTTCTAGCATTGTATAAATTTACTTTTTTAATCAAAAATTTCCTAGCATTGTATAAATTTATCATTTTTTTAAATCTAAAATTTTATAAAATTGTAATATTTCATTTTTTAATCTAAAATTTTTAGCACTGTATAAATTCATTATTTTCACAGTCTACTAAATGTTTTGTAAAACTTGAACAGTGATGAAAAATCCCAGGTCCTGAATATGATCTCAATAAAGATCGAAAAGTGTGGTGATTGGTGACCGTTAGTCTATGATTATTCGGAAATCGAGATGCGGTCTGGTATGACGGAGGATTGAGAAACGTGTTGAGTCTTCTCAGTCGCTCTCTGAACATCTCAACACGCAAGAATGGCACAATTAGGCAGAAAAAAAACACAAATTTGGTGAGTAGAAATAGTTTGATTGAATAAAAAAAAATTATTTAGTTTTTTTAGTATTGTGTAAATTTGTCCACATAATATGTCTAACTAAAATAATTATTATTTGGAGGTCATGAGATGCGGACTATATTTCAATCGGCAGAACAAAATAATTAGCCTGATGGTCTTACAAGAACTTCAAGAAGAATAAGATTGTTTTTTGATGTGTGGTGATTGGTGACCGTTAGACAATGATTATCGGAGATCGTGAGTTGTGGTCTGGGGTGACGAAGGCTTTAGAAAAAAAAATTTTTTTTATGGTGCCAAAGTTTCCATCTTTATTGAGATCATCTTCAGAGCGGGATTTATAAGCATTCTTTGCATTTAGCAAATACATGTAGTTGAAATGTTTTTCTAAAACTTACATCACACCAGACCGCATCTCACGATTTCCGAATAATCAAAGATCGAAACGTTGGCACGATCTCAAAATAATAATATTTCATTTCGTTATGATTATTATAGAAATAATATTTTTGCAGACACACAGTAAATATATTCTGAAAACGTTAAATAAACCGACATCAGTTTTTAATTCATAAGGAAATTTGCTCTGTTGATTCAGCTGCACATGGCGCCCGATTCTGCCCCACTCTCTTGATTTTCACGTCGATCTATATAAAAATCGGGTTGAAATATTTCAAATCATATTCCTTTTGACTCCAATGATGTGAATATTAATAATATTCATTAGACTATGGTTTGAGAAATTAATAAAATGTTTTGTTTTTACGCTGTAGGAAATTCATTATTGTTTGTACACTGATCGCGGCGATTTCCGTCGTTGCAACGGAAGCTAAGACTTACGACAAATGCGAACTCGCTAAGGAGCTCCTGAAGGCAGGTTTCCAAAAAAATGACATGCCCAAATGTAAGTTTTGAGTTTTATTTTTATTAGCAAGTTAACACACGCAATATATAATTATAATATCCTTGTCGGCGGGAAGGGCGGATCTTAATTGACCCACAAACTTCCGTACCCGTTTCCAGGGGTACAATTAAATTTTGTTGTGTTTTTGTTCTCTCTTTTAAATAGATGGCAAATCTTTATTATACTTAAGAGGGATTTTGGGAAAAAGAAAGAGGTGATTGATAATACTTTAAAATTAAACAACTAAATATTTACAATTTATTTCACAAAAAAAGGTAAAAAAAGAAATTTACTTACTAATCCAAAATAATTGATATTCAAATCAACTGGCCAGGGTTTTACGAAAAAAATAAAAATAAAATAAAAGACGAAATGAAAAGGTACTTGGTGGGTTGAAGACGCGCTTCTCCAAACAATCAAAACAAGCGGTGTTGACCTGAAGGTTGCTGCTGGGTTTCACGTCGACGAAGGTGCCTGTAGAGCCGGAGGACGGTACAGTTGACGTCCGTGAGGTCGGTGATGAGACGACAAGTGGTGAATCGAAGAAATCGATGTCGAGAATCCAGAGAAAATCGATATTAGGTTCGATTATCGATTTGGGTAAATGGTGCGTCTTGTGCTGACCCAGGGAAGCGAGAGACTGTTTGACTCCTGGGCAAAGGCCGACGACACCGGCGTTATCGCTTGCAAAAATAAAAACATGGATATGAATGTATACAGTTGTGCGACTTCTTACCGAACATAGATAGTATTAGGACATCTCTCTTAAGAGGGGTACAAGACCAAGCCACACGGGATAGTGAACTACCTGCACACATATTATATATATTGTATATATTATATATTATAATTAACCATAATTATTATAAATTATAATAATATATAAAATATATAATTATATATTATGTAATATAATTATACTATATTATATACATATTCAATTTCATTTAATTGCTAATTATTAACTTAGTTAACCTATGGTAACATACAACGTTGAGTTACGGTTTTCAAACTGAATTGATTTACAGTGATACCATGACAGCTTTCGTACATGTTTTCGTTTCAATAACACGTGTTTCGGCTTGAATCCTTCCTTATAACACTTTTAATGAGGATGGCACGAAGCAGAAGGTATATGGGTGAAATACACATCAATATCGATCAATTCATTTACTTACAGATCAACATTATTAATTTGTAAATTCGTTATCTCTTTAACTTCTTTTAACATAATTATTACTCATTTATATTGACTAATGAGAAAAAATAATGATTTTTGTTAAACACTATCATAATTTTGCAAACTTTTCAAATTAGTTAATAAGCGTTTTATTGTTTCGAGGGCTTTGCCTCATAGACAAACTGAGCGGTTTCTCAACATCGAAGGAAGATTTTACACTAATAGGAAAAAAAACCGTCGGTCTATTTCAGGTTTGTTTTATTCTTTTAAATAAACACTATCTAAACGTGGTTAAATGTTGTTAGCTTTCTATCTGAATTACTTAATGAAGGATTACTTGTTATAGCCTATTGTCAAAGCTCTTTGAAATGATATATGATAGTTTGTAGCATCTATTGCTGGTTTGTTATTAATTATTATATTGTTTGTGTAGTTTAGCGAAGAAACCGATTGCGACGCCAACAAAAAAGGGGGAAAATGTGATGTGAAATGTGCTGGTAACGTGACGAACTTAATACCTGTTTACTATAGAATAAGCCGATCATCATTTATTTTACGTTTTATGTAGATCTGAAAACAACAGAAGTTACTACCGCTGCAAAGTGTGCGTTGAAATTGAGCCAAGGGAAAAAATTTGCACATTGGCCCGAATGGAAAAACACTACATGCAACGCAGACTCGAGCAGGTACAATTGTAGGCTCTGAAAAGCAAATTAGCCGTTACATAAGGCAATTTATTAATCCTGACTATGGTTGCTATTATTGGGTTGACTTTGCAAAATAAAAAATGTACAAAAAAATAAACATCAGTTTTCATGAAGTCGATTTATTTTTCGCGAAAAAACTGCTTAATCATTTTATAAGTTCACTTATTTTTCATGTACAAAATTAAGGATTAATTGATTTAAAAAAATATAATTTCTATTATATAAAAAACGACGGTTAACAACACATTATTTTCAAAATGGATGAAAATATAGAAATGTATATACAAAATATAGAACCTTAATAAAATTTTGTCTTAACGAATGTTAACATTATTTTATCATCACACTATTCATTTATGAAAGGTAGAGGAATATGTAGGAACATGAAATATTTGGATTTTTTCCCGCATGACGTTGTCGAAATGCTGAAATACCTCTGACAGACAATCGCAGCATGAATAGAAAGTTTCAATTGAACTATAACGACCAAATTGCGTAAAAATGAATGTAAATGAATGTACACCAAATTTCCAACGCAGTGCTGTACCAAACATAATAAACACGTAGCATTCATAAGAATTGATTCGGCATGCACAGGATTATGAAGAAAAACATACAAATAGAAAAGAATATTTAATAAAAAATTTTATAGCATAGAGCTCGACCGAATGAATTTTGCTTAGACCATAATTTCTAACTTAGGGAAAGATGATTCTAAAACGAAAGAGGGTTGCTGTTAGTTGAGTTTAGTTTATTAAATTGATTATTTTTTAACCTTAATAAAATCCTTTTCTTCAATTAGCCGTAGGCTGTATTCAAACGCTTTCTATGTATATTTTTACAAAACCTTCTTCTAACGTTGAGCACCTCTCCCGGGCTTTTCTTCTCTCCCTCTCCCTCTCCCTCTCCCTCAACCTCTCTCTCTCTCTCTCTCTCTCTCTCTCTCTCTCTCTCTCT
>CM077099.1:4922635-4939361 GCA_039619505.1 Cimex hemipterus | reverse complement strand
ATATATATATATATGTATATATATAACACATGTTATAATTTATCGTTCTGTAACATCTATATTTTTATTAAATTTTATTGGCTACACACATTTCAAAATTAATTTATCGCTAGGAAGAATTCTTCGATATTCGAACGACCTTTGTCAGCGTGACAAAGGACAATCATTTTAATATTTACAACGACAAATATTTTAAAACAAAATTGAAAACTGTTTAATTGGATTATTATTTATATTGAGCTTTCGAAATATAACTTAATAGTTGTTTCCTACGACATCGTCATTCTACATGTCCTTCAACTTAATAGTTCATCACAAAATTACCAGGTTTTAGCAGATTTAAAAATAGTTGATTATAATGATGCGCAAGTATTTATTGCTGTTATTACTAGTATATTATTTGCACAATTTCCTCATAAAAAGTGCATTATATTCTTTCTGATATTGAAATTTTCCTCTCTTACGATGTAATAATTTTTTAAGACGAATGAATGAAATAATTGATACTGGTAATTTTTCTTTCTCTTTGTGGCTATTAGTTAGTATCATCCCTGTGTAATAATATTAATTGTACATTAGTTAATTAATTTAAATATCCAATTCTTTTTTTTTACGTGGATAAACGATATGATATAGAAATTCTTCTGTCTAAACGGACTAATAAAAAGGAAGACCGACCGCGCCATCTTTATCACATGGTAACAACTCTTCCCTAAACTTGTTCCCCTTTCTCATAGGTGGCGGTATATAAATATTATTAAAAATATGTGTACAGCAGACAAACAATTTTTCAGCCGGATTTCATACATGTATCATTATTATGAAAGGAAAGATTTTAAAACAAATGACTGCACTAAAATCGAACTTACACGAGTTTAGCACTACAATTAGAAATTCGTGATCTAAATCACTAATAAATCAAAGCCCGCTAAAATGGTTAATTCTTTGTTGTTCATTGCAAACCATATGTCATTGCAGTACTACTATTACTTACAAATTGATATCTTGTGTTCAATTGAAATTAATTTATTGTTTTAATATGTGTATGCATGTACGTATGTATAATTAAAGTATATTTCCTTGTCTATTATTTGAATAGAAAGTATAAAATTATAGGAGTGTAGCGAATGAAAAAGATGGGGATTAATTTTTGCCATATATTTCATTATATCGTATTTTGTTGACTTTGATTTTATTTTATTAGATCGTCGTGTTACTTTTGATGGAATTTAAGCATTTTATTCTAGCTCTAATTGTTAGTTTAGTTTTATACATCTGCGTACATCAATTTTAATGTAAAAATTGCCCCTTAGTGCTAGTTGTTCGTTTTTCTTTTTTATATTATACTTTGCAAGTCACTTGTATTTATTTAATAGAGGATACTTACGAACTTAGGTAAAACAGTATGGAACAGTGAAAAAATTAGAGCCAATGTTTTATAGCCGTAGAAAATTCGAATGAGAGAAATGTTTTCGCTAATAGTATAATTTATTAAAATTTACGTTAATCATTATAACCAACTTTTATTTTCCTGCTCCTAGCTGTTGAAAATCTTTCATTTTAATTTAGTATTTTCAATTATTTTGAACTAACTTATCAAATTGTCTGTGCTTCGTTTTACATAACTCCTTAAAACGAGAATATTTTACCAGTAGTTAAACTTTATCTCTGTCTTTTCTAAGACTCACTATTTCAGAGAGTAGATTGAATAGGAGAGAGAGAAAAAATAGAAAGAGAGAGAGAGAGAAAAAAAGAGATAAAAAACGAGAGAGAGAGAGAGAGAGAGAGAGAGAGAGAGAGAGTGAGAGAGAGAGAGAGAGATTATTACAATGGAGTTGTATATGTTTTGGTGAATATTGTTGAAAAACCTATTTCTTGTTGATTTCACTACGATCGAAATTTCTACCATCTACACCCTTTCGACAAAGCCGTTTTTTATTCTCGGCTTTAGTGGTATTTCCTCCATCAACCTAACCTACCTGTAATAAGTTTTAAAGGTTGAGATGAGTTTGAAAATGAACCTGATTTCACTTGATAAATATATTTCAAAACTTGTTACAACGGTGTTCTTGAAAATTGCTCCCCGATAGGTAATTTTAACAACGTGGTTACAACAAAACCACAGTTATTATAACAAGAATCTCACAAGAACATACAAGTATACTTTTGTATAACAACATTTTCTTAAACAGTCATAACATAAACAATCCTTATACAAACGCTGAACGAATAAAACCTTTTTTTGAAGTAATGAGTGGCACATTATATTTAAATTTCTCTAAGAAGATTCAAACTTGGTGAAAATAATGAAATATTAAAAAATGTGTTAGTGTATCTAATAATTAAAAGTATTAATTTGTTGTAATCGTAGTCTAAGACGGGTTAAATATATTGGATTACACAGTTAATAAACTCTCTGATAAAAAAAAAACCTAAATTTTAATATTTTATTAGCTTGTACCCTTGATCCACGTTTTGTTGATATTTACGGTAAGATTATTTGTTTTATTTGTAACATTGAGGATTATTCCATCACTACCGTTTAGTTTCACAGGAACAACTTTTTCATGGTTCATTAGCCCCGAGGAGTAATTGTTTATCTTTTTTGTTGTCTTTACTAAGTTCAATTTTGTGTTAGAACGAGTCGTTTCAGCCGCATTGGATCAGTCAGAAACATGAGTCGTCACAATGAAATCATTGCGCTACATCGCTAATCACTTGGGTATTCATTTTCATCAGTTTCAAGGACCATTAAAAGGTACAGGAAGACGGGAGTCGCTCGAGGTGACCTAATTCAGGGCGCCCACAAGATCACTAATCAGATAAACAACCGTTGTATCGAAATGCGACAATTGAACCGGAATTGAAAACTCGATGGCTGGATCACGGATGGTCTTGAAGAAAAAACCACCCTTCCAACCTACTTTAAAGTCATCGTCAGGGTAAAACAATCTTCAATACGTCTTCAGAGAGACAATTTTAAGTTTTTTACAGGTCATATCAATTTTTATTTCAAGACTCACTCTGCCCTATCGTGAGGTCTGTTGTTTGTGAAATAATTTTAAAATTCGATTTCAATTTCAATTTTTTTTAATAAGGTATTTTTTATATTGTGTAGTTTCATATTTTCATAAAATAGTGTAAATGAGACAATTACAATTTGGAAAACTTGTTTATGTATGATCTACTGATTTTAAAAACCTAAAAGATGAAACTAGTTCAATCCACTATAAATTTTTAAATAAAAATTATGCTTTTAAAAACATCTTTGTTTTCGATTTTATCAAGTTATCATTTTAGTTGCAGAGAAAAACTGGACATTAAATAAAACATACCCATTAAAGTAATACATAATATTTGTTGAATAAACAGAAGGCGACGGAGAAATTTTCAATAATTCTGCGTGCGGGGCTCTGGAAATCAGGCCTTTATCCCCAGCCCTCTCACATTTTGCCAATTATTGAAATTCGCCTTTAATTAAATGGTAAGTAAGTTTTGAGTAACCCCATTGTCCCCGTTTCGCTCTCGGATCGCACGATCCAGTTAAGCGTACGCCATCAGATTCCCTTTTGTTTCGACGCTTTTGTTGCAATTGCGAGCAAATCATCCTTCTGCGTCAGATTTGAACGTGCAACAATCAGAGGACGACGGTGTTAATTAAGTGCGGATACGCTCGTATGTGATGCACCTTCCTTGTGAACCGGAGGGGCATTGTTGCGTCGGGCCGGGTCGGCTCCTTCTTTCGACCAATCTCGGGAAGAAGCTTCTGAAGATTACACACCATTATGAAAGAGGCTTTTCGCGTCAAAAGTACGGTTTCTACTAATAGATAGTATCCACAGCAAAAGGATAACACACTCAGACATTGGTAAAAAAAATTTATAAATCAACTAAGTACTGAATAAGGTTCAAAAGTTCAATCTATAAACGCAATAAACAGTATATTTAAAAAATCACTATCGTAAAACAGGACATAAGAAATCTTAAAGATGACCTTGTCACGACCGGGAGAATCTTACGCACTACTCTTGCAAAACATGCTCCCACCGGATATATTAGCAGAAGAATCTGCAAAGCAAAGGTTAGTCTGAGCGGAAGTGTAACTGATAGTACCAACTGGGACAGCGATAGAAAAAAACACGAGGTAATAGAGAGCATACCAGGATTAAAACCTAACAATTGGCCATGGAATGACCGGATAGGTGCCAGGCTTTTGGAAAAAATAATGAGGAAACCCTGAGGTCCTTTATAACGCCTATCTTGAACGATTGTATTAACATAGGCTACTTCCCACTTCGTCTTAAAAAATCACAGAGGACGTAAGCAGACAGCAAAAGATTACAGAGGAAAATTACGGATATATCACTAACTATAGGCGGTTTGGTTGTACCAGGGGAAAAGCAACAACCGACGCAATCTTAATGTTGAATGATGAAGCACATTCAAGCCCGAAGCAAAAACATGGCAATTTTTGTAGGTATCAGAGCGACGTTTGATTCTCTGTGGTGGCCTTGCCTCCTTCAGGAATAATACAATTTCCCTCCTAAGGAGGTACGTGACTGGCCGGAAAGTCGTCTACGGCAGTGGCAACTCGATTCATGCAAGCAGACCTGGGAAGGAGTGCCTTCAGAGCTCTGTTTTTAGACCACTCATGAGGAACATTGTTTTCGATGATCTGTTGACGACGCAGAGACATAAGAAACTAAAGGCTGTGGCATACGTGGACGACCAGGTAGAACTAGCTGAAGTACAATAGATTCACCAACGTATGAAGTAAATTTGTTACATGATTGGTGTATGGCCACCTACGGCTTATTGCTCCAAGGAAGAATTACAGCACTCCAAATTCGGTGGATAGAGGATAACCCATCCACCCTACTACTGGCCTATAGCTACTACTTCTACAGGTAGTAGCGGGCCAGATGCCAATTGATTTAATTGCATAGCTCAGGTGAGTTACCAAGAACGGAGAGCAAATACTGATGAAGATGGGACGAGTGGCAGGAAAGAAGGAGAGAAACATCTAATGGAACTGTAACATGACAGTACTTCCCTAGCATTAGGAGCCGAATCAGAATGGAATATATTGTGTCTGATTGTGAAATAATGCAATACTTTGAGTAATTTCTGGCAGAACTCTACTCCTTTAACAGAGTGGATACGCCCACATGCTTTTGTGGTAAATTAAGGGTTGTGATCCACGATGTATTTAGGTGTATAAGCTGTAGGGAAGTATGAGGAAGACTGCGGATCTGGGCTGGGATTACACAGGAAGACGACTAGACCGTTATGTCCAAGAAATTATCGCGGAAAATATCCCACAAACCGGGGATTTTCAATTTCTGGTTGATAATGCCTGGCCTCATAGAGTCAGAGTTGTTGAGGCAGAATTGTTCATCAGTGTTTAAAAATTTTGTCCATTCCCCCAATGTCTGCAAACCTCAATCCCATTGAGTACATGTGGGATGCGTTGCAGAGAAGGCTTTTTAATCACCAGCCACAATCAGTTGAGCTGCAACAGCAAAATGTAGCATAGCAACATTTGTGCAATTCCTTATGAGATTGGTGATAACCTTATTAACAGCACGCCTAAACGGTGCAAAGAGGTTTTATCTAACGTAGCATTTTGTTTTGTTTTTTTATTATAGAAGTAAAACGTTTTATTTTATTTTTCAAAATCCCTTAAATTTGTCTTCAATAAATGACATAATAATGTCTACTAAATTTTAATTTATAATAATAAAATTAAAAAAAAAAAACAACTAGGAAAAGTACAATATACATCCAACAAAATAAGCAATATGTCTATTCATGTTTGAGGAGTTTATGAAAAATAAAGGAAATTATTTTCTCAAGGAATATCACAAGGTAAATAATACAGGGCCCAGAATGGATTACCAAAAGTAAAAACTGTAATTACAAGAAAACAATTCTAACTAGAATATATATGCATTAACACAAAAAATACGTATGAGTATACCTGTTGGAAAAAAAATCAAAATGTCATGTCTATTTTCGACAAACAGGTTTTGAAAATTATGTAGAACAATATGAATTTTGTTAGAGTATAGAAAGTTCCAAAAAGTAAGTAAATTAAGTGTTAAGTAAGTATTATTTTATAAATTTAGGCTTTCTAGTTCGCTAGGATATCAAATATGTATATATATATATATATATATATATATATATATATATATATATATATCAAATATAGGAAATGAAGGATGTTGAAAACGCCAAAACCAATAAGAAGTATACAGAAGAAAACGTCCAGGAACAGGAATCAAAACGGACTTTTACATGCCTTATTTCCACGGTCTTTTGGAATAACTATTAGTTCAAAAACATTTTTATGGACAAACAATGTTAGAAGAGTGATTAAGTTATCAAATTTTCTCTCGTATTACGGATCAAAATACCGAAAACTATTTTTTTGGAACTCCTAATCAACTATCAAGGCTGTCATTAAAAATGGATTTTATGTATATTTTGAGTTGGTTATAGAGGTAATAAATAAATTGAGGTATCGTTTTCTATTGAATGTTTCATTTATTTTAAGTCGAGTGTGAATTCCAAGTAAGTATTTCGTCAATGGAAAGTCTCTAATGATGAGCAGCTGCTGAATTACAGAATTGTATCAGATTGGGAAAGAGATACTGTAAAGCAAAAGTAATGTGTATTTTGTTTTTTGAGTGATATGTTACTTCATTTATGAACCATTCTTACAAACAAGGGAGAGGATTTCAGATTTCAAAAGAATCTATGTCTATATATATTAGTAAACCACGGCATAGATTCATGCGAAGAAGAGAAATGTCAGTTCGAATAAAGAATGAGACCATAGATGCTGCCTTGCATAACACCCGCTCCAGCGCATAGCTTATGGGAAAGAAAGTTGTACCTTTTTGAACTGGAAAGTACCTATTTATAGCTTATTATAAGCTACACTAATATTAATGTCATAACAACTGACATGAAATAAAGAAGATAAGATGAATCAACGGGTCTATATCATGAATTTCTTGAGGATCTGTGATGCTGTCACCGTGATCCACAATAAATTAGTCACATGAAATATCTGTTTATACCAGATTCGAAGAAAATCCGGAAAACATGGAAAATTGAAACACCCAACTGTGCTTAACGTCCAACCGCTTGTTTTTTTACGGTAGATAGAGAAAGTATAACTGGTAATGAACCGTAAACGCTACCTCGAGGATTTTCAGGACTGGATTCGAATTTCGAGAAGCGGCGTCGTAACTCTGTTTTGAAACAGTCTAGCTGGAGACACTGACCGTCTCAACCCGGGCCTGGAATATTCAATTATGCTAAATTGAAGCCGGATTACCGGTAATACATGCAGGACGTATCAAACGAGCTTACACCGTTTCCGAAGTCGAGCCGAAGTTAATTTAATTAGTTAAAAGCGAAACGCGGCAAGTGTAACGAACCGTTCTGTAATTATTTTATTACATCACATATATGCAAATTAACCTGTACAATAACAAATGGGTTTTTGTTTCACGTGATGTTTTCATTGGCAAATGTAATTTAGTTATTTTTTCCTTTCTTTGTACTGTACATGTTTAACTATAATACAAAATTGGACATCACATTACCAGAATCATTTCATTACTTTCTTTGCAACAGCAGATGTCATATCAACCCTTGGGGTTCCGGTGTTTTTGAAAAAAAAAAATCATTTCGTAAGTATCGGGTTAGAATGCATCGCCGCTGGATTTAAACCCGGGACTTTTACCTTACAGGGATGAGAGAAAGGGACGAGAGTTATGAGTGGTATGCATACTAATAGTAGGACGACCCATCGACTAAAAGCCCAACCTGTACAGATCTATCAGTTCCTCATTCATTAGTAAGACTAGCTGAGACCCACATTCGGGAGGCAGCATTGAAGAACAATCCTCTCTCTGAGTGACAATTCTCTTACCAACCACGGAGATTCACATAACTTGCCCTGGATGATCTGTGTTCACACCTAATAAAGTCCATAAACGAACGACAAGGAGATAAGTGCTACGCTTTTTATGGATATAGAAGTGGCTTTTAATTAACAGAGGGGAAGTGCAGCTTCACTGTATAGATTAATCGAAAACTGGGGAGTCTCGGAAAAGATATGTCAATCGGTGAAAGAAGGCGTAGGGAACAGATAATGCACCTTGGGCGGTGCGATCGTCCGAGCTAAGGCACACAGGGGTTGCCAAAAAAAAGGCTGGGTTCTCTCACAACTATGTGGTCGATACTAGTAGACCTTCCTAGTGGAACAACACTATGGGCATGAGGCACGCAAAGAGATTCACAGAATGGCTATCCACAAAACTTACAAAGGAATAACAGAAAAACAACCGCAACCGAACAAAGATTCTGTTTGGGCTTCTGACAGAACTTTGTTTCCTAAGTATTCGGTAGTCCTTAAAAAGAAAATGTGGATCTTTAACGTCCGCTCCTCGCCGATTAGGCCTTATCGGACGTTTTGACTCTCAAGATGAGAGCTGACGCACCTCCGCATACGACTGAAGTGTGTTACAGCCGCAGCCTTGGTTTAGAAGCTGTCCCTGCCACGAGGGGCAAAGACGAATCTCGCTCCCCTCTGGCCCATGGTCTGAATTGATCATCGAAGCCGGAGGTTGGTTAACAGCCTGAAATTGCCCAGTGAGTTATAAAAAATAAGGGAGTGCAATAGTTCTACTCACGTCGAGGAGCAGAGGGCCTTATGGCCGCTTCTTTTATCCCTATCCCTATTCGTGGTAAAATTGTTTTATGACTATTTCTGCCAGTCGTAATTTCAAAGTCACTGCATAATTGCGATCATGGTGATGTTGCACAGCTAAGAATATGAACTTCCCATTTTATTGCGCTATTGAGAATGACAGTGTGATTATCCGCCCGGCGAAAGCCCCACAGATTGCAGATTACCAAGAAGCGAGATATCGAAGGATTTTTAAATCCGTCGTGTTTTTCTGATTCATTCCTGGCAGCACCCTTGCCTCAACATATGGAAAATCATTCCGTACAACGCTGGCTAAGACAGAGTTGGAATGCTAAAGCTATGATTTATGATTGTACGTAAACTGTGTTTTGTAAATAGTAGTAGAATGAGATCGGAATTATTTATTCTTATCTGAAGAACGGGAATGTTCTTTTTAAATATTTATGGCTGCACGAGAATTCTCTTGGGCATTGAAACGGGTCAGGGGATGGGAATGACATCGAAACGTCATGTGTAATGTCAACGCAGCATGGATATAAATTGTACACAAGGTGGAGCCTGTTATCCAATTAATATCCAATGCTCCATATAACTTTTCTATATAAATATATTTGAATATAATTTTTCTCTTTAATCTAAATAAAATAATGAAACCTTACCTTTGCAAAAAAATTACGTTCAAGCAAAAATACAATTATGCAGAATTAAACATAGGTTCATCCGCTTATTTCTTAAATTTATCTTGTTTTTTTTTTTTTAGTTTTATCTTAATATCTGCCAACTACGATTATATCTTGCAAAAATGTTTGCAATGATTGCCTGTTTACTTTCTCCCTTTTTTCATTATCAATTATATTTATCATTATTATATTTTGCTTTATGTAACTCCAATTATTTACAACAATTTTGCAATCAATCGACAGGATTTTTTTATCTCAGCTTTTAAGTTTTCAACTGTTGTTCAAGTCAGGATTTTATTGTCTTAATTTGGTTAATGAAACGATATTAACGAATAACTAAAAATGCACAAGAAATACCAACGAAGTTCTTAAAGCTATAGGAAAAATTAAAATTACGAATTAATACGCTCATGTCTTTCAATTATTTAGGTACATTCGTATTAGCACTGTGATACAATCTGACAACATGGATAAACTGAAATTGCAACAAATTCATCCCAACAAGTCGATTCATTGTGTTTGACTTAAGTCATTTCAAAACGAACGTAACCAGCCAAATAAACAAGCACGATGAAATATTAGTTTCATTTGATGTAAAACGTTTATTTGCACCCATTCTCTAGTTGTGGTTGTTTACATAATAGACCGAATGTGGGCGAATATTCAACATATCCACGCAAATTTATCTCCGGACATGTTTACGGAAATTCTATTATTGCAGCTATGAACGGATACTTTAAATATGGAGGATGCATTCTACTCGCTATTGAATGAAATGGCAATGGCAGTGGGACTGGTCTAATCATCTACATTAGCGGAAATTATAATGACCGAACTTTTAGTATGGGTCACATCACAATTTAAGATGAATTTTGTCTACATTTTATCTGAATTTTGTCAATGAAGACTGTAGCCCTAAAATATTTTTGAATAAACATTTGCGTCATTAAAGTTATCATGAGCTCATTAAATTGGTCAAACTGAACAAATGATTTCACGAGAATGGAACAACATTAATTAGCCTGGAAAAATAAATGGGAAGGATTTGCTTTTCATACCTAGGAGTTACACCACTTTAGATTCGATAGTCCTGCTATTCCGTCCGCTGAACGTTCTTTTGAGCCAAAATTCTTAAAAGAACAATTGTTTATACATTTCACTTTATACATCGAGTATGCGAACCTTATAAACACTGAAAAAGAGAGGTAAAAGAACACAAAACATAATTGCACAATCTAAATATGTTGTTGATTGATGCAATTCCTAGATTCTTAATTTTTTATTTCGGTCTTCTCTCTACAAATATAAATAAAACGCGTGCTTAGAGTATTGATAATTATATTTTAATGATTTAAACTTTATTGGTAGGTAAAACAGACGGCTCTTTCAGACGAAGATATATGTTGTATGGAGGTAGGTTTCAAATTAGTTCTTAGGTTTTAATTTAATTGTATTTCAATTCAAGTTTATGTGTATTTTATGTATGCGTGTTTATGTTATTTATAAATATGTATTTTTTTCGATGTGACAATATACACAACTCTAATAGTGACCTGTTAGGGGCGTCAGTGTCCGCAACGGTCGTTCATCACTGCAAGGAACAGATCTCCGGTTCGAATCCAATGGCCGTGCATTCAGTGCTATTTTTCTTCTAACTGTGACTCCTTCAAACCTCAATGAACCCTACAGGCACGTCTGCCATTCATAGAAAAAATTGTTCAAAGAATGTCGAATCAAACTTAACATCTCAAGGTCCTCCACATAACCTTCTCCTTCGGTCGTTTCGCCTCCAATACATTACAATTTCCTCTCCCATCTCACCGAAAACATCCACGTTATCATGTATCTCACTAACGATCCACATAGCATCCCAATAAATGACTTAAAAAGATAGAACGGAAACGACGATTACTTAAATGATTAATAGATAACTGAACTAAATTTTCTCTTTACAGCAAAATACCCGTATGCAACTCAAAACCTAAATCAGTGAATGTACATTCGGCATAGAACTATAGGGTTCGACCAAACTTTCCTATCGTCGCAGACTCAATCGCCTTACAATCATAAATCCTACACCCATCGTCAACTTTAGTAAGAGTCTTCAGTTCCCTTTTTAAATGAAGTTGTAATGTCCAGCAAACAAAAATTATACATTAATCTCCAATATTACGCTAAACCTTGCCTACAACTTTCCTCCCGAAGGATGGATGATGTCTTATATTAATTTGAATTATCTCGTTATCTACATAACTATTGCGCTTTTCGAAGATTGCTGCCCTATTGCTCAATAAAGAAAATAATTCACTATCAATATGTAATGTGTATAAGATCTCATTTTAAACAGGTCTGAAGGTGTTAAAATCAGCTAAAACTTGGTATAAAAAGGTATTTTTGTCCTGTTGATGACCTCGCCCTGATCATCATAATCAGTATTTCTTTTTAATATTTGAAATAAACTGTAATAATTTGAAGTTAAAATAAGTTGTAATATTTTTCTGCAAGTATTAAATTGTTGTGAGTCATTCAACGTCACCATTGAACGTTATGATTTTGCATAAGTCACAATATCCTCCACAATCTAGTTTACCGTTGTGAACCGGTTTTCTGTAATAATTTTACGTTGTTTGCCTATGCACATGTGTTAGAGTTTCGCGGTTCGAGTGAGAGTGGCCGCCAAGGAAGCGTGTTTAACATTCTACCATGTTTAATTACGTTATTTTAAAGGCCGGTCATGGGCGGCCGGCCGCTGCGTCGTTTAATTCACGCTCCATCCACCGTGCTGATTAACAGAGTCGGCCATTTCGCCGATCCAGATTTTGGACCGCAAATCCTGACAAATTTCCCATCGAGAAAGTGTATTTACACTGCTGTTGTAAGACTGAGACCTTTGGAATTCGTCTGTCGATATATTAACCTACAAAGTTTTCTTTTATCCTGCACTTATCTTTACCTTTGCATATTCTTCATAACAAATGGGATAAGTAAAGTTTAGCTTGATTTTTGGTAATATTTTTAAATTGACTGATAAAATACATTTCAGAACTAGACCTGTCAATTGTAGTTTAATGATAAAACAAATAAACACGCAATAAATAGATACTCAGCAGCATAAGTAGCATCTTATTTTTTATCTCTTCTTTCGTCTCTTTCTTTCCAATTTTAGTATATGTACCGCCGAAGCGAATACTCTCTTTCTTCTGTATTACATTTTATTTATTACAATGATGAATCCGATAAATTAAGATAAATATTTGAATCAAAAAAGTATACGAAACTTTTGGGCTCGTCCGAAAATTTAATTGGTACAGAAAACTACAATTGTTTTTCCGAAAACAAGGGTACATCCGCAAATATTGTACTTTTTATGCTCCATCTGCCGATACTTTTTTGAAATGATCTGAAATAACATGTCACACTCTATTACAAAAATCTGTTTCTTTTTCCAATTAATTTAATTTGACGAGGACAAAATGGGCGAAACGCATACTGCTATTGAATCCTCCCTTTGCGCAACGGCAGGCTACTAATTTAGAATGGGCATCAGAGAGGCGCTTAATTCCAGGGGTATTAAAACTTTTACGCATCGGTTAACGTGTAAAACGTCAGGCTGTTGCGGACCCATAACACGCTTGCGTAAAGAGCCGTGATGTTTAATAGCTGTCTGAAAGGACTGTTTCCTACACGAACCAATTAGACGTATTTATCACTGAATCTTCATTATAATTAATCGGAGGTTCTACTTATTTACACGTACAGTCTCAACAAAAACTTAATAAGCCATATATTTAAAAAAAAAATCAAGTTCAAAAGACATAATTTTAAAAAAATTGAATAGTTTTTTGGGTCAATAATTTGATATTTTAATAATTTTTTACATCTTAGAAAAATCCGTTCCTACATAGAACATATATTAGATGCACTTATTTACACGCAATTGGCTACAGGAAGAAACTGTCTTCAGTGCCAAGATTATTAGCGTTTCGTGTTGTTAAGGATTCGAGGACCATTTCGTATGCAGCAGCATGTGTCATAGTCAATGTTGTTCCTGTTTACTTGAAAGCTAAAGAAAACTTGGCGCTCTACGAAGGAAGTGTTTCTTGCTACAATTTAAAGGACTTACCTTTTATTAATATCGCATTGAAGTAGCGTGTTTCCATTGGAGAATGGATTCATTCTTGACTTCTCCTTGGAATAATGGAAGGGTATGACATTTTAAGTAACCTCCTTCCCATTCCTTTCTTCCTAGTAATCAACCTACCCCTTAGTCACAAATTTCTCTTATTTTACTTTCTCTTTTCGCTCTCTCTCTCTCTCTCTCTCTCTCTCTCTCTCTCTCTCTCCCTCTCTCTCTCTCTCTCTGTATCTCCTTCCCGCTCTTCCCAGTTTGCATATGTGGTTGTGTTCGTTTTGAAGATGTACCGATGCTCATCAGCTAAGGATACCTATTAGACTTAGTCAGTAACAATTAAGTACTCGTACACTTAAAAGACGACGAACGCACATTGTTTAAGTTATATGTTAAGTTATAAAAATAAATCCAAGTATTTTAAGATTTTAGAACACCCAAAAATCTTAATAAATCACATATAATCATACTTTTACTCGAACTATATTAATTTGGTTGATCATAAAAGAGGCCTTATCGTCCAACAGTCAATGGGCATAGGGAAAAAGAAGTTGAATGAGGTTTCAATCCCATTTATTGCTATTGCAACAAGTTTTCGCAAATAAATCCATTGATTATCAACACACACTACGGTAGACAACAAGAACAGATGATCCAGATATTGCTGCTGTCTCAGTGATGAACACCCATCCAGTAGCTTTCTCTCCGTATGGAAACCTGGAATTGCACCGTTCAACTAGGTGGGACAAATCGAGCAACCTTGCTCTTCATTCCGGATACATACGTAGGTGTTGGACCAAAATTAGGTATCCGTGCGTTAACTTCTCATGTCCTATCTCTTATAGGGTGGGTATCGCCCTTCTACTAAGGCTCCGATCCTCCGAGAATCATCGATAAACAGCGATCTTGATACGTAAGACTTTCTGTGTGGATCCAGCCCTTCCGACGGTGCCAAATAATTTTAATCATGTTATTTATTATATTTTTAGCGTCAGAAGGCCGGATAGTGGTGGTTACATCCGAATCCTCCTCGTCCGCCTTTTTGTAACCGTCCAGATACTCTGTCCAGAAACCAAACAACATCCGTACTTTTACTAAGACCAGTTCATGATATTTTTCCAATAAGAGCACCTGTAACAAACCATAGGACAAGTGCTATGAGGTCGATGCACACCACGTAAGATGTCCTGAATCTCCTAAAGCGCATGCCGAAGTCAAGCAAGATGTAGATGTGAACGCACCATCGCTATACACTGCGCCCGAAAAATACATACTTCCAGAGTAAAAATCACTCACGCAGTTCCATACTTAATCTTATTTATTCGACAGATCTTTAGGGCGATATTCGACCATGTGTTCGTGCATAACCACCCAGGAAAATCAATCATTCACACAATCGGTTAGTAAGTAGTAAGTAGGATGTTAATATTACGCCAGTGATTAATCATCTATCAAACTGAAAATATATAAATCTAAATAACCTAAAACACTTTTATATGTCTGTGAGTACAGGATATTCCATTAGAAACACGCCCAAACCTATTCCAAACCTCAGGAATATTATTTCACGACAAACTTTGAAAAAGCGAGCATATAATTAATTCTTAACATTGCATATGTGTTAATCTCATTATTAATTATATTTTTATTTAAGAATGTTCTTACCATAATTGTTGATAAAGTTAGGTACATGTTAATAAATTCCCTCCTGTCAATGGTACTGTTGCCAAGAAAAATCAGGTGTTATTATTTTATTGGGCAATAAATTGTTAAAAATAAAACAATTATCGATAATAATTGAAAAAGTTTGAGGGAAGAAAAAAAACTACAATTGTAAAAATAAATAGACTGCCGAATACAAAATTTTAGTAGTTGAAAATAAAGTACAATTACACTGGACAAACACTTATTTTTTTATCTTGGCTGTTTTTTAGCTCACGTACGTATTCGTGAATGTACATGTTCCGACTTAATGGAATTGTTAGGAATGTTAAAAAGTTAGAAAACCGAGAGAAAGGCAAAGCGTCGGTCGGCCGGCCGACCTTTTGTCATAAAACGTTTTAGTTTTAGCCGCCATCGTTGCATTTTTACTTTTCCGCCCGTTCGAAACAACGAGGTTCGATTACAACGGTGGGACAATTGTTTTGGCCCGTCGATTAAAAACGCGGGTGTTGTTCATCACAATTCAATGACCGACAATAACATCGTAGTGGCATTTTATGTTCTCTGCTGCCACAGCTGAATTTTCAATAAAAACATCTAAATGATTTTTCAAGTTAAAATTTGCATTTAACACAATGCAACCTATTCGTTCTAGTATTTTATTGTACTACAATACTAAAACATTACTATAAACTCATAAATATAAATGTTTAATAGTGGAAACATGGAAGGGGACAAAGCCTTTCACAATATAAATACTTTAATTATATAATCTATTGAGAACTATTTTTCATCCAAAGTAGTAATTGCAAAGTGGTTCTATATGAATTTCCACAATTCTCACCGTTACACATAAAAAATGGAATTATTAACGATGGATGATTATAAAAAAATAAGACAATAATCTCAAACTGATTTTGAAATCCTTCCTTCCTTTATATATCTTTCCAGTTAATTGTGAAAATGGAAGCGTGTGCGTGCTTATCGAGACAAAGGAAGTCGTTTTAGAGAAATTACCCGCTGGACGAAAGGAGGTATTAAAAAAAATCTTATCTCTTCTATCGGCGTTTCTCCTGTTTCTTGTGGTTTAATCTAGCATACCTGGTTAAAAATGAAATATAATTTATTTTGTATGCTACAATTGTTACGATAACGGATTATTTGGACTTATAAATAATAAAATAATGTAAGATTAAAGAATGTGTCGAAAGAATTAAAAGTGTTATCTCTTATTTTAATAAATAGGTACAGTCTCTTTTAGTTAGCTATTTATGGATATGACAATTAAATTACTACTTTTTTTTACAATTTGTCGAACCACAAACCGACTAAAAAAATTAAAAATTCGTGGTGGATAAGAAACAAGAAACGTAAAATAATGTCGTAGTTCATCCATATAGTATGCAAACTAATATCAGTCCAATTTAAAATATATTCACTTATAGTAAATATGATCTACAATATATCTATCTCTTCTCTCTCTCTCTCTCTCTCTCTCTCTCTCTCTCTCTCTCTCTCCCTCTCTCC
>CM077099.1:4886237-4908431 GCA_039619505.1 Cimex hemipterus | reverse complement strand
CTCTCTCTCTCTCTCTCTCTCTCTCTCTCTCTCTCTCTTTCTATCTCTATCTGTATGTTTTCATATTTACTTCTTTCGCTATCATTAATAAATTATGTCATCATGAAAAAAAACATATTATTCAATCTGACATATGTATGTTTATTATAATATAATAATAACACAAGAAGAGGAAAAAAATTACATATTATTCACACACGAAAATAAACTTGATACGGTAAGGTAACCGTCTGCCGGTGTATGTTTATTAATTACTTTTTAAAGAGTTGCAATTTTGGGCCAAGTGGGCAGTTATGTATGGAACCAGTTAAATTTTTTAAACTGTTTTACATATATCTTCATGTAATTGATATCAATTTTATTATTACACTAATATATATATAACATTTAAAAAAAGAAATAGATATGTGACGAATTTGAAAGTATGTAAAACTATCAGTTTGTTTGTCCAGCTTTGGAAGGATCTATCCTCTTCAGGACATTGATGATTTTTAATCTTTTACACGGTTAAAAGATATAAACATATTTTCTCACAATAGAGTTATGGTTGAAGCAAAACATTTTCACAGTTCTGATAAAGGAAATGTATTTAATAATCTTCTAGAATTGAGGAAGGAATTGAATTTCTTTCTTTCGAATTGTCTTTATCCCTTCGTCTTTGAATACCAAGTTGCAAATTTAACTAAACAATTTAACAATAATATTAGGTGATATTCATGCTTTACGAGTGACCTATTAAAAAAACCACTAGTTCAAATTGTTGTATCCCAGATGCTGTACCTCCCTCAACTGAAACCCCTAGAAAAACAAAGTTCACCGTTTGCGTTAATGTTCATCAGTCGCATGCATATTGTAAATCGCATTCTGATTACCGATTATAATGAATTTATGCGGATATGGAAATTTCACTAGGATCGATATGCCCCGGCAGTATTGGAATTGTTTAAATTGCCTGGCATTTCAACCGGACCAAGCTATATCAGAAGAGCTGCTTGACGGAAAATTGCGACAATTCCTGTTTATCGTTGCCGCCAACTGTAACAACAATGATGATAATGTTTTCCTCAAAAATTTTTGTTTATAACTCTAACTATAGAAAGGAAATATTTAAAAAAACAAAAACAAAAATTTCTCATCAATATTAAATGGATAATGCAAATGCACATCTTAGATATTTACCAAGAAGCATCGTAAGTTTTAATTTTATGATAATTTGGAGATGCGCTCTGGGGTGACGTAGGTTTTAGAAAAAACATTTTCTTTGTCGTGCCAACGTTTCGATCTTTATTGAGATCATCTTCAGGTCCTGGGATTTATTAACATTGTTTAAATTTTACAAATACATGTTACATGTGAAAAATGAATTTACACAATGCTAGAAAATTTAGACTAAAATGCATGAATTTATATAATGCTTGAAAATTTTAGGTGAAAAAATTGAATTTATACAATGCTAGAAAATTTTAGATAAAGAATGAGTTTATACAATCCTAGAATATTTTAAATTTAAAAAATGAAATTCATTGCATTGTAAAATTTAAACAATGTTTATAAATACGAGGCCATGAAGATGATCTCAAGAAAGATCGAAACTGGCACGTATAGAAAATGTTTTTCTAAAACTTACGTCACACCAGACCACCTCTCACGATCTCCGAATAATAAATGATTACAGTCAAGTACTTTATGTCATACTGAAGTCCCAAAACGTTTTGTTTGTTAAGTATATAGTTGAAAAATTTTAACTACAAACGATTGTAAGAGTGAAATGGTATTTATAAAAAGATCAATCTGATTTCCTGGAGAGGTAAATTTATTTTCGTCCCTTCGGTCCATTTGTTTGCTGACCTTTGCGTTAACAAGGTAACGGGTAAATAATTAAGCATGAAGGAAAACCCGCATAGGCCGGTAGGAATTACAAACTTTCATTAGTACAAATTACGAATGCTTCATTGATTTTAATTTTTTTAAACAAAATTACATTCAAAATATTGAACTTTGTCTGGGTGTAGAGAAGTTAATCTCACTCGCGTTAAGGTTCAATCATTGTCGAATATAAACTCTTATTGGTATAGTACGGGGGGGGGTAAATAAGTACGTCAATAAAAATTTCAGTTGTATACAAATTAATCAACAATTTTTCCACTAAATTATATAATTTTGTAACTATTCCCAGAACTTTTCTGCCGTTTACCTGTTCGATGCATTTTCTGAAGTCCACCAGTAAGTGAATTTTATTACGGTTAATAAAGAGCCCATCTCAGCACGGAGATAAAGTGATAAAAAAACGACCAAAATGTCATTAGCCATGCGCATGACAGCCGGTCAAATGAAAACTTGTAGAAAATCGAATGCAGTTCAAACTAAAGTTATGGTTTGGTGGGCGCCATGAAGCTCAAAATGAAGGACCTTCCAATGCCACCAAATGTATGACATTACATTCATGAGCTGTACTCCGGATTTTGGAGCTGATGACGGTGGGCTACTGTGTTTCAAGATTTTTCTCTCTGAATATTGTTTTAAAATCTCCATTCTTCATTCCTGGTAATCACTATTTTTAAAACTCGTCGTTTAAATTGTGTTTTATAAAAGAATTGCAGATGAAGATGATTTTTTTAAATTACTAAATTAATTGCCGTGAAGAAAAAATTGAAGACTTGAGAAGCAATTTTGTTACTTTTACACAATATTCCCTATTAAATCCATTACATTTCGTAGTTCATTGACCAAATAATTTCCTTCAGTTAATTAATCTTTATTTAAGTCATGAAATGAAAAATGGCAAAAACGAGGAAAAATTCGAAAGATTGGGTTCGGATGAGAGGTTAGTCCGAGTGGATCGAAATCACGATAGCTCGAGGGGTAGAGCAGCACGACACACTAACTTTTTCATTTCAACGGATATTTTAAATAAACATGGATTAATTGAAAGAATATTATTTTTGAAGATTCAAGGGGAAAATTTGAATAATTAACTGTACTCGTAGTAAATGAAAAAGATGTTAATATCTTACATTTTCTCTTTGTTTTACCTTTTTGTTTTATTATTGTATGAACTTCTATTAGAAACTATAAATCTGTGCAATTTGTTGGTCTACGTGGTTTTGAACCTGCACAACTTGGTTGTTTTCTGAGATTTTTCAATTTCTTCTCCTTGTTTTCATTTGTGAGACATATGTCAGCATTTTCCCATATTCTATTGTATATTTGGGTTATACAAAGTGTAAATAATACAAGAGAACTTGGCAAAAAAAATTGATGCACTTTTAAGAACAAAACTAAAATTAATTAAAATTACCTTTTTTTTGAACGGTAAACATGTATGTGTTTATTTTACCTTGAAACCAAATATAAAAGTTTATTGTCTAATACGATAGTAGCTGTGATTTTCTTTAAAAAAAGTTAACACAATTGTAGTCGACCGGCAAATAAGTGGTTAAATTGTACCGGACTATCTAATGTGCAACTTTTTCACATACATAAACTAATACCAAGTTAAAACAAATATTTAGTTGTTATGTAATATGTTTGATGAAAAAAATTATCTGGGAGACACTTCACTTGTCGACAATGTAATTTTAAGCTTTTTTTAAATGTGCAAATTATTTAATACTCATATCATTTTTTAGCAATTAAAACTAAGAAGATGTTAATAATAATAAAGTTTATATTTTAATAATAATAATAATAATGTAGTTATTGCCACTAGCAATGATTAATCTTATTGCCATTTTTTTTGTGTGTATCCGAGAGCATAGATGCAACGTTAGAGATACAAAAATTATCTAATAAATAAATCACAGGGCGTTCTACTTTCCATAACAATTCCGTCACGTATTCCGGCCGCTAATTACACGAAATTTGGATTATTAAAATTCCCGACACGATTTTACTCATTAAATCAAAAGTTATTTACCCAGTCCACCGGATATGATATAGGTTCCGTTCCTAGCTGGCGACAATTACGCAACACTCCTAATGCCATGTTTTTATGCGTCCATGTAATAACGAGAAATTGATTCTGCACCAATTCGGAATCCGCTCCGCTTTTTCCCTATTTCGCCGTCCCTTAAACCCGAAAGTTACGAAATCTAGAACTATTTAAGCAGCGCATGGTCGAGATAGCGGCTGGAGGTAACGTGCTGCCCGCTGGGAAAGTCAATTCCGGACAAGCTTTCATATTTGCATACTGGAATATTCAGCCCCGGTGCATCCGGCTTTTGGGGTCACCAAGTCGTTCTCGTGGCTTAATTTGTAAATTCTCCAAATTTACAAACAAATTGAACTGTTACATTATTCTATCAAAAAATGGGCCCCCACAGCAATCAATAAAACTTTTTCCAATTCTATCATTATGGCCAATTATTGATTAAATTTGCATTTGAATAGAAAAACAATTCATTATTGTGAGGAATGTAACCCCTGTTGTATTTCAATTGTAATGTGTCGTACAATTGGCGTAGAACTCTTCTTTCTACTATACTAAACTCTTTAATTTATTATGCTTGAAGCCATAAGTTTTAATATGTTAAGTATATATTTATATTTGCTAATTGGGTCAATAACTATTTAGATGGTGTAAGATTCCCTTAAAATTTGTTGATTGTTTCACACAAATTGGCCATTGTATATTTTTTTATATAGTTTTATACTTATAAGTCTATCGATAACAACAAGATAAACAGAATAATTATCAAGTTTCACTGTTTGGTGTCGGTGTGAGGAAGCAACGCGAATTATATGAATCCTACGTACACAAAAATTATTTGCTTTTAATTTTCTATATGTCCTTCAAAACGCTAATACAAATTATTTTAGTGTAAAACGGATCTATAGGATTATCATTAATTCATTTGAACCTTTTGATTTGAACAAACTTTTAAACCTGATTGATTAAGTTATTTTAATCGTCAGTTTTGTTCGAGATTTCTAAGTTTTAAAAGTTGTTTTAATTTTAAACTGGAGGAAAACAAAGTGCACATTATATTACTACATGAGAAAAATTAGAAAAATTTGTAAAGTGTTTGGTAAAGACATTCTAAGAGAAGCCACATTCTGGAAAAGGTTTGCTCATGAGCAGAAATTTTGAATTCGAAAACGAAAATAGGTAGTACTTTGCCTATTCATGGTGACCAAACTAAAGCTTCTGTAACAAAGAACCAAAACTCAGCACAATACATTTTTTACATACTTGCGTTAGTACAAATCTGAGGGTAGCTGGATCTGTTTGTCACGAGATCAGGCATTTCTTGCCACATAAAAAGATGAGGTGATGAAATGGGTGAAATGTTTGTGTGTAAAATCATGGGCACACAGGCAGGAAACACAAGCATGATTTGAAACAATCAGTAAATACCCAACTTCTCACCGATCTATTGTAAGTCAAAGACTTGATCAATTCAGAAACGCTCTTGAACAATTGAGATGTCAATCAAAGTTGAGCCAACACAATTATCGATCAAAACGAAGAGAACTAGATTATCAAAATATATTACGTAACCCATTTTGATCCTTTTGATCGCAGAAAAGTGTTCCCATTCATCTTCAAATCACGGATGTAATAATTTTATGCTCTTTTTTTCCATTATTTTGTTGTTACATAAATAAACTTAAAAAGGAAAATTTTTTTAAGGCCATTGTAATAATTTTATTTTCTACATTTTTAAAAAATATTCTTGATCCCAAGGGGGATGAATTTTCACATTGTTATTGTGTGACAGGTAAAAAATAAAGCAGTGTAATTATTTACTTGATCAAACTTGACGTAAGTACTTATTTGTATGTACATAGTACTTACCTACATGTGATATCTACTGAGAGATTCGTGTTTAAAAAAACATAACATTTACAAAGAAAATTATTAAGGCAATGATTGGAGTTGAACCGGGTCATTATTCAGAAAAACAAAACGAAAACTAAAACTTCATCAACAATTGCCAATTTCTAACAGGCATGAAATTGTTAAACAATTTGACTTTACCAAATATGTACGTAAGAAAAACAGGCTTCAGATGAAATTTTGTTTTCAGATTTTACTTTTGGGAGCTTTAATGGCATCCGCGGCCGCCGATTACAGCGGAGGTGTCGGAACGACATACGGCGTGCCATCAGGAGGTGGTGATTTCGGTGGAGGATATCCTAGCTATTCTTCCGGAGGCGATTTCGGCCACGGGGGAGGCGGCAGCTACAGCTCCGGAGGTGGTGGAGGAAGCTACGGAGGTGGCCACCACGAAGAACACCACGAGGTAGTTATTTTTTATTTATCATGCTTTTGTCAAATTTGGGATACCTCTTTATAAGAAACTGTCTAAAAATGTGTGGCCAGTCAAAACATTTGTTTTTAAAATTTAAATGTAACTGCTGTAGAAAAATAGAGAATAGATAAGAAGAAAAAAGATATTGAGAGTGAAAGTGACAGAGAGTGGATAGAAATAGATATCTAGATATATAGATAGAAATAGATGGATAGATGGATAGATAGAGGTAGAGAAAATAAGCTTTGACATCTTTTTGCTTTTTTTCCGATTGCATGCAACAATTAGTAGTACTCCAATGTTTTCTGGTTAATCAATTCATCACTTCTTTTATTACTTCGTCAAAATCTACACGTCCATCGTCTCTTCAGTAGCCGAGAAGGATTGGAGGGTGCTGGGACGCCAGATTTTGAATGTGCTGATTTGGTTGAGAGGGTTTTGTTATTTCTTCGATAACGGGAGGGGATCTCATCTTGAACGAAAAAAATATTTAATTCTGTGTGTGTAATTTTGGTCTATAAATAAATTGGAGCATCGGGGATTTTATTTAAAATTAAGAATTGGAAGTGACGGTTGTTGGATCGTTTAGCTGAACCTCACAATTCCGGTCAGCTTATCTATCATGTTGCAAAACAACCGCTTACTGTTGAGAAGTAAATTAGTACGTTACTTGCAAAATATCTCTTTTGTATAGCTTCTTGACGTTTCAGTCCTTTATAAGCGTTCCACGTCAAGACTTTCTCGATGTACCGAACGTTGTCCGCAGTGGGTCTGCTTTTAAGTGTACGAGAGTGAAGGGGTTATTTCGGTAATGTGAGGTGTTGAAAGTTTCGAGTGGAAATGACAAGGTCGTAGGACTACAGAGAATTATTGCTGTATAGTCAGCTAATATAACTATGGTGGCTAGAGGATACAATGGAATGTCAGCTGTTACACTTGGTATAGAGTGGAGGATAAGGAAGAATGAGGAACACCAGCATGTATGAGAAAATAGTTAAACAGAAATTTACATCAATGAGTCTGTAAAATCGGTACTTAAGGTATCTGTGCAGTACGAGATAGTAGGTGCAAGAAGGATATCTTTGAGCATGCACAGCAAGCCCGGGCCCCAAACACAATCAAAAGCTTGGCTTACGTCAAGAAAGTCCCCCGAACAGTACTACCCTACCTCAACACGAGAAGAAAGAATATCTACCGCACGTTCATGTGTGTGCCAATTTGATGAAGAATACCAAATTGATATTCGGGGATTATGTTTTGAAAATTCAGGATTGGAAGAAGTCTTTTCGACAGTATTTTTAAAATTTTACCTAAAATAGGTAGTAAGAAAGATCGAATACATGAATGTTTTCAATCTAAAGTGAAGTAGGTTGTACGAAGGGTAGAATTAAATAGGTATGTAATGAGCAACATGGGGGGAGGGAAGGTAAGAGACAGTTTTTAAAACAAACTTAATTTAAATAGAGCATTTAGCATTTAAACTAGCTTTTCTTCGATCCTTTAATTTTTACTAATGTAAGCCCCACTTGTAAGAGTGCATGTGCTTCGAATACCTCACTGAATTAACTATTCAAATTCAGTAGATATCAGCGTAACATACGGTTTCACACAAATCATACGAACTGACAACTTCATGAACGATTTAATCATACATGGCTTTCCAATAATGAAAGGAAACCCGTGATATCAAAAGATAATCAACCAAACTTCGTGCATGGGGGGGGGGAAGTCATGCGGCCGAACTACTAAACAAAGCGCACCAGGTAGTAGTAAAAAAGCCATTGTGCTTAAAAAGGACCGCCCTTTCAAAACATAAAATTTTCATGGCCCCCGGGATTGAATTATTTTTTACGATGCATTTTTATAGAGGGACTTCATCGTCAATGATCTCGCTCAGGTCTGAAATGAGTCGGGCTATTGTTATTTTAACACTCTTGTATTAATAATTCTTTCTAAAAAAATCATTTCCCTTAGACATTGTTTATAAAAAGTTTTTATTTGTTAAAATTTAATTTTAATAATGGTCGTTGAAAATTGTAATTACATCTTTTCCTAAACATATATGACATTTTAACTGTAGACTTCAGGATCAGTGGTGGAGGATTTTTTTGTTTTTTTTTTTACAGGGCTTCAATTTCCTTCCACTTTGTCCCATCTAATTCAGTCGTATCAAGTCTAACTAGTGTCAAAGAGGACCTACATAATAAACTCCATTTTAATGAAGCCGTAGAATAATGAACGGAATCATTATGAACACTTTGAAGTTTAAAATGCAAATTCAATTTACCTCGAGCCCGTTATAATGCAAAGGCAAATATGAACTGAGAGTCGGTGGAAAAAAACTCCCTCTCGTGCATCTGACCTTTCCTCGAATAAATATAAATAACATAACAGCATAAAATTAATTAATTTGAAATTTAAAAAGGATTACCGGGGGTAAACTATCACAAATTAAAGTCGTTTGACTAAACTTGACCCTCATTTGATTAAAGTAAATTTGAAAGCATGTATCATAAAATAACGGGCAAAACAAAGAGAAGGAGAAAAAACAGAATATTGAAGACAGGAAAAGGGATTAATAAACAAATATATGTTTATATCGTTTTGTTATAAGAAAAATATATTCAAAAAACCATAGTATATAAACTATTATTAACCCGTTTACGTTTTCTTAGTCAATTGACCAAGATACTCCTTTCAATCAATGAATTATTTTTTCTAAGGTCTTGGTTGAGATAAAAAAGTCAGTATCTCGACCGGGATTCGAACCCCGACCTTCTGCTAAATACGCTGCTACTGTACCACTTGATTGTTCTCTGACGGTAGAATCCTGCTCGTAACACTGACTGTTTTGTCTCAACCAAGACCTTAGAAAGAAAAATTAATTGGTCGAAAGAAAGAAACTATTATGTTTATTCGACTTGTTGATATTTCGCTGTTGAAAGTTTTTTAATGGATTTTCTGAAATTGTTGATTATTATATGTTACAATTATGTTGTTAATCGTTTATCCAGTCTTACCGGATTGGTTTGGATCGATTTGGAGGATTTCTATTGTCGGCCGTAAATACAGGGAGTTGTAACTGATCTGAGAAATAAATTCCGCCCGGTAACGGACCTAAATAAAATTAATTATGCTATTACTCAGTTCACGGATACATTTTAATTGCCGGCAGTCGCTGTTAATTGAAATTTGCGCGCGGACGCAAAAAGCCGGCCAGCCGGAATGAAGAAAAATTCCCGAGAAAAACGTCATATATCTTTGTGCGTTTTTACACAAAAGGAAAATATTTACGTTCCCTGTTAATAATGATAACTGCAAAATTTTCAAAATGTCATGTTCACCAAATAAATCTCTAGGAGACTAATATCAATGTTCCAAGGTGAGATCGAAACAATATAAGTCAGTGCTCCAGAAATATTTAAAAAGCAATTAAAATGTGGACAGATTTACATATTCTCAGACAGAAAAGCAGCATTGAATACTTCATCTTCTCACGTTTTTCTCTTCTACTTCCAACTCAAAGCCGGTCTTGGGCTAATATATTTCATATTATCCGGAGAAAAAATCAAGTAACTCTACTGTGACAGTAGTCTATGGGATTAAAAGTAACTAACAAGTTAACTAAAGAGATTACCACACACACACGCACACATTAGACCAGAGTTCATGATCGACACGTCCAAAATATGCTTCTGGACCAACTGAACAAACTTAATGGGTAAAGGAATGATTTTATATACTGCTTTAACTTTCCAGGTGCAAAACAATCAAACGCTCTCCCTCACCCTTTCTCTCTCTCTCTCTCTCTCTCTCTCACTCTTTCTATCTATCTATCTCTCCCAATCCCTCTCACTTTCGTCTGATCAAGTGAAGAGATAATCAAACCCGGATACCGGTGCATTATTTTTAATATGTAATCTACAAAGTTCATTTTCTAATTTGATGTACAGTACTGCTCGTATTATCTCAAATAAAATTATACAGCTGAAAGAATTTATATATTTTTCTCGTGAAATGGATGAGTACAAGTGAGCCAAGAAGGTAAGCTTGCATTAGTGTAAAGTGTTACTTAAAACTTAGATAAGTGCCTATGAAAATTTCATGAACAACCTGTTTCACCTTTCACTAAGGAAGAAAGTACCACACTTTTTTCATTTTTGGAACGAGGGTGCATCGATATTAATAAAATAGCGCGTCCGTTAACCGGGGCACGAGCGGATTAGCGCGTAACATAAAATCAGCCGGCCAATTACACTTTCTCCGTTGTTAAATAAATTAATCGGACGGCCAGGCTGTGTTACGTAGGGTGACCGGTTGCGTACACGGCCGTTGTCGGTAACGAGAGGAAAATTACAGAGTCGTACAGATGGCTCTTTGATGGTCAATGTTCCATTGGCTAAGCCATTTCACTCTCTTCCTGTCCAAGCACGGGCACATTTCCGCTATAATAATGCGGCAAAACTATTGTATGCAAAATTGTATTAATGCTTTGTTATCCGGCTATTTCTCTTTTTTTTTTCTTTTTGTCTTTCTCCATTGTTATCAGACCAACCTGATAAGCTTTTATGCTGAGATATTTTCCCTTTGGTCTGTAGTCATCAGGTAACGGTGTCCATTGTTTTCCTTGAAATTTGATAATTGAAACAATGATCTGGCCATTTATTCGTTATTACAGGGTGAGTCTTTTGTTTAACAAGAGGAAAACCGTGACGCTAATTTTGACAGTTGATGGAAGTGGCCAGATTAGTAATTATCTTTGTTTTAGAATTATGATCGAGGTTGAACACATCGTGAAATATCGGCGAGGAAACGGATTTCTATTTTTTAATAGGTTTTTTAATATTACCTTAAAATCATATCTCTAAATACAATAAATAAATACAGAAATACATTTATCATAAAAATTTGCAATTTAATAACAATAAAAATTAAATAATCTCTAAATTAAAACCAATTATTTTGAAACTCAGCAAGCATAATTTTATAAAGTTATCTTAATAGAAATTACGTATCGTATTATTTACATCCCACATTTACTTGTATTGACATGGTCCGCCAGTGATCGCTGTATATTTTTGTTAAAAAGCTTTGCGTATGGGGCGTGCCATTAAACGTTTCTACAAACAGAAAGAAAACATTAAATAAAAGCTCCAATTGTATAAATTTACAGCAAACATTTTACATGATCATTTAGTTTAGCATTTTAAATAGGTTTATTAAAAAAAAAAAAAATATATATATATATATATATAAAGATTAATATTATGAGATCAACAATTTATCATTTGAGATATATGGTCTGTGTTATCTGTTTTGTTAAATGCAAGAATGAAAACATATAACAAAATAGGCGAGCTGATGTTTATGTATGTATTTCTATTTAAAATACTCCTGCTAGATTCTAAGGTTAAATTAAATTTATACTTTTTGTAGTAATTAACTTTTTGCTATTTAATTTTAAAACTTAATTATTTTTATTTTATATTATTGAACATAAACTGCAGATGGAAATATTATTTTTTTAACATATTGTTTTCAAACATGACATGAGCCCTCTTCAGTGTTAATGTACACACATGCATGGTTGGGACAGACAAATGTAATTTTTTTTAAATAAACGTATAGTAAATATAGTAAATAAACACTTATCTAATTTAAAAAAAAAATTAAATTACTTATAGTCAGCATTTTATATTTATTAATGCATAAGAACTGGGAGAAATTTCTTAAAATAATGCATAAATATTCGTACACAGAATATTATTTAAAGAGGCAGCTAAATAAATTTAAAAAACAAAGTTTACTTTCACAGATCATCCCAGTAAATAATCAACATAATTTTTACAATAAACCTGACCTGTGTTGATCTTTTGCTGGATGTTTCATGGTTTTTGATAACGCTGTAAATTTTTCCATCCTCAGTGGTGCTTAAAATGTATTTCGTTCCCACAGAAAAAAAATGATGCAACTGGTTTCGTAGAGTCATTTAAAAAGCTCCAGTTACGTTGAAAGATGCGGCCCTGTACATCAGTGGAACAGTTGTGACATACGTGTTTAGGATTCTGTTCAGTCATGCACGACATGCGAAATCGCTGAGGAGCCATCAGACAAAAAGGAGGGCTCTGACATTTTACTAATCTCTACTATTTACCATTTCCGTTCTATTCGAACGTACAATGCAGAAAACTATAAACCCTAATTATTTTTTATCGATGCATGTTCGTTTTTTTTACACAACGCACGGTTAAAAATATAAGTCTGCGGGAAAAATCGAATGAATTTAATGCGTAAATGTGTAATTTAAATATATTTTACTTGTTTCTGCCTACTTGAGTCCTTATTTCAACGAAACTCTATTGAAAATCGCAAAACTACAATGTTGAATAATAAAAATAAATCTTATAAATATAGTTGTAAGTATAGTAATGTCGTTTGAATTGTGCAATGTATGATCTGATTTTGGTATCTGTTTATTTTCACTACATACAGCCGTTAAGTCTTGTAAACTATTAAAAATTTCAAAGCGTCACAGAAAGAAAACTCATTGATAATGCATTTAGTGATTTATTTTACCGCATAAAACAGGCACCATTGCCATAAATTTAATTAAAGGGTGAAAAACAAAATTAGCTTTATTTGATTAATTAAAGACTGACGTTTATCTTTTTTTGGCAGACAGTTAGTTGGGACGACAAACGCTTCAAACAATTTTGTTTAAATTATCCACAGTGGATTTTTTTCTTTTTTCCTTTTTACCCAATAACAAAGGAATAGGGGTTTCGTTTTTCCCTCCAATAAAGGGCGTAGGTGTCGGGAAACATTGATACCGCTTTACAAACAGAACGTGAGAATTTTAACAGGCCTCGTGTTCACAACGGTTTATTTACAGGGCGCTTTACAAACGCGAGGATCGAGAGAAAAATTCGAACAACATCGTGACAGGAGCTGAAACAAAAATAGGCAGGAGATCCTGTAGTCGGGAGTTTTTGCACCCGGCATACTAATGCCAGTTAAACTCCTTAACTCCCCGCTTAAGAGGCTTGTTTGTCGCAAGTTTCCAAATATTTTCCTATTCTCTTCAAGACGTTAAATAAACAGCGTGCGTGCGCTGGAGGCCACGTAGGTTCTCAGTCCTTAACGGCATACAAATAGGAGACTTGTTACGCCCCGTACTGCTTAATTATGTTGTGTCGTTTTGTTGATGTTGTCTATTTGCGCCTGCTGATTTACGCTCTTCACCACGGCGTATCTTAATTAATATAACAAAATCAAGTAAGTTGTCAAACTGTTCTGCTAATTTGGACCTGCCGACTCACAAAACTATGGGTTCGTCACATCCGCAATTTCGCTAATTGTACTGACAACTGATGAACGTGGGATGAAAAATAATTATGAAAAGGCTCAGTAAACAGCTTTTCATAGTGTAATGGTTTCTCTAAACACTCTATATTTAAGTCAAGTTCACTTCCTGTCCAAATATTGCCTCACGTAGTAGTATTTTTTTTTAAATATCGGTTAAGTACGTACTATGAATCCCTTGTCCCGTGAAGCACGAGCTGTCAACTCAGGATCAATTTCAGCCCCAACACATTTAGCTCTGAAACCTAGACACCCTCTCACTCATTACAAAATACATTCTTGCCATCTTCCACACTATTCAATCAAGTTGGGTGGTAGAGTTCTCCATTTTCTCCATTTTCCTTTACACATTGTTAAATGATGGTCGATATAGTACTAAATTAATTTATTTTCAAATAAATATTCAAAAAAATTCAACCATCGCTCACATTAAAAATTCAAGCTAGTAAATACATCTACTCGGAATATACTCAAAACAGTATATATCTCAGTGCCACACGCAGTAATTAAGCATTGTTACTTCAAGTACAACTCTCACATCAGGTGTTTTTCTTACACGCTCTGTGTTAAGAACCAAAGTTTGACACCCTTCAATTGACTGGACCCTATAAAGCAACATGTCTCTACACAATCTTTAGCTTAAAAGTAACTGGCCGTTTGTAAACTTCGCATGGCCTTCTTAATCGGTTGAAAGATGAACCCTGTTCACCAATTCAGACCTCCCATCGGCCGTGCTCATGCGACGGAAAGGCTTCGCTATTCCGTCCCACTGACACTGCCAATTAATCTTGATTATGTTTTTAATTAATTTTTAACGCCCGCAAACCAGATCACGGTTATCACCTTCGGATGATATAATAGACCGACCGGTATAATAGAAAAACATAATCTATCAAAGATTAGGGTGAAAAGATTCACACGGTGATCATAATTTGTACATGATTCCATTACCATTAATATCTCGAGTTCATGGATAATTTCAAGCCGTTTTATGAAATTCCCGAACTTTGTTAAGAGCCTGCCTTGTGTATCTTTCATGTCTTGCCAATGTCTCTCTCAAGAATCTCACCAAATCAACGAAGTTCATGTTGTTTAATTTTCTTCTTGGTAGCAGTCTCATTTGTGCAACTCCGAGTTTATGCATATCCCTCAGGAGTTTGTAATAGCCCTGTCAGATGTTAATGTATTACGTCACGTCTTATTTTAGTAGTTCTGACATTAGTTACAGTGATTGTTTTTAATGAGGTTGTACATGGCTCTGTCATAGAATACACGAATACGAAATTCATTGAACCTAGAACTAATTTTTAATCTATCTTCTGATTGATCTACGTTTTTAGGCTTCTAGGCAATTGAACCACCAAAAGTACCGGCAAACATGCTAAAACGCCGGTACAGTAACTCACCGTTTACGGTCTTATAAAAGAGACGTGGTTTAATAAAACATCCAAGACACACTGAAAATTGGGAAAATATAGAAACGCTTCTGACAAAGCAAGCATGAAGGATAGGTAGGCCAAGATGGTCGCTACTGACTAAATTACTTAATACAAGATTTATAACTTTTTCATTGCGATTGTCACGTATTTAAAAGTTGTAATTTTTTGTTAAACCAAATTTAAAATGTTCAAATACTTCGATTTGTATATTTTATTTTTCATTCAATATTTATCCGTTGAATATTAAATTTTTAAGCGGCTTTTTCTATTCCAAGCCTTTATAAATGAAACCGAAGTAATAGAAAAGTTTGTCTTATGCCGAGAGAATCGGAAGAAAGCTTTAATGGCTTCTATTGTTAATTTAATTGATCCGCTGTTTTTCAGTTTAGTTGTTATATAATTCAAGAGTTAAAAGGAAAATGGCTGACGACACAAATTTCCAGATACGTTTGGAAATTTTTATACGCAACAGGTAGTTTTCATATAAAATTGGCAGATTCTTTAATAGTTAAAAAATAGACCCGAATAATTATTCTAAAATATGCAGTATTCCTAGTATATAAAAGTTTGTCTTTCGTCATCACATGCGCACTAGAAAATTGTATAATGAAATACGCCTCGAGTAGAAATGACTCTTCACAAACCCTATTAAGCTTTCTATCATAAATTTTAGGAGTTTACAACTTCCTGTTCCTGTAGCAAGTCCAGAGCGGAACAAATTCTCAAGTACCATCCAAATTTACGCGTTTTACGTACAAAGGATTGTTTTTCTTGCAGATTCCCGTACGGCGGATTTGTCGTGGAACCATCTATAGCATAAAGTTTGAACTAAATTTTGTTTGTTTATTGACTTAAATAGTTTCCGGTTTAATTATAATTTGAAATAGTGAAGTAAAAAGCTAATTTGTAAAATAAAATTTCACAATATAGAAGTTAGTGTCGAAAAACAACCTTTTTTCTGCAAACAACAAGAACAAAATAACAACATAAAAACAGACTTTTAAAAAAATTGTAAGGTTGGGGTGTGATATAGAATCATGGCAATCCTTTTCTCCAATTCGACAAAAGTAAATCTATTGTAAAACCTCATGTTGGGTACTCTCTCGAGAGAACTCGATATTCTTCGGGGCGCGGTTAAACATCCCCTTCCTTTCGCGCTAATAAATTATATTCATTTCAATAAATAAAAGGCACACCACTCGATTATTAAGAATATGTTAAGGTTTACATAAAAAATTGGTCTATTCTTTTAAAAATGTTGTTTTCTTCTGGCCAATCGTAATTTCTAATTTTATTTATTCGATTTGTTTCAGGCTAAACCATACGAATTCGGCTACTCGGTGAAAGACCATCACCACGGAACCGATTTCGGCCAGCAGGAGTCGAGCGATGGCCACAACGTCAAAGGACAGTACAGAGTTGTGCTTCCCGACGGTAGGACGCAAATTGTGACATACCACGCAGACTGGAAGACCGGTTTTCACGCAGACGTTAAGTACGAAGGCGAGGCTCATTACCCGGAACCGACCGGACATGGACATGGACACGGACATGGCGGAGCAGGCGGTGGAAACGGAGGCGGATACCAGTACCCAGCTCCACATGAATTCACCCAAGCGGATTTCGGACATCCCACCGGCGGGTACAAGAGATGAGACTTACAACTTAGGAACGGACAACGACCTCGCGACCTTATATTGTAATTGTTAATATATAAATTATGTTTATTTTCTAAAATTTTGCATTCTTTTATTTCCTTTTTTTATTTACAATCATTATTAGAAAAACGACCCACTTATAAATTCTCAATATATGTAACAAAACACGTTTGAAATGAGACTTAAAAAGCGAGTTTAAATAAGTTATATTTATGTGGGTAAATGTGAAAAAATTGGTAGATGTTTATATATGGTTTTATTAACGAAAACTTCATTAATCATATTACATGCCGGAAACTCTTGATATTTGGAATAAATAGCACAAACTACCCCAGCACATTCTGCTAACTGTTTGGTCAACATTTTTTAAAATTTAGACTATTTTCAAAATATTATTTGTAATAGATTAGAATCTATTTAGAATAGGTTAGAATGACGAAAAGATTCAAAACGTAGTTAAAACTGCATTAAATTCAGACTCACCAATTAAGTTTGAAATGGTGCAAGTTTGGATTTTAATTTAAACTTGTTAATTGTAATCTATCAATCGTACTGTATCATAACATAAAAATACTTTTTTAAAACATATGAAAACAGACCCGAATACATTACGTTACCACATTTAGCATATGAGAATCATAAAAGTTATTGTTTACATACATTGTTTAATACATCCATTATGTTTCATGGCTCGATTGACTTTTTTCAATTAATTAAATTTACGTAAGGTATTGGCTGAAATGAAAAAACTAGTGTAACGAGTGGGATTCGATCCTACCATCTACACAACATCCGCTCGAAGTTCTATTTTTCATTTCAATTTGGTCAATCGGTCCTCTAAATACAATGGATTTAATCAGTAAAACGAATTATATCTTCACTACAGTTCTCCGTGGCTATTTCATTTGTCACCGAGAATTGAATCCTAATCAGAGGTTTGAAAAAGGGCAAAAAGGAGGGAAAATTCAAATGGTAGGTTGAGATGGGAAGTTGGTGTCCGAGTGGATCGATGTGACGATAGCTCAAGTACTTTTTAATTTTAACCAATAACCAATACCTTACATAAAGATGGTTTAATACATTTGGTTTTGGTGAATGATCATTTAAGGGTCTAGAGCCAAGACCACCAGGTATCAAGCTGACCCCTCGGCTTTCCCGCAATTACGAATGCTGTGCGAATTACTCGACAAAACGTACGTAATTTTAAGAGCATTAAAACGTTGTTCTTGGCGAATTTTCTTTAATTTTAAAGCTTTATAACATGATCCCAGACTTGTGCTTGATAAATTGGAATGGGTATAATAGCTCACTGTGTATCACAGTATGCCCTAGCGGATACGGTTAAAACGTTGAATATTTTTTTCGACTCCGACAATGGTAATCCCTATGTGGGTCCTATTCCTCGTTTTGGTACATAATGACGCTTAAGCATTTGAAAGTTTTGACTTCTTGTAATTTTCCACCTCTTACGTAAACGATAATGTTTGATGATTGGCGTTTTTAAAAACTCGTATTACGTGTGATTTTACCGCACAATCTACAAAGATGGATGTACATCAAAGAACGAATACGCGATATTCCAAAATACTAAGTTAGAAACGACATGCAAGTTCAGAAAGGACGAACGCTGTTAATAATATTGCCGAAATTATTACCTTCGAATGCCTGTACACTAAGCCAGAAACTAAGCAGTTATAATGAAAAATAGTCGAATAACTCTTAAACACAATTAAAAACCAAACCGATGTTCGTAAAGCAAATGTAATATCCAAAAATCAGGGTGGGTTTTTCATTTCTAATGAACAAGAGCACATTTCGAGAAGGAATTAACCACTAGGTAAGAAAACAATCGTCAAAAGAACAAGTTACTCATCCAAGTGAAATGACCGAATACTGAATGGATTAACACTTCTTCTTGAGCCATTAACTGAATTTCATACCTTTGTTAAATAAACTTCAAGATGACACAAATACTCACGGAGCACGGTAAACAATGTTCATACCTACATGGATTCGGCTGGCAGCAGATCCGAAGAGTTTCTACGATGAAGACATTCAACCTTGAATCCGTGCAGTTTACGATTTATAAGTGGGTGGGAAAGCAACGGTAATAAGGAAGAAACTTTGGAAGTCGTTTCCATAGCTGCGTAAAGAAGATATGCTGAGATGAAAAAAAATATATATTTCAGAACTTTTGCTAATTTGTTCAAAACTTTTTCCCTGGAATTTATAAAACTATAGCTAGGACATATAATCGTATTATGGAAACATGCGGAAAACGCCTCTTCGGTAAAATAAAGTTATGTGTACATTTTTAGGCCTTAAAAAAAGTTAACAGAGTAGGCAATGGCGCTAATTAATAAAACAATTGCAGTTATAAATAAAGAAAGGTTGTTCTTAAAAAATGTACTTTGCCTAGTTTCCTTTTATAATTAATTTTAATTGTTTTCAATTCACACCTCCCAACTGCTTTGAAAAATGTACACATTAAAAAACGATTGCTATTATCAAAACGTTTTAATAGATGATTAAACGTGTGCTTCAAAATTTGTTTTAATTGTCATTTTGGCTTTCGAACGCATCAATCAACTACCTATCAACTTACCGGAGTAAGATTTCATTACTTCATGTCTCGATTAGAAACTAAACGCGACTGGAGCGTTTCTACAATAGTTGTTTCTCAAGCATCCGACAAAGTATGGCATGACGGATTATTACATGAATTATAATGATTTCCACCCAGAACTATTATCTGATCATGTAATCATATCTAAGGGAGAGATTTTCCGCAGTAAATCAAGGATCGATTATATATATATATATATATATATATATATATATAAAATATATAGTACATCATTCCTGAGTACTAATCAAAGGATCTTTAGCGTTCGGAGCTGGCCTATTCGACCTTATCTCAAGATGATAACTAGCGCACCTCTGCGGAGCAATGTTACCGTCGCAGAATTGGTGTAAAGGCGCCCAAGCCACTAAGGGCCGAGGACAACCTCGCTCTCCGCTTGTCCACTCCGAATGGTCGGGGCCGCATTGTGCATCGGGTCGTATGCCGCACGCAAAGGGCTAACAGGCCGAAATATATCAGCCTTTTCCCCCAGCGTACTCCATATATAGAGAAGGTGACTCTATCTCCCTAACTGTAGGGACACTGCAAGCGTAGAAACTACCGGATCCGCCCCTACCGCGGTTATCGTTTTTAGTGGAATTGCTAATCACCCTCTAGATGAGCTACGGTCAAAAGTCTCTTAACGAGCTTAGTCTACACCTGCCCTGCGCATTCGAAAAACGCCATTGGCCTACTCGAGGTGGTCCGATCTTTCGCTTCCCCATGGGTACCACGCCGGTCATACGCACAACAATGTAAAGCATATACGAGCCAGACCATCCGATTCCCTACCCGTTCCCATTCGCTTACTCACGCATCCAAGGGACTGTTCAACGTAATCATCGCTTTCTCAACGCCTACACCCGGTCGTCCAGTCGCAACGTGTCCCATGAGGCCGGGGTAGTAACGCTGGCCATACGCAAGCTTCACGAAAGTAACAAATAGAAGACAGGCTCTGTATAAGTTTCCGCCAGAGGGGGGGTCACCACGCACCACCACGAAACCATTCCCAATGAGACTAGGGCTGATCACCCTCCCCCATACACACGTGGACGTCTGGCTCAACTGGTAAAGCAGCGGCATATCAAAAGGGCCTATACTCGCTCCGCCGTTGTACAAAAGTTTTCATTCTGATATGCCTACAAATGAGAATATACTTACCGTCACGTACACAGATGATACCGCCATATTAACAAGTCATCCCTCTTATACTTCACTTATATTAACTTCACTTATGTTACAAAACCACATATTAACAATTGATAAATGGTGCAATTTTTGTAAAACACAATGTTTCACCTTTACACTTCGTCGTGAGTTTTGTGCTTTTACAATAAACCTGCTCCTCCATGTGACATATTTAACTATTTCGATCTTACAGTTGATATAAGACAAAAGAACGATACAAATATATTATAACCATTTTAACGGAAATCAAAATTGCCATTCAAATCAAAGCTCTCGGCACACATATACAATACCTACTTCAAACCTTTATGGATCTACAGGTAGCAAGCTTATGGATCGGTCAAATAGTCCAATATTCAAAGATTTCAAATTTTTCAATCCAAAATTGTAGGACTAATTTTTTCTGCTCATTTTTACGTAAACGATCTTCACATACAATACTTTTTTCATCCGCCAAAACGTATTTCATAGTAAATTACAAAATAACACTCACGATTATTCGATTTCCCACAATTACCATGTCAACGTTGGAAAAGAATATGTACAAGAGACCTCTTAAATGATTAAGATCATTTTTTTAATCCAGGCCTGCCAATGAGCAGCTTTCTCCGTAACGCACGTAATGCCGCAAACATAAATTATCCAATCTGCTGGTTGCATGTAATACGTGTACAGTTGTAGATAAAAATAAAAGATGTAGAAAACCATTGTCCAGAAAAAATAAGTATTTATTGTTGTTTTCATTGCTAAATATAATCATAGATACACGTTATCTGATTCACAATGTAACCTATTCAAGAAAACATAATTTAGTTAAATCGTTATTAATGTTAGCCTAGAACTCATCTCTCAAGGGTACATTATAAGCCAACGTATTGTACTAAAATGTTGTAATTAATTGTGACGTAAATAAAACTGTCGAACTGAAAAAATAGCCATTTATTTGATCTATTTTTTTTCAAATCCTAGGGATTTTAAGGTTATATTAAGGCATTTATTTTCATTATAATTAGGCCCTTATAAAAATATTTAAAATAGCATAGAGTCTTTAAAAAGTTGTTCAGAAATCGTGAGATGCGGTCTGGTGTGATGTAGGTTTCAGAAAACCATTTTCCTTATCGTGCCAACGTTTCGATCTTCAATGAGATCATTTTCAGGGCTCAAACTGTCGGTCTTCTGTGTAATTGTGCCATTCTTGCGTGTCGTGTTGAGAGTGTCCCACTCTTTAAGTAGTAGTGATTCTTCATAAACGTTTAATCATTCTGATTCATCGTATCATAATGTAATTTTTATGTAGAAAAATTTGTTTGTAAAAATATGTGGTAAATTGTTTTGATAAAACTAAGTAGCTACGTTAAAAAATTATATAGTTTGTATTTTAAAAACTTTATTTTTCAACAAATGGCTATCGATAAAAACGGTTGTCCCGTCGCACATTTATTACTATATGTAATTATTATGTATACATTCTCAAGAAATGATGTTTATAAATCGATCAGCAGATGATCAATGTAGAGTTCAACATCTTTAATTTTGCCGAAAATTTGGTGATTCCAACACTTTTGTCTTTCTTTCACCCTGTAAAAAACTTAAAGAAGATAATGAACTCCATATTTATACATTCCTCTCTCTCTCTCTCTCTCTCTCTCTCTATATATATATACTGTCTC
>CM077099.1:4856217-4885837 GCA_039619505.1 Cimex hemipterus | reverse complement strand
ATATATATATATACAATATCTTTTAAAAATAAAAATTATTTTCTGTTTTGGCAAGTTCATAACCTTTTGGCAATTAGTATTTCGAGGTACGACAACCAGTATATACAATATAAACACATTTTTGCCAAATCAATACTTGATACAGAACTGATAATTGTCGTTACGTAAGTTTCAATAATTTGTCAACTCTTCAAAAAGTCAGTAGTCTAGAGTTCGAAAATGTCCACCCCTCTGACGAACGTCCCGGGAAGCGGAATATTTTGTTAATACAGCCCTTGTTTGAAATTAGTGCAATTTGAACAATCCACGTATGGGCTTATCGTTGTTTAAATATGTAACAGCTCGCAATGGGCCTACCTCTAATTGATTTAGGGCCGTGTCTGTCTATTAATACATAAAATGTATATCTGGATTTAAGCCGAACGCCGCCGTCATGTTCGTGTAAGTTCTAACATTAATAACAATCGAACAATCATTAAATGGCGTACTTCTGCAATGTTAATGCTCGTAGAATGCTCCACATGTATAAACGAAATGCGTCTTCTGAGAACTGTTCAAAAATGCAGCGGTTCGTTAAAGATGGTGTCGATAATGTCTTCTTCCCAAATAAAAAAGTCATGTATTAAATAAAAAATACCCTTTTTGGTCTTAACAAAATATGAAACATTTCTATCACAAATATGATATCCAAATAAAACAATATTATTTATTATTTGAAAATCAGACTGATTTTAATTTAAATTACTGAAAAATCGGCTCGGTAATTGATTAAACAAATCCACTTTGAAACAGAAGTTCTTTTTTGTTCTAGTACAGATCTAATTAAAAACTTTGAGGGGAACTTTATTCTTCCAATTGGCTATTGTTCGATACAAAGTTCAATTGTGTTTCGTTATTGTTCTACTGTCAGCGACACTTTTGTACGGTTAATTTGCACAAAAGTGTTGCCATTTTCAATTTAAAACAATTGCAACGGCCAGTTATATTTGTACATACAATATTAATATTTTATCTTAAAATACCACTCTTTACAAACCTTTTTAAAATGTTTTATTATATTTATCAAAAGTTTAACTTGGACACTTCGACACGACACGCAAGAATGGCATAATTACACAGAAGACAAACACTTTGAGCCCTGAAGATGATATCAATAAAGATCGAAACGATGGCACGATAAAGAAAATGTTTTTCTGAAACCTACATCACACCAGACCGCATCTCACGATTTCTAAGTAAAAATTTACATCTAAAGTTAAAATTTAGTTTCTGAGGAGAGATTTGTGCTATTACGTTTACGTTTAAGTTGTAAGTTGAATATATATATTTTATTTATATTTTATTAAAACCTTGTTGCTTACATGATATACACAAATTAAATTACAATTTGAGATATAAAAAAATTTTGGGTTTGTATGGACCAAATCCGCACATGTACTTAAATATGTACAAACAAGTGCCGAATGGAGCGTATGTGTTTCTCGTAGCCCACCAGCAATACCCGTTGTTTTTGCTATGCCCGGCAGACTCGAGTATCACCCGCCCCCGGTTTTGGCAGTTCGAGGGCACACCTCCGTCTTATCCGAGGTAGTACTCTGGGAGGGGGTGGTGCTGTCCACATCTAGATCAATTCAGTACCTAACGCATGTAGTTCCAAACTCATTCATACCCACGCTTATCCTTAAATACATTCACCCTTATTCTCTACTATTCTTTTAATTACGATGACTCCCTTTATTATTATTACATTATTCATATTATATAACCTAATTGAGGGTAGGTGGGGTAATCGATATTCTGTAACATCTCACATCACACCTCCAAGCTTATAAATACATTCACTTTCAACAAAAGGTTTATAGATATTTTAAACCTGAGCTAATTTAGGTTCAATTGAGTTAGTACTCGTCATTACCAAGTCTGTTATACATCCAATTGCTTAAACTTAAAATCATGTTTTAAAAACTATTATAGATAGGATAGATGTTAAGAACGTCTCACCATTCAAATGAAGGGCATTTTTTTAGCAAAAAATCTTTTCCAAATTTCTTTAAAAATAAGTAATCAAAAAGGATATTGCAAAAGGTCAAATATTACATGCTGTCGGTAAGCTTTTTGGTTTGACAAAAATTAGATATATATAAATTTAACGTATTTTCGAATTTGACGGGCTTCCTCAAAAATATTAGGGTTAAAAAATCGCTCATCAGGTGAAAAAAAGTTTAGATACATGGATTCTTAAAATTCCAAACATTCTCATATGGGAACTAAGTAATAATGAACGCTACATCTTTTAATTTTCTTCTACCTGATGATTCACTTTCATGGGCTAAATATTTTTTTCCAAAAACATCTCCTCGACATATGTCCCACATCTGCCATCCTTGAACCACTGGATAGCGAGAAAGTAAGAAGGTTAAACATGTGTTAACCCTTTTTCAGATTACATAAAAAACGACAAAATTAATTTATTTCGAAAAGTTCCAATTTGAAATTAAACTGAAGCTCTGTTGCACAACTTTAGCCAAAAAAATGACTTTATATTGTTATTATTAATTTCCAACTTGAAGAATAAATCAGTAAAATATACCGTATCTTTTGTTAAGCAGTTCATGTCTGAGATAATTTTAACCCAGCCTTGTACAGAAAAGAGGTCATCCTTTTATGCAATCCTTAGAATGTCTTCATCAATCAAGTCGCAATTTATCGTAGTAAAGTAGAATTAATGATATGAATTAAACATTTTTTTACAATTCTTTACAATAATATTCTGTAATTTAATTGAAAGAGCATTTAATTCAATATTAATTTTGGAAATGTTATCATTATAGTTGTCTAAATAAAAATATATTCTAAGAATAAGTTAAGAATTGGGTAGAGAATTAAATTTTCCTCTATGAATGTGAATTGAACCTACGACCTCACTGCTTGACTCAAAATATGAATATGCAATTACAGACATTTCATTAAAAAACTACATTATTAGTTATACTCCATATGTAGGAGACCGTTTTCTTTTAATGCCGTCAATCATTATTATGATCTCCATGAGATCTGGAGTACCTATGGGAAATGTTCCTGAACCATTTTTATTTGTATTATATACCCACGATTCACGAGCACCTTAAGATACAATCATCTTCGGCAGCAACTTAATATGAAAAATACTTGAAACTCACTTACTATCAGATCAACTGAGGGAGCAAATTCACTAGGCAAATGGGCCTAAGTCTGAATGTCCAACTACGCGTTGGGTGTCTCGTATAGGAGTCAAACCTAGAACTGCTAGCTTGGCAGATCGGGTTGGACACCCCAACCACTCTACCCCCATCGTCCGTTTTATACATATAACATTTAATGTTCAATGTTCAACTTTTTAAATCAATTTACTTTTTCATCGTCAATTGACCTAGTTACATCTTTTAATCAATTAATTATTCTTTCTAAGGTTGTGGTTGAGATAAAACGTCAGTGTCACGAGCAGGATTTGAACCCACGATCTTCGGCTACCTACGCCGCTGCTCTACCAATTGAGCTTCGTTACCTCGATCCTCTCGAACAGCAACTCTCCATCTCAACCTACAACTGTTCGTATTTTCCTTCTTTTTTTTTTTGCTACTTTCAAATGTCATGTGATCGGATTGGATTTTCAGCCACTTATGAAGTTAATTGCTTGTTTTTATTAAAGTACAAAAAATACCTCAAGTGAAAGTTTTAGACATTAAATTGCAGAATTATTTGAAAATTTCCAAACATGGAAAGATATTCAGTGTTTTCATCACATCAATGTTAGGTAAGATGGGGTTAAATGTACCTAAAGTACAAATTTCAAGATGATAAATTTGAGATTAAGCGAAAATCAAGAGGCCCCATGAGATGATAAAATTCTAGACCATCACCTGATCATCACAAATGAAATCACATTGAATAATGATGAACTTTTTACTAAAGTGTGTGTTGGTTTGGCATAGAATTGTTCACCAAAGGGTAAAATAAAGAGCACTTTTAAAGCTCCCAAATTGTCCGGGCCATTGTTATGATCATATGGCCTCCAAAAACATGTGAAAAGGACCAAACAGTAAATTCATTTTTGTCATCAATTTATTAATATATATAAAAGACGAATATTTAACGGAAATATAGTTGTCTAATTTTGTAGTGAAATAGTAAAAATTGTGTTGGTCAATTAGAGGAATAGAAAGCAGGTCCTAGTCTTTACGATTCCCCTGGGAGAAATAAAAATGCAAATGGAGATGTAAATTAAATTTCACTGAAGCCAGAAAGCCGTGCAAATCCTTCACAACTCGCTTTCCAATCTAATAAACAGACAAAATGATGCTGTTTTACAGTTTAATTACGGTTTATTACACATACATGCCATGGCTCGTTTGTCCCAAGGAAATGTTTACATAAAAATGGAAGTTGTTGTATAAACCCAACAAAACGCACAGCGAGAATATGTGAACCGGAATAATCCAGACGTTAATAATTAAAAAATAATGTAAAGACAGTCGTTTAAAGCAAAAAAAGTAAAATTAATGAGTTACGTTCTCAACAAAACACTCTAGTTATATTAAAAATTACAATTTACTACTATTTGCATCTATATATTTATCATGAAATATTATCGGTATTTTCATATTTTTTATTGGACTAATATTACAATGTTAGCGGTAGTAATCTTAAACAATTGGTATAAAATGTATGCACTTCATTTATGAATAATGTAGGTTGCACTTCGGAGGACAACACAGAAATGTCAGTACCATTTAAGGATTTAAATGGCTTAGAGAATTTTCCACCCTAGTACAATTTTCCTGAGTATAAATATTTTTAATTTGATAGTTTCTTCTTCACTTACTCTCATTCTCACCTTCACGATCCAGGTAACAATAGGAATGCGATTTGAAATGTTCGTATTTTCAAATGAAAGACTGAGATCGTCATTGGCCAGGATGGAATTCAAAATTTGCCGGCATTCGAATCCTGGCATGCAATTCATGTTTGTGAATTCCTATTTCCCTATTAATCACCTTAGCAATATATAATACTAATATTTCGGTGTAATAAATTATAAGTTAATAACGTGATTGATTTTTGTGTGGATGGTATTTCCATATATTTTCTTGATTCTACTTTCTTCTAATGGATTTGTTGTAAGCATGAATTTAAGCATTTAAGCATTATCAATTTATAACAAAGTTTTATGAGTTCCTTTTTACTGGCTGATTTTAAGTAAGTAGGGGTAGTATTATTAATTTAGTTAGCAATGTATTAGAAATTGTAGATGGTGGAGTGAGTTTGTTGTCCAATCTTTCTAAAATGATTGTTTCTACATTTTTAAATGTCTGGTGTTACGTAAGTTTTAGATAAACGCTTTCTTTATCGTGCCAAAGTTTCGATATTTATTGAGATCATCTTCAGGCCTTGGAATTGTAAACATTGTTTAAATTTTAAAAATACATGTAGGATGTGAAAAAAAAAATTAATTTATACAATACTACAAATTTTAGACTCAATCGAAGTATTAGATCCCACCCAAAGTGTTTGTTTCCGGTGTGGATGTGTCATTATCGCGTTGAGAGTGCCAGTGAGATATCGATGTTTTATGTCTTATACGTTGGATATTGAAGGGGTGGTGGAGGATGTCGAGATTATAAAAATGGATAATGGCCCGGCCTGATTATCCCATTAGAGAGGAAAGCCAAATTGTTGAAGTATTAGACTATGTAGAAATGTTTGATGTGTGAAACGTGATGATTGTTTTATATGTTATATTATATGTTTTGTGTGATGTGATGATGATCATCATTATTAGAATTGTTACCCATTTTTCCTCATTCCGCTACTTTCACCTCAAAGAAGCCGACTCCTGTTATAAAAATGTCTTTCTATCCCAATTTCCTTCTCCACCCTTTCAAAATCCAACGATCATAACACATCAATATCGCACTGGCCTCTTAACGCGATATGCGATATTGTACATAGAAAACAAACACTTTGAGTGAGTACAAATACTTTGATTAAATCTAATACGTCTAGCAATGTATAATTTCATTTTTTCACATCCTACATTTATTCCTAAAATTTAACCAATGTTTATAAATCCCAGGCCCTGAAGGTGATCTCGATAAAGATCACCTAACGTACTTCACACGATCTCCAAATAATTAAATTTTTTAAAGGATTAAACAACAAATTCACTCTGCCATTTATCGTTTCTAACTCAGTAGCCGTGATAAGGTTTAACAGTTTTTGGGATGTTAATTACACACTTAAATCCGTCGTAAAATGACAAATATGCGCAAATGAAAAATTGACGACATAATTAAAATACAAAAATTATTTCAATTTTATATTTTTGCCTTTCGCTGTACTGTTCGAACTTGATACATCATGATTTCAATTCCTTCTTTAACGCTTCGCTTTTAATCTTACAAGTTTTGAAATTTAAAATTTTTAACTTATAACTCTAAATTTCTGAAACCATATTTCATTTATTTATATTATATTTTTGTTGTTATACACTTTTTTATTATCTAATCACATTATTTTATTTCAGAAGACTGGAAAAATTTAATTAATATGTAATTAACTTGAAAGTTGGTGCATGATTATATGAGATTATTATGTCATAATATAATACCAAATGCTAATATTGGTATAAAAAGGATGGATTATAATCAAAATATACTGGAATAAAATATGTGCTGGCATCTGTTGGTCATTTGCGTTATCGACAGTTCAAGGCAGCTCCGTCAGAATACACGATTGTAGGCCGTTGACAAATTGTCTATTGGTGTAGTTTTGGGGAAAAACTTACTTCTTTACTAAATTTGTAAACAATGCAAAGTTAATTATTTTTTATGTACTTACATGACGTACAAAACGATAAAGCGAAAGGCCAAGTTTTATAAATTATAAAAAAAATTAATTGCGATATTTCTTTAATGAGTTTTGGGGATTAACACATTTCTGTTAATATTTCAATAGGGATATTCACAATCTTTGTGTTAACCCTGTTAAGTATGTTAGATCGAGAAGAATGATCACGTAGATTTGTAAGAATGCAGGGCCGCTGGATTCGAACCCGGGACCTTGACCTTACAGTGATGAGCGCCGTGTTAAAGACGAAACCTCGCGGCCACAGACGCCCCTAGACTAGTTAATATTGCTCGATCTAACAGGCCAGAGCTAATGTCAGATGTTAATAATTAATTACGGTTTTTAGTTGAAATTAAAAAAAATTAATGGCACGAGAGGGATTCGAACCCATTGAGATGGGGAGTTGATGTCCGAGTGTATAGAGGTCATGATAGCTCAGGTGGTAGAGCAGCGGCGTATCTAGCCGAAGGTCGTGGGTTCGAATCCCCCTCGTGCCATTAACTTTTTCATCTCAACTAAAAACCGTAATTAATTGTGATATATTAATTGGTCGAGCGGAAACAGTGAATAATGAGTTAGATGTTAAGTCGAAGGTTGTAGTAACCTTGCATTCAGTTAGGGCGTAGGTAACCAATATGGCAGCCATGGATGTAACTGTTGTTTTTCGTTTACATTTATTTTATTTTTAAATACGCATTAGTTAAATTAGACTAAGACATTTATTTTGTTAATTTCTGACCTGTACTTATACTCTCATTCATAATTATCTATGTCGGCACGAATTTAAGCGTGACATTTGTTAGTACTTTTCGAGTGTATTTTGAATGAAAGAGTTGATTAATTTCCTTTTTTTTAATTAATAGCATCTTACAATTTAATACAAAAGAAAACCAAAACAAAATACCACAACCCTCACGAACTGGTATAACTTTATTTTTGGTGCTACCGATCGCCACGTTAACGTTTAACATGCTACGAAAAAATAGGGCGTTCACGACCTGACTGGAAATTTCTCTGTTCGAGTTAACATCTTACAAATATCGTGAATATCCCTAGTATAAACTTGAACAATCGTTATTTTTAAGCTCATCCAACGTGTTTTACTCTTATGAAATAGTTGCAACCACACGAAAATGACCTAGTTAAAAAGGGCAAAATCGATCCTCAATAAATAATATCTGGGGGTCTATCTTATTTTCAAAAGAATCAATCCTCACGACGGGGACCAACTGCAAGAACCACTAAGTTCGGAAATTTTTAAATTTAGGTGAACATTATTTTTCTGGAAACATACTGTTACAAGCTTTTTTACTTGGCGAATGTATTTCCAATATATCTCTTTTTAACGAAATGACTCTAATTTATAATGTGCTATAAATAAAAATGTTGACTTAGGCTTGAAACACTTGGATGAATATCAGTTTGCCGTAAGGGAAACTACAACCATTTTTTTATCTTGTTAAAAATTGAATGGGAAATTTCATATTGGAAGTTTACCTTTATTATCCGATGTCATGTGGAACGAATTTTACTCTCTTAAAGAAACCAATTCTCGGTGGTACTATTGCAATTGTCGCAATCGTCAAAATTTGATCTATTATTAACTTGACGTATTGCATTCATTTAAATGCCAAGGTATTAAGGTGCTGTACTTAACTAGAAATGAAAGATTAACTCACCGAAATGTTTAAAATCGTGCCAAATTATCTGTGATCTCAGTTCTAAATTGACGAAAAAGGAAAATAATTGATATTTAGAATTTGGCACTAAAATTTTATCTGCCTTGAATCAAAATTTACTCACAAATGACAATTTTTTTAAAAACAAATTGAGTACCAAATACCTTGAAAATTGCAGCACAACTGCGGTTAAGAAAAATCGGTTTCTGAATGATGGGCAAACGATGCAGCTAACGAGTTACTCAAAAATTACAGCGGTTTAGACCGTTTGCCGTTTAAACAAAGAAATTGATTTATCTAAAACGTGACTAGATTTTTGATGTACGCACATCCTTGCAAACTTTTCCGATAGATTTTTTTTTTTTCATTCGAAAGTCGACTCTGCTTCGAATCGCTGCAATCGCCAGAGCGTATAATTATCATTAGGTAATATTTATTTACAAAAAAATTAGACTCGATTCGATTTGAAAAAACTTTCAATATTTTCAATAAATGAATGTTATTCTCAGTCTAATGCTATCTAATTTTTGCTGCCCTAATTTTAACCACCTTTCTTCTCAAGTGATTAAAATTAGAATACAATTTGGCCAAAAATTTGTGATATTAGGACTTCATTCTTGTCTACTTTTGGTTTTGGTAATTTGGTAATTAATACACTAACGAAATATCTTCGAATTCTTTTTGAGGTCCGAACAATATATAGTATAATATATATAATACTTATAGTCTATATAGTACCAGATAGACGTTTTTCTCATTTTTTTTTTTAAATTTTAGTGAAGTTCATTAAACTTGCTTAGTTGCAAGTTCCAATACACTGACAGGCAAAACATTCCACCCAATTGATTTTTATTAAATTCTTCCACAAAGAAAATTCAGATTTTAATGTGTCCCATTGTTTTTACGAATAAATATTTGTTTATGTTCTGTTTTAAAATTGAAATATCATTTAGAGGTAAACAGATTTAATCTAAAAGCCAAAACAAGGATAAAGCATTTTTCAGCTTTAATTTTTACGGCATTTAAAATTCGTTTATTCAGTCTCTTTTGAATTCTGATTCAACAAACTGTTTAGTGTGTAGAGATTAGTGACCCTTAATCGATAATTTTTCAGTTATCGTGAGATGCGGTTTTTTCTGAAACAACATCACCAGAACGCATCTCACGATATCTGAATAATTAAACTGTTCAGGTTTCGTCTTTGTTTTCATGATTTCAAATTATAAACTTAAAAATGTTACTTAGTTCTGAGAATGTTGCGCATGGTGTGGCAATTATTGATGTGCCTATTGCCATCGGAATTTCTACTAAATTCTGCGATATGACGTTTGATGCTGTCGAGATATTGGGTCCGACCATAGAAGACCCAGTTCTGAACGATCTAGGGCAACAGAAACGCATGATCACTGTTTTTTTGACTTTGACAATTTTAGGCTTTTCTAAGAGGACCATAATTGTCCAAAACACACGGAGTGGCACGACTCGCATTTGCTCGAGATCACAAGACGTTGGTCTTTGGAAGATTGGTCTGCTGTAATTTTTACAAATGGGTCTCAAGTCATTTTGCTCTACGATCATCAGATGGGTGTGAAAAAGGTCCCAAGTTTATAATTTTACCCAGAGCCAATACTTTCAACGTAGCACAGAGATGGTACAAGAGGGAATTGTTCAAAGGACAGAGTTGGTTGCTGTTCTTGGAGGGTCTTTGACTGACACTCGCTGTATAGATGAAATTCTGAAACATCATGTAGTGCCTATCCGAGATGAAATTCGTAACAATACTATAATTCACGATAATCCTTGTCCACATGTCGCTTGCATAGTACAAACATAACTTCAACAGCATAACATCAGGGTCTTAACGGGCCGGGATAACCTCAAAAAACGATTAAGAGAACAGACATCTCTTCCTGATACACCACGATCTTGAAAGATTCTTCGTAAAGAATGGGTTCACCTCCAGCAAAATGACTTTACAGACTGTAGAAAGTATGGTTAGGCGACAATGTTTAGTTCTGATGTCCTTTTCCTCATTATTGATTTTGATTCTTGTTTTAATGAAAGGTTGTATCGTTTTACTGCACAATTTCGTTGCGACTGGCGAAACGGTTTGGGTCCCCAAAGATTTTAATAAAGTCAAACTTTGTAAGGTAATAAATTAAACAAAATAAATGCTACACACGGTTTGTGGCAATAAAGTCAATAAATAATTAAAAAAAAAAAAAAATGGTATGTAAATCATTATCGTATGGGGGGCCGCGGTAGCAGAGTGGTTAAGGCGTCAGACTCTCGGCTAGTAGACCCCGCGGTCGTGGGTTCGATCCCCACCGTCGCCTCTGGAATTTTTCTGACGCCTAAGGGGACCGGTGGCCGCAATTAAAAGAAATTGAAACGGCACTCATCAATGGAAGGGGCGGGACCGGATCTCAGCGACCCTGAACCTGGTCCCAAACCCCTTCAAAAATGAGTTTCTTCGATGGAAGAACACTAGTACAACGGGGGCTCAAGTTCACTTTGTGTTGTGAACCCTCCCCCAAAACTGGAACCAGGGTATAGTACAATAAGCTGTAGAGCTGCAGTGCTCAGCCCCTGGTATCTATCCATCCACATCCACATTATCGTATGATAATGTAATGAATATGATATTTGAATTTTATTCGTACAAAATCTTTCATTTTCGGGTTTTCATCCATTCAGAACTTTTCAAGCATAACTCGTTACATAAAAAGTGTATATGGACCAGTTATAATATTGAAATATTTCATTTTCGTGTATACAATGCGATTGTATAATATTTAATATTTGTCGTTTATTTAAAAAAAAAAATTACTGTTTGGTAATAGTCGACTGATCGTAAAGCAAACGATAACGGCTATTGTGCTGAAGATTCCCATGGCAATTATTTTTACTCATTATTCTCTAGATACTTTAAAAAATACAGTCATGATACTATACTATACAAAATGGATATTAATGTCTCATCCTTCCCTTGGGATAATTGGACACGAATACATATTTATGACCAAATATTTGATAAGTATCGTCTGGCGACGTCACGAGAACATGCAAAATGGGTCTATTGAATTTTCCCACGTGTTTTCCTTTGAGCCTGGGACTTGAATGGATGAACCTATTAATTGGGCAGGTCACGTTTCGCTTGTTATTAAACTGGCTTACGTAGAAAATCAGATCTGTTCGGAGAAAAACGACGGCCGGCCCCAGGGCGAAAGGGGGCAGAAATGATGGGGCCCTTTGTATATTTTGCCTCTCACTTGACCCCCATCTGCAAACAGAGATGAGCCCGTGCGGTTGCCTCACTTCTCGTCGAATCGAAGCGGGCGGGGGCGAAAGTATTTCGGAGATAAGATCCAGTTTCATCATTCTCTTCGATCGATACTAATTATAACATCGTTCTCTATATTTCAATTTCGGAAACTAGAAACGTGTGAATGATTAGATCGATAAGTGAGTGCTGTTGCGTATAAGGAACGTGGTTTGATGAAAAAAGGGATGGCTTAATTGGAAAGGACGAAGACCTCACCAATGATTAGGAATTTGGAATCATCAACTAGGAAGTATAAACATCACTGTTAGTGTGCTTAAAAAATGAACTTAAAAAAACCAGCCTGGTGAAGTTTAAAAGGCGAGAGATTCAACTGCTCCCCCCAAAATTTATTTTTAAAATTTTTTTAAATTGACAATAGCCAATCAAAATCATTAAGTAAAATTAATTCGCGTCGTGTTGCCATTATGTCTCAGAGCATCTCCCTTGCGAGGTAGCTTTTCACGTCTCACGTTCCTGCTTCGATGAGCACGTTTTCTGTGCTAACGATCCGAAAATTCGACTAAATACCGTTCAGTTCAACCTTTGTACTACCGTGAGCTAATTCGTCTTCTTTTAATGGACATTATGACGGGGTAGATTTGTTATAAGAATTGTAATAGAAGATAAACAATAACTTGGATATCTATTACGATTGAGAATAGCTATGATGAATTGTTTGTTGTTTCGCCAGTATAATCGTCATGATGGGATTTTGTCGTGTCTGTTCGATTTCCGAAAACCCCAATAAATTACATTTAAGCAATAATACAAATGACATGTCTGAATGAAAACAAAACGTTACTGATCTTTTTAATAGCGCAAATATTGCATAAGACAATAAGCGCAAATCGATTGATTGATAATTTCACAAAAATAAACACTAAACAAATTCATTTCACTAAACATTTAGCCAGCAGCACAGGCTACGGTTTTCTTCTATATTTCAAATAAGATTTTCTTCGTTACTTTTCATACTTTTTGTTCAATTTTCAATAACTGGGTTGCCCTTTCTTTCACCGTTTTTTCTACTCACACCCATTCTCATTATCTCTTTTCTCCTTCCTAAATCCCCCTCCACTACTAACTTTTTCTGTCACTTTCTTTTTTTATTTTATTTTTTTCACTTTATATTCTTCTTATCTTCCTTTTCTTTTTATCAGGTTATTCCGCACTATCGCCTACTCATTCGTTCTCTATTTGTCTGTCTGTCTGTCTATCTGTCTGTTTCTCTCTCTCTCTCTCTCTCTCTCTCTGGGTTTCGCATCCCCTTTATCGCTAGCTATCTCTTTATATCTTTCTGTCTTAATTTCTCTCTACCTCTCTTCATTTCACCCCTTCATTGTTTACCGTTTTTCATTCTTTGTCAATTATCACATTTTCTTTTCCTTCACAGTTCTTATTTTAGTATTATCCTTTGTCCCTTTTTTCTTTATCTGCATTTTCTTCTCTGTCACTCTTCTTCGCAGTTTTTTTTTTTGTTTCTATTGATTAATAATTTTCTTGTACACGTTTTTTCCTACCTCTATATTTTACGTCACGGTGGAATTTTATTCTATCTATCTATTTCATTTCTAGGCTCTTTCTAACATCATAATAATAATAACTATAAATAACGGTGATGTGATATATTTGTCAATTAGTCTTTAATTTTATAGTACACGAGCACGCCGGTGATTGATCTGGGACAGTATTTAGAGTCACTAAATACAACTAGCATGTGTACGTATATGCAAACATAACATCATAATGCAAGCGTAATAAATAAGGACAGTAATAAATTATTAAATTTTCTCACGTGATCCGCAAAATTATGAAATTGTAATCTGGTCATTACCGATAATTTTGGTTAGACATTTCTCACTGGTTTAATCTTTCAGACCTATATTGACGATATATGAAGTTTACTAAAATTAATTTAATTTTCTTTTAGAAAGAGATGAATTATACACTGAAAGATTATTTACCTGATTTTGCTCTTAATACCGCATTATAAATAAAACTATTTAAAAAATTGTTTGTTAAATTTAGCCTATCACTAAATAATTTTATGCTGTTTGATTAATTTTCTTCCAAACCATCATAATTAAATTATTTTTTGACACGGGCATCCGACAGTTTGGTCATTTCAGCCCCGAAGCACTTGCAAAATACCGCTATACTCGTTCCAATAAACACAATCATACCTTGACCTACATTGATATTTTTCCATCTACCTGTTCCCTACAATAAAATACTCCAATTTTGGGGTCGTTGTGTATTTTAAAAGTTTTCCGCCGTAGACCTAAGTCACGGCACGCAACATGAGGGGCGATGGCGATGCAACTTCACCATCAGCCCCTCCCCATTCACACCAATAAATATATTCACACCGACATATATTGATTACACTTATACTGTTTGGTATATGGAGTAGTAGATATTCCTCTAACTGTTCACTATAATAAACTAATGTAAAATGGGGTCAATGGGGTACACAATCTTAGAGGCGATGGAAAAGCTACTTGGCCATCAGCCACTCCCCATTCACTCCAATAAATACATTCACTCATATAAAACATATAACTTAACTTCTATGTACAATAAAATGTTCCTAATTCCCTTAAAAAGAGTAATAGGGGACCCTGAAACTCGATGCTGTGTCCCAGAACCCCCTTTAAATCTGGCGGCCTGCCTAGTCGTGCCACATAGAGAGCCAAGGCACGCTTTGCCAATGTGGGACACATCATTTCAAGCAAGTGCCCATGTGTCAACTCAGTATGACCTAGTCTTAATCTGGTAAGAACTACTCCTTCTTCACCTCTCAGATCCTCGCGGGACCATCTACATATCGAGCACTTAACATGAATAATTCAGAAATTTTGATGTTTAATTTGGTTTACATTAAAATAAATATGCTTCCATTAATATAAGGATAAAAATACTTATTGTTTGAAATAATTACAAAATACATCCGGTATCTGGTTGTGTGTCTAGGTGTATTTTATGGCAATACTAAATGAAATAATCACCTTAAGACAGGTGTACTAGCTATTAGAAAATAGTTTTAAATACATTTCTTGTCAGCCTTGTAATATCGTAATCCCTTTGTTTCTTTAATCGGCGATTCAACGGCGACAGATTAACACAATTGTATGGTTTAACTACAAGGTTAACGGTTGTGTAATGATATCAAAAAGAAGAAGAACAAGGACCAGATGATCAATTACACTAGAAATGTGATCGGATTATCGATGAGGCTCGGGTTGATCCGTTTCCAGTACGAGATATATTATGTATACAGCCTTGATGTTATTGTGCGTTGTTCTCCTCTTCTACAGGAACGCTCGTTAACTCGGATTTATTGAAAGACGGATCCTGGTTTCAAGTTAAGCAGTGAAAGGGGACCGCGCTTAGAGTCCCGCTAACGACCGGATGGCAACAAACGGAAATCATGCGGAAAATTTCGGAACACTGGCCTCCCCGTTTTAATTTTGGCAATGTCAATTAGAGTTTGGTAAATATAAAATTGACAGTTAAACGACCAAAATATCAAGTCAATGGCTAGGATACATAAATTACACCAATGTCACAAGTTCAATTTTTCATAAAATAAACATAATTATGTTTAGGGCTAGAGATTCAAATAGTAAAACACGAGAATAAATACATAAACAGATTAAGAAATAAATAGCTAAATTTTCTGATTTAATAATTAAATTCTTGTGACTAGTCATTTCTTTATTCTAAATAAATAAATTATACAAGTTTATAGTTCCTGCCAATTTCTTCAATTTAAATATTCGAGAAAGGCATTCCGATTTAATTTCAAAGCGTGTAAAAAAGTTTTTCCGCAGTTCCGCAGCCACATACAAAATGGAAGACAGTTTCATCTGCTAATGTATTGCAGAGAGTACATATATCCGCCCCCATCGGTTCTAGTGTATGAAGTTAAAGTTAACATTTCACTCCTAGGTTTCATTATTAGAGACATAAAACACCTTTATTCATTAAGTAATATAATTGATGGAAATTGACTTATAAAACAAATATCGATGTTTGAAAGAAAAAATAAACACTTTGTATATATTAATAAACGATATATTAATTATTTGGCGTGTTCTTAATTTGTTAAAATAAAGTCAATTTTAATATAAAAATGAATACTTTACCGCGGAAGAATTGGAAATGTGTATATTATAACTTTTTTTTTGTTTTGTAAAATTATTTTGACTTTTGGGATTTGTATTTTATAAAATAGTGAACATTTAATTACAAACGTTTCTTAGAATAGACCGATTTGTCAATCGATTCTCCTATTATAAAAGTTTATAACCGATATTTGATTTACGGCCATTTAAAGAGGACGAGAAGAGAGTGAAATTAAATTATAAAGAGCTTACTCTAATCCTGAATCGCTTAGCTAATCCAAAAGTTTCAATAAAGCCGCCAGATTGACTTCAATCCTATTCTTCTTTTGACACTTTTGCACTCAAACATTTTCATCTCATTCCTGCTCCATGAATTCAGTACTCTTACTAGTCTGTTACAGTGATTTCTTTCCATAATACGATAGGAAAGTTGTTCACAAGAATCTCCAGTAGGGTTTAAGATATTTTATTCTTCCAGTGATATTACTGAATAAAATAAAATGGAGTTTTAAGCGACAAAAGGTGCTCGTCTTTGACTTATTGCCTTATTTGTAGATCAAAGGGTCGCATGCGACTGCATCATTCTCTGTTTATATGGATTAAGGGTTTCTACTAAAATGGTCGATGGCATGGAAAAACCTGACTACTAAAACCTACGGCACCGTGACAATAGACTGAACTATTTGGTACTACTAGGGGCGTCAAACAAGGGTGCCTGTTAAGCCCAATACTTATTGAGATATGATCAACGACCTGCAAAAATCCCTGAATGGCGGAATTTTTATAGTAAATAATCTGATTAACAGGTTGGCATATGATTTGGTTCATTTGGCTTTACATGAAACTTTTTTTCCGAAAAAATGACGACATGCTTAAAAATTCTGTAAAAAAATTCTTGTTTTCAGGAATAGAGGAAGATCATGACATGAATTTTAAATTTTTTGATTTAAAAAAAATAGCGCCATTAAAATAGCAAGCGTTAACAAAAAATAAATACTTTGGTATAGCTTTAACTCCAACTTGTCGTTAGACTATTTTAACGAAAAGAAACGGAATGCATATTTGCAAACTTTGATGAAATAACATTTAATATTAAAACTACAAACGGCAAGTTTTAAAAGGATATTACAAGTGAAATTAGAGATATTCAGGATCTCAGTGTTAATACTGTTAGGTGTTGTTAGATCGAGAAAAACGATGACGTAGACTTGTAAGTATCGCGACTAATGTTAGAGGTTAAGTCGAAGATCGTAGTCACATTGCTAGGCGTAAGGGCGTAGGTAACGAACATGGCAGCCATAAATTTAATATCTGTTTTTTGTTTACACGTATTTTAGTTCTTAAATACGTATTAATTAAATCGGACCAATACATGTGTTTTGTTAATTTCTGACCTGTACTTATACTCTCATTTATGATATATACACCCCTATCCTATAAAGCTGAAGGCTGTTATACCTTAGGATACCAATTATCTATTTCCAGCCATTTTAAATGAAAGAGGGGACCACGATCTCACTGGACATTTCAATATTAGAGTTAACACGGGTTAACATCTTACAAACATCATGAGTACCCCTACTGTGTTACGAGGCACAAGTCTGGGGTCATCGCAGCTATGAAGGTGTTTTGTTTTGCCAACAAGCACACTTAACTATATCATTTATCTAGAATCAAGACTTTTCCCATTATTTCCCCCCCACTAAAGTTCTATTTATACTATATAAATGAATGACTAAGCTTGTCACCTACTATATATCCTAAAATAGTCCTAAGTATAATAAACAATAGAAAATTGTTTTGGTACAATGATGTAAAAAAGCTCTGCGAGAAGTATAGTATGAAGGTAATGGATATAATATATTGCATGATAAAAAAAAAATTAAAATTTGGATGCTTATTATAATAGACTAAGAACTGAAAAGTAGTACTCATACTTTCTATCAACTATTGCATACGTAAACCAATATTTATGGTCCGAAATAAATACAAGTCCAGCAAATTGGCTACTAAAAGTTAAATGTGAGAAATTATTCAAATAAATTATTATTCGGAGGTAGTGAGATGCGGTGTGGTATGACGTAGGTTTTAAAAATCATTTTTTTTTTCATCATGCCAATGTTTCGATCTTTACTGAGATCATCTTCAGGGCTCGAGTGTACGTTTTCCGTGTAGATGTGTCATTCATGTTACGATTCACATTCATTGAAGATGGTCATCATTTTGTTGTTTTGTGCCCTATCTTAACTGAGTACCGGTAACTTAATTTTAATAAATCTATATTAAATATATCTATTTGTGAAGTATATTCAATACTTAAATGGAATAAACTTTAGCTCTACAGTTAAATACGGTAAGAAGCCCTAGCAACACAGATACAACTTAGTAACTGAATTTACCATCTAAATTGTGCACCCTATACCAAAATATGTACGTTATTGGCATTTTATTACTGGCTCCAACGTTATTTAGAACCTAGTTTGTTGTTTTGAGAACCTAGATCTAAGTATATAAATAGCGAAATCTACTTTTTTATGTTATTGTATTGCCATTTCATTCTCATTTTATTTACATTTATTTCTTTACTTATCAACAGACAAAATCCCATAAAGATTGTAGTATGTATACTATGCATTGGTTGAAGTACTAAACAAATATAACAAAATATACATAAATTGTATTATCAGTATTACATTAAGATGATTGTTCTAGTTTTTTTTTAAACGTCCTGACATCCTAAATGGCTATGAGACTATAGCATTGGCCGTGGCTTTTATTAAACTATTAATTTTAACTATTAATAATAATTTAATGAAATCAATAGTTCAACGAATCTCATAGTTGATTAATGGCTAACCAGTTAAAAAAAGACTTTGGTAATTCTTTCATCAATTTACTAAGTTTAGATTAGATGCTACAAAGCATAAAATAATGGCCATGATGTAAAACGTGATTTGTTCTACTTGTTTTAAAAGATCTGAGTGGTAACTTCATCGAGTCGGGGAAGCGGTGGGGTGAAATTGAAAGTCCCCAGTCCCATGAGAAAGAAGGAAGAGCAAATCGCCGTTAGGGGTTTCATGGTTTATCTTGAAAATTGCACATTTACCTTCCTTAAAAGCTCTTAAACATTTTTTTTTCTTTAAGCTTAATTTTGAACTGCGTAGAATACCGAAGCAGGATTGAAATATAAATACAAACATTTCGAATAGGTTTTCGCTTCTAAGACTCCACAACAGTTTTGAAAAAGGTTATAAATTAAGCGATAATAATTGAACATTTTCCATTCCCCTGCTTCCTTAAGCTTAAATGCTTAAATGAACCAACGCTATGGAACTAACTGGCGTCAACATCAAGATCTCTTCATTGAAGGGATTAAACCAAAAGGATGTTTGCTAATAGGATTGACGGATTATACTAAAACATATCAATTAATCGTGCGTTCAAACATTAATTTGGAAAACAATAAGCCATAATTGTTTATAATAAAGGATGGAACGCTAGCTAAAAAGATAAATTAATTGACCAATTTTTTGCATCATTGCATTGAATATATTTTAAACGAACAGTGTATAGCCTTTTCAATTTTACTAAATTAACCAGGAAAGAGAAAAAGTTAATGGAATTTTATTTATAGAATTTATCGCGTACCAAATAAAATATTTAGACTTTCATTGGATACATGGAAATTAAGTTCATTTAATATATTAGCCGTAATACCGGTTGAGTTTTTCATGTTTTTTCATATTTATCAAGAGCTTTAACGTTTAGATATAATACTTTTCCAAAAATAATTTTATTAATATTTATAAATGAATTTACGTAAATTTCATACATTCGCCGAAATATCATGTCTATTTATTGATAGAATTACGTGCAAACATCCTAACATTTTATTAATATAAGTGACAAGACACATTTTATCGTTGTGACAATTTTTAATAAACATAATTTTAATAAAAATTTCAACATGTTCCAGTATGGCATCCGAAAGTCAAAAATTTACGTTTAATTTGTTCTAGCGCATAAACTGATATTAATGTTATAGATCCCACTTCCAGTGCTTGAATTAAATAGCTGGACTTGTTTGAAGTGTGATTTTATAGTCTGTTACTGTTTAATTCACCTGTTTCCAAAGGGCAATCTTTAGAGTTTGGGATCAGGATAAACAATTTTTTTACCTCGGTTATTTCCATCTACGACTGTACATTTCTTATGCACAACCAATAGATTTTTCTTTTGATAGTTGACATTAATTGGTAGTATAGGGAAAGCTATAATGTTCATATCTAATCATTTAATAGGTCCTCTGATCGATATTCATTTCAATCATCTACGCAGTAATTCAGGGCCGTGGAGTAATTAGTTACTTGATCTAGAAAATTTACTGGCGAAGAGTTGTGATACTTTTGATAGGTGAAAAAACAAATGACATCCCAAGTTAGTTGTTTGTTGTTTATATAAGAAGAGGCAGAAACTATTGATGCGTTATTGGTAGTTGTATAATAGAATATGAAAAATGAAATAATTATCCTTCGACTTAAAACAAAAGATATACTTTGTCAGAATGTTGTAATAAAACTAATGAATAATTTTTGTTTAAAGTAAAATATATATCTATTGTTATATTGTGTTATCTAAATGTTGCCATTTTATAGAACTTGGAATAAGAAAGCCCCCCATTTTAATACAGAAAAATTTCTTATGTTAAAATATTTTCGATGTTAATTGAGTATCAACATCCCTTAAAAATTATGTGTGGTGTTTAGTGACCGTTACTTGATGCTTATTTGGAGATCGTGAGATATGGTTTGGTTTGACGTAGGTTTTTAGAAAAACATTTTCTTTATCTTCTTACGTTTCGATCTTTATTGTGATCATCTTCAGGGCTCAAAGTGTTTGTATTCCGGGTATATGTGTCATTCTTGTGTGAGGATTCAACATGACACATATGCCCAGAATAATAACACTTCGAGCCCTGAAGATGATCTAATTGAAGGCCGAAATGTGAGAAGATAAAGAAAATGGTTTTCTACAACCTACGTCAAACCAGACCATATCTCACGACCTCCAAATGATGTTAGAGATTATTTTACTTTCTCGACGCCCAAATGATCTCAGTATATAAATATTCTTAGGTTTACTGTATTTGGCATTGGCATGTATTTTAAAATCAAGGGATGAAGGATATAATTTAAAAGTGTTATCAAGAAAGTTGTTGATTCGTAAATCTCTTTGAAATATCACTGTTCGCATTAACAACCTTAAATCACTAATTGCAAGAGATAGAGTCAAGTCTAACAAGAATGAATACATCTTCACGGATCTTCAAATGAATTTATACTCCCACCTCTAGGATTAGCATCCATTCTGTTAAAATTTTATTTATAAATGTTAATACAACAACAGAGCTAAACATTATCCTAATACACAGTGTATCAAAAAATAAATAAATTAAGGATTAGTATTAATTACATAAGTAATTATATAAATAAAAATGTTAAAAGTTTGGAATAAATTTAACTCGGTTATGTTAATGTAATAATTAATTTTGCATTTAACTCCACATTTATACATTTTTTATTAGAATAATTTAAACTAATCTAGTTCCTTTCCTTTGCCTTATATCAATTATATGATTCTTAAATTCGGAAAATTTGTTAGATTTAGGCAAGTGTACTTTAACCAATGTACCCTGCCGGTTTGTCCTATAAACTATCTCAATCGTTACAAGTGAGTTTGAGAGGATATTTCTAAGTGAGCACTCCTCTGTAAAATCTTCTCTAAATCCTTCTCGTTTGAAAACCTTTCTTATTTTTTCATAGTTTCCAAATATTTGGGAGCAACTAAAACCTAACAATTAATTTATGGATGAATCTGATTGTTGCTTCTTTTAAATTTGTGGTCTATTTAACTTTTTGAAAATATTTTTTCTTAAAAACCTATCAATAAATAATGATTCGTTTTATCCGTTGATTTTATCTACAGTATTAACTGTTTGTAATTCTCTCTTGCAATTAATCGGTGTTGGTGGGAGTTTCAACATACCATCTGTGAGCAAAATTAATCCAGGTGCAGTAGGAGATATCTTGGTATATCCATTTCAATTACACTGCTTATTATGGTTACAGTTTTTTGTCTAAAAGGTTGAAACATCCTTCTTTATTTATGCCTAATGTAAAATTCATATTAGGATGCAAATAATTAATTAGTTGGAAGAATTCATTTACATCCTCTAGGGTTTCCCACCGCAAAAATTACCGAAAGAACACAGATTAATTTAATTCGTTTTTCGATTAGAATATAGATTTTTTCAAAGTGTTCCATTGATAGGGCACTAGTGGGCACAATGGAGATTCCATTGGTAACTCTTTCGTTTCATAAATTTTATTATTAAATTTTTGACATTTGTTTAAGAGGCAACTGTATTTTTCACAAATTCGTTAGAGAGATAAAAAATCTTGGTCCTAAAACATTTTGAATCAATCAGACAATCGTGAATTAAACATTTTAATGACTAAGTTTTAGTGATTCATTCTGTTATCAACCAAATGCTATTTTTAAACCAAATTTTTAAGCTTAAAATAATCTCAAAGATTTTTATTTTTATCGTTTTATAATTATAAAATATATATATATATAAGTTATATACGAGTATAAACATTGTGCGAAATAAATAATGTGATGACAATGCTAGGATGCAGGTGTTGCTCCTAGAATTGTCATCAGCACTCTCTCCCACTCTAGAAATGTTATAACAATTTTAATTTTAATAAACGTTAGTCTTAAGCCAGATTTTCCCGAACGCATATCGAAGAGATTTGTCTTAGATTCATAAAGTTCTGAATGTATATCAGATTATTTGTAATTTCTTTGAATAAAAGTTTTTAAAAACTCATTCGACCAAAGAAGTTATTTAACTGGCGCAGTCGGTACTGGACATTGTCGAAAGTTATTATTTAGTAACTTTCCGTTTCAACGGTTAATCGGCATCGAACTTCCAGACTCTCGGAACCAGCGAACATGGTTGTACGAGCTCTCTTTTTTATGTAAGGAACATTTAAAATAATCTAATTTAAATTTGTAACACCATTAACATTTTATTAAAAAACGAAAATTTTAAAATTGTAACACCATTAACATTTTATTAAAAAACGAAAATTTTCACACATTGTTAATAAATATCAAAAGATGGCTCTCCCGGAATTCAAAAGAGAATTTCTGGACATGGTTCCGGAATTCGACGGAGACCCAACTGTTCTTACGCGATTCTTAGACATATCACAGAAACTTGTTAACACATTTGTTGATACCAATCACCCTAACAATTTCCAAAATGTATACCTGCTTTCATGTTTAAGAAATAAGATAAAAGGTCATGCAGCTCAAGTGATTGAAAATAGTAACGTATCAAACTGGGCAGATTTAAAAACTGCATTGTTAGAGGGATACGCCGACAAAAGGGACGCATTCACTCTCCAGATTGAAATCTCTAGACTGACACAACAAAATGAAAAACCGTATGAGTTCTATCAACGAGTGCAAAACCTTTTAAACTTACAAATAGCATATTTTAAAAACCATAATCCCCTTCAATCTAACACTTTAATTGAATATGCGAGAGGCGTCGCACTTCGCGTCTTACTCAGAGGTCTAAAAGAACCCCTAGGCTCACTTATGCGCACTAGGAATCCCAGTAATTTCACAGAAGCATTAAATATTCTTACGAATGATTTTCAGTTTTTGAAAACTTATCAAGAACCAGACAATTATCCGTCAAGGAAACCTCGATTTCAACCACCTATTAGACACCCAGCAAGATTCCCCAACCAATATCCTAATTTCCCTCAAAACACAAAACCTAACACACAAAACTCACAAAACAACATGTTTGCCCCGCGAATTCAAGCCGCGAACGGACGTGACATCAAACCAACACCCATGTCGATACAAAGCAGACAATCGTTCAGAGAACCCAATAATTTTTTCACACAGCAAAATTCCAAATTTGGTCAACAGCGTCCAAATTACACAGTAGAAGAAATTCATCACTTAAATAACCAGACAACCGCCACAGAAAATTCACAACACCAAAATCAATCGAACTTAGAACCTATGGATCATTTTTTAGAAAACAAAAGCCTCTACCCGAATACCACTTGATGACACAATGCAACCAGGCAAGCCTCCCTTACATAGAATTTAGAAACCCACCTCTCAAAATCTTAATCGATACAGGTAGTACAACATCTTTTATCAATCCGGAAATAGCACACAAATATTTTAACAAATCGATAAAATTAGACCCATTTAAGATAACTTCAGCGCATGGAACCTCGACAGAAAAATTTAGTACATTTATTCCATGTTCCGACCTATTCCAAATTAGCGGATTACATTTAAAATTTAGAATATTTAAATTTCACGAAAAATTCGATCTCTTATTAGGTTTAGACGCTCTTACATTTCTAAACGCTCGTATAGATCTTGAAAATAATCAGCTTGTCACGCCACAGACTATGTTGGAAATCTCATATCAAAAAACCAGTAACGAAACTACGATATATAATATAGGCGCGAGAACAGAACAAATTATAAAAATACCCATAAAAAATGTAAAATCCGGCGAAGCGATCGTTCCCCATATAAACTATAATAATTGCGAGATAAAAGAATGCCTAGTAAAAGTAGAGGATCATGAAGCGTTTTGCGTAGTTACAAATTTTAGTGATGTAAGTTCGGAATTTAAATTAGAAACTCCTATCCAATCGGAAAACTCGAATTTTAACGAAGTTATCCCATTAGAAAATTCGTACACAAAAAATCATCAAGTCAAATCAAATAAAGTAGACCTAACTAAAATTAGAACAGATCACATGAATTCAGAAGAAACATTAGCGATTAAAAAATTGACAACGGAATTTAATGATATATTGTATCAGGAAAACACACACCTATCTTTCACAAACAAAATCAAACACGTAATTAGGACCAAAGATGAAACACCAATTTATACTAAAACATATAGATATCCAGAAATACACAGACAAGAAATTCAAGAACAAGTAGGAAAATTATTGGAACAAAAAATTATTCAGCCGTCACATTCCCCTTGGAATGCACCTGTGTGGGTCGTTCCAAAGAAATTAGATAACTCTGGAAAACAAAAATGGCGGATGGTAGTAGACTACCGCAAACTAAACGAAAAAACAATAGATGATCAATATCCGATTCCAAATATAACTGATCTTCTCGATAAATTAGGAAAGTGTAATTATTTTAGCACCCTGGATTTAACTTCTGGTTTCCATCAGGTCGAAATGAGTCCAGAAAGTGTCCAAAAAACTGCATTTAGCGTAGACCAAGGCCATTACGAATTTTTACGGATGCCTTTTGGATTGAAGAATTCACCTAGGACATTCCAAAGAGTAATGGATAACGTCCTAAGAGGTTTAAAAAACGTTATGGTATACCTTGACGATATCATAATTTACAGTTCAGGTTTACAAGAACATATTCAAGATTTAAGAGCCGTCTTTACAAGAATACGAGAAGCAAATCTCAAGATACAATTAGACAAAACGGAATTTTGTCGTAAAGAAGTAGCTTATTTAGGCCATGTTGTAACCCCGGAGGGCGTGAAACCCAACCCTGAAAAAATCAAAGCTATTAAGCAATTTCCCATCCCAAAAACACAAAAAGAAATAAAATCTTTCCTAGGATTATTAGGCTATTATCGACGATTTATCCAAAATTTTGCACATCTAACTAAACCTTTAACTAGATGTCTAAAAAAAGGATCGAAAGTAGATGTCAATAACGAAGAATATAAAAACTGTTTCGAAAAATGCAAAAATATCCTCAGTAACAGCCCCATTTTACAATACCCAGATTTTTCAAAACCTTTTAATTTAACTACAGATGCAAGTAACGTCGCTTTAGGTGCAGTTCTCAGTCAAAACATTAAAAATGCGGACCTGCCCATCGCTTTTGCAAGTCGTACTTTAAACGAATCCGAAACTCATCTATCAACCATCGAAAAAGAGCTTTTAGCAATAGTCTGGGCTACTAAACAATTTAGGCCATATTTATTTTCAAGTCATTTTATATTATATACCGATCACAAACCGTTACAATGGTTATTCTCCATAAAGGAGCCAAACTCGAAATTAATGAGATGGAGGTTGAAGCTAGAAGAATTTGATTTCGAGATAAAGCATTGCAAAGGCACTGATAATAAAGTCGCTGATGCGTTATCACGTGTCGAACTCAACGTGAACTATGCTGACACTGGTGACAAAGAGGTCGACGACTTCCTTACTCAATTCTTTTTAGAAAACCCAGACATCGCGGATGAAGTTTTCCAAAACCCTAACGAAGTTCAGGAAAACCAATCAGTTATTGTAAATCTAGACGAATTAGAAAATGACAATGAAACTGATATTGAAACAGTTCACTCCAACGCGGAAGGAAATACGATAATAACGATCCCCATCATCGAAGGACCGGTTAATATCGGAAAAAACCAAATAATTGTCTCTCTTGTAGAAAATAGCCCCGCGAAACCGAAAATAATAAAATTAAATGACAACAAAACAAGGGTCATCATCCAAATCTCAAAAACACACTTCGAATCCGACATTACAGAATTCGTAAAAACATATATAGTCCCTAAAACAAAATACTCCCTTTTCTTCGAAGACGATATTTATGAACAATTTAGTTCCGTAATGGTAAAACATTTTAAACATTCAGAGGTTAAGTTTTTCAAACACACGATAAAATTAATAGACGTATTTGAGGAGGAAGAACAGTTACAATTAATTGAAAACTACCACACTGGAAAAACAAACCATAGAGGCATTGAAGAAACTACAGAAAGAATCAAACGTTGCTACTATTGGCCAAATATGAGAAAATCGATTCAAAATTTCATCAACAGATGTGAGATCTGTAAAGTAACGAAATATGATAGGAGACCATTAAAACTGAAATTCAACATAACGCCTAACCCTACTAAACCGTTCGAAATAATTCATATAGACACTGTAACCTTCGAAAAAACAAAATTCTTAACATTAATAGACACATTTTCAAAATACGCACAGGCTTATAGATTAAAATCTAATCAGGCTATAGAAGTTGTAAATAAGTTAATAAAATTCTTCTCTCATCATAATGTACCGAAACAAATTGTCATGGATAACGGAACAGAATTTAACAATTCTTTAGTAAAAGAACTGCTAGCAATTCACAAAATCCAAATTCATTTTACAAGTTCTCAACACCCAGAATCAAATGGACCAGTCGAACGTTTACACTCAACACTCCTGGAACATTTAAGAATACTAAACAATAGACAAGAATTTAAGAATGATTCAATCAAAGAGAAAATGAACTATGCTATTTTAGCCTATAACAACACAATACATTCCTCCACGAATGCAAAACCAAGTAACATAATCAGCGGTCACATCGAAAATGACTCCCCGTTCGCACTAGACTTAGAAATACAAATATACAACGATTACATAAACACTCACAAACAGAAAACTCTTTTATTATATCAAAAGATTAATGAACTAAATTCGAAAATCAAAGAAAAAACTATAGCAACGCTAAACCAAGAAAGAGAAGAATTACCTGATATCCCCGAAGAGGTATATATAAGAAATAAACAAAAACAAAGTAAAACAAAAAACAAATATAAGAAACAAACGCTAAAATCGATCAACAAAACTCTGAAATTAGGTACCCTAAATGCACAACACTATAACACACAAAGTAAAATTCACTTGTCAGATGTTCAAAGACCTAGGAAAATCACTCAAAATATTGACGCTGTTCCAGGTCCATCCTCAGCTGTTATGCAAATGGACTGAATATCAAAAACATCACAACAAACCCCGGTATACTACCCATAAAGCTAGGAAAAGCGAAAATCCAACAAACACGCCACACGCTCATTCATTACTACAATGTTACGGAATTAGACACCCAATTCAATGAGTTGAACGTTAACTATTTGAAAATCTTTGAGCTGACAAAAAACGATACCGATATAAAAAAGAAATTAAATAATTATTTTAAAATTATCAATTATGAAGGCAGTGTAATAAGCGACAAATTAAATGCTTTAATTGTACATAGAAAATTGAGAGTAAAAAGAGGAATAATAAACGGTATAGGATCCATTGTAAAATTCATAACAGGTAACTTAGACGCCTATGATGGTGAAAAATATGAAAAAATGTTAGCAGATGTAAAAAATAGTGTAAATAACATTAATTATCAATTAAATAACCAATACTCTGTAAACAATATGTTAATTAAAAATTATAAAGACTTGATTAAGGAAATAAATATTAATAATGTAGAATTAAAAAATAAATTTGTAGATCTTAATAATATCATTAAGAATAATAATAAGGAGATTTATGTATTAGAATTAGAAAATATGCTTAACCAACTTGTTCTATTATTTGAATTAATCTCTGATATGCTAAGGGAAATAGAAAATTCTATTATATTCTGTAATCTAGGGAGACTACATCCCAGTATAATAAAACCTAGAGATATGTTTAATGAATTAAATAAATTATTAAAACATTACCCCAGTGGATTTCCGTTTGAACTAAAACTAGAGAATATCTTAAAAATTGAATCAATGGTACAAACTAAATGTAAATATCATAAAAATGAAGTTGTGTACTATCTGTCACTACCTATAACACAACAAACAGATTATGACCTGTATTGTCTCCTTTCTATTCCGTCCTATCATAAAAACAAATTTATAACTGTGCTGGCAGAATACAAATACTTTTTAAAGTCTAAGGACAATTTGATCATTCAACCACTGAGAACACTGTGCCCTGAAATCAACGGACTCTTCATTTGCTCCACCGAGGAGGAGGTCCATCAAGAAACACCTTGCGGCAAAAACATATTGCTTCAAGAAAACATGGAACACTGCCAGATTGCCGACATCAAAATAGCCAACAATTTACTGCAACGAATTCCAGAAATCAACCAATACCTAGCAATTTTTGCGGAACCGGACACGGTCACAGTAGAAACCGCAGCTGGCCGAGAAACGCATAAATTGAAAGGTTTGTTCCTTATAAATGCGGAAGACGATGCTCTATTCTACAGGAACAAGAAGATTAGTTTACAGACCAGAACTTCTGGACAACCGCACTGGCTGAGTGGCTTATCGTTCCCAATGGAAAAAATGCAGAACCTGAACATCACCGTTCATCTACAAAAGTTGGGAATGGACATGCCAACGTTCACCCACAACCTTCAGGAAACACCAGTGGTACATGTTAATCCCAGCCTTTGGACTATCCTCCTGTACATAATCCTACCCGTCATAATAACTATCATAACCATTATTTTGTATAGACATAAGAAAAGCATGTTAGCCTTAAGTAACCACAGGTGTGGTTCATTACAAATGTAAAAAGATACCTTAACATACAATAAGTTAGTTCAAATTTATAATTGTAATTTTTCCTTTTTACGAGCTTCCAGGGAAGCTCTCTCTAAGGGGGGAGGAGTTATATACGAGTATAAACATTGTGCGAAATAAATAATGTGATGAC